>CM062289.1:464473556-464970097 GCA_031216915.1 Pictodentalium vernedei | reverse complement strand
GGTAGAAGGCCCAGTAACTTGATTGACTGTACTTTTGTCGTAATATTCTACGGTAGAAGGCCCAGTAACTTGATTGACTGTACTTTTATCCTAATATTCTACGGTAGAAGGCCCTGTAATTGGATTGACTGTACTTTTGTCGTAATATTCTATGGTAGAAGGCCCAGTAACTTGATTGACTGTACTTTTGTCCTAATATTCTACGGTAGAAGGCCCAGTAATTGGATTGACTGTACTTTTGTCCTAATATTCTTCGGTGGAAGGCCCAGTAATTGGATTGACTGTACTTTTGTCCTAATATTCTACGGTAGAAGGCCCAGTAATTGGATTGACTGTACTTTTGTCGTAATATTCCACGGTAGAAGGCCCAGTAACTTAATTGATTGTACTTTTGTCGTAATATTCCACGACAGAAGGCCCCGTAATTGGATTGAATGTACTTTTATCTTAATATTCCACTGTAGAAGGAGCAGTAACTTGATTGCCTGTACTTTTGTCGAAAACCGGGATTTGTCGCTGCTGGAAGAAATAGATTCACGCCCCGTATTCAGCCAAACTCAACTAGAGTCGCCTGAATCCGTGTGTGAACGTACGTCTCACCGTGACGAACCTGCGCGTTTCACTTTTGTTGGGGAGGTTCTTATCCTGAAGGGGTTAATAACTTTTCCTCGAAAAGTATAAATCAACAGGGGTTCACTGAAAACAACAATTTTTATACATATATAAAAAAAAAATAAATATGATAATTCGTGACTTACATGGAATTCAAAAGAATAAGAAAACTAAACGTCAGCCACAGTTGTTGAGTCACTTGCGGGCCCGTATTCTCTGTTGTCGCTGGTTTTTTCTCCTCTTCGCTGGTATTTGTTACTCGGTCGCCTCTCCACTTCACACCTTTCACTGCCGTCGCACGGCCATTAACGTATTGTCGCTTTATCGGGACGCCTTTTCTCCAACAAGTGACGGGATGTCACTCTACACCACTGCCATCGCACGGCCACTAGCTGTACTTTTGTCGTAATATTCTACGGTAGAAGGCCCAATAACTTGATTGACTGTAATTTTATCGTAATATTCCACTGTATAAGGCCCAGTAATTGGATTGACTGTACTTTTATCGTAATATTCTACAGTAGAAGGCCCAGTAATTGGATTGACTGTACTTTTGTCGTATTATTCTACGGTAGAAGACCCAGTAACTGGATTGACAGTACTTTTTTCGTAATATTCTACGGTAGAAGGCCCAGTAACTTGATTGACTGTACTTTTGTCGTAATATTCTACGGTAGAAGGCCAAGTAACTTGATTAATTGTACTTTTGTCATAATATTCTACGTTAGAAGGCCTAGTAACGTGATTGACTGTACTTTTGTCGTAATATTCTACGGTAGAAGGCCCAGAAGCTTGATTGACTGTACATTTGTCGTAATATTCTACGGTAGAAGGCACAGTAACTTGAATGCCTGTACTTTTATCGTAATATTCTACGGTAGAAGGCCTAGTAACTTGATTAATTGTACTTTTTTCGTAATATTCTACGGTAGAAGGCCCAGTAATTCGATTGACTGTACTTTTATCGTAATATTGTACGGTAGAAGGCCTAGTAACTTGATTGACTGTACTTTTATCGTAATATTCTAAGGTGGAAGGCCTAGTAACTTGATTGACTGCACTTTTATCGTAATATTGTACGGTAGAAGGCCTAGTAACTTGATTAATTGTACATTTGTCGTAATATTCTAAGGTAGAAGGCCTAGTAACTTGATTGACTGCACTTTTATCGTAATATTCTACGGTAGAAGGCCCAGTAATTGGATTGAGTGTACTTCCGTCGTAATATTCTACGGTAGAAGGCCAAGTATTTGGATTGACTCTACTTTTGTCGTAATATTCTACGGTAGAAGGCCCAGTAACTTGATTGACTGTGCTTTTGTCGTAATATTCTACTGTTGAAGGCCCAGTAACTTGATTGGCTGTCCTTTTGTCCTAATATTCTACGGTAGAAGGTCCAGTAATTGGATTGACTGTACTTTTGTCGTAATATTCTACGGTAGAAGGCCCAGTAATTGGATTGACTGTAGTTTTGTTCTAATATTCTACGGTAGACGGCCCAGTAACTTGATTGACTGTACTTTTGTCGTAATATTCTACGGTAGAAGGCCCAGTAACTTGATTGGCTGTACTTTTGTCCTAATATTCTGCGGTAGAAGGTCCAGTAATTGGATTGACTGTACTTTTGTCGTAATATTCTACGGTAGAAGGCCCAGTAACTTGAATGCCTGTACTTTTATCGTAATATTCTACGGTAGAAGGCCCAGTAGCTTGATTGACTGTACTTTTGTCGTAATATTCTACGGTAGAAGGCCCAGTAACTTAATAGCCTGTACTTTTGACGTAATATTCTACGGCAGAAGGTCCAGTAACTTGATTGATTGTACGTTTGACGTAATATTCTACGGCAGAAGGCCCAGTAACTTGATTGACTGCACTTTTGTCGTAATATTCTACGGTAGAAGGCCCAGTAATTGGATTGACTGCATTTTTATCGTAATATCTACGGTATTAAGCCCAGTAACTTGATTGCCTGCACTTTTGTCCTTATATTTTACGGTAGAAGGCGCAGTTACTTGATAGTCTGTACTTTTGACGTAATATTCTACGGTAGAAGGCCCAGTAACTTGATTGCCTGTACTTTTGTCGTAATATTCTACTGTAGAAAGCCCAGTAACTTAATAGCCTGTACTTTTGACGTAACATTCTACGGCAGAAGGCCCAGTAACTTGATTGATTGTACGTTTGACGTAATATTCTACGGCAGAAGGCCCAGTAACTTGATTGACTGCACTTTTGTCTTAATATTCTGCGGTAGAAGGCCCAGTAATTGGATTGACTGCATTTTTATCGTAATATCTACGGTATTAAGCCCAGTACCTTAATTGCCTGCACTTTTGTCCTTATATTTTACGGTAGAAGGCGCAGTTACTTGATAGTCTGTACTTTTGACGTAATATTCAATGGTAGAAGGCCCAGTAACTTGATTGACTGCACTTTTGTCGTAAAATTCTACGGTAGAAGGCCCAGTATTTGGATTGACTGCACTTTTATCGTAATATTCTACGGTAAAAGGCCCAGTAACTTGATTGCCTGTACTTCTGTCGTAATATTCTACTGTAGAAGGCCCAGTAACTTGATTAATTGTACTTTTGTCGTACTATTTTACGGTAGAAGGCCCAGTAACTTGACAGCCTGTACTGTTGACGTGATATTCTGCGGCAGAAGGCCCAGTAAATTGATTGCCTGTACTTTTGTCGTAATATTCTACGGTAGAAGGCCCAGTATTTGGATTGACCGCACTTTTGTCGTAATATTCTACTGTAGTAGGCCAGTAATTGGATTGACTGCACTTTTATCGTAATATTCTACGGTAGAAGGCCAAGTAACTTGATTAATTGTACTTTTGTCATAGTATTCTACGGTAGAAGGCCTAGTAACGTGATTGACTGTACTTTTGTCGTAATATTCTACGGTAGAAGGCCCAGAAGCTTGATTGACTGTACTTTTGTCGTAATATTCTACGGTAGAAGGCACAGTAACTTGAATGCCTGTACTTTTATCGTAATATTCTACGGTAGAAGGCCTAGTAACTTGATTAATTGTACTTTTTTCGTAATATTCAACGATAGAAGGCCCAGTAATTCGATTGACTGTACTTTTATCGTAATATTGTACGGTAGAAGGCCTAGTAACTTGATTGACTGTACTTTTATCGTAATATTCTAAGGTGGAAGGCCTAGTAACTTGATTGACTGCACTTTTATCGTAATATTGTACGGTAGAAGGCCTAGTAACTTGATTAATTGTACATTTGTCGTAATATTCTAAGGTAGAAGGCCTAGTAACTTGATTGACTGCACTTTTATCGTAATATTCTACGGTAGAAGGCCCAGTAATTGGATTGAGTGTACTTCCGTCGTAATATTCTACGGTAGAAGGCCAAGTATTTGGATTGACTCTACTTTTGTCGTAATATTCTACGGTAGAAGGCCCAGTAACTTGATTGACTGTACTTTTGTCGTAATATTCTACTGTTGAAGGCCCAGTAACTTGATTGGCTGTCCTTTTGTCCTAATATTCTACGGTAGAAGGTCCAGTAATTGGATTGACTGTACTTTTGTCGTAATATTCTACGGTAGAAGGCCCAGTAATTGGATTGACTGTAGTTTTGTTCTAATATTCTACGGTAGACGGCCCAGTAACTTGATTGACTGTACTTTTGTCGTAATATTCTACGGTAGAAGGCCCAGTAATTGGATTGACTGTACTTTTGTCCTAATATTCTACGGTAGAAGGCCCAGTAATTGGATTGACTGTACTTTTGTCGTAATATTCCACGGTAGAAGGCCCAGTAACTTAATTGATTGTACTTTTGTCGTAATATTCCACGACAGAAGGCCCCGTAATTGGATTGAATGTACTTTTATCTTAATATTCCACTGTAGAAGGAGCAGTAACTTGATTGCCTGTACTTTTGTCGAAAACCGGGATTTGTCGCTGCTGGAAGAAATAGATTCACGCCCCGTATTCAGCCAAACTCAACTAGAGTCGCCTGAATCCGTGTGTGAACGTACGTCTCACCGTGACGAACCTGCGCGTTTCACTTTTGTTGGGGGAGGTTCTTATCCTGAAGGGGTTAATAACTTTTCCTCGAAAAGTATAAATCAACAGGGGTTCACTGAAAACAACAATTTTTATACATATATAAAAAAAAAATAAATATGATAATTCGTGACTTACATGGAATTCAAAAGAATAAGAAAACTAAACGTCAGCCACAGTTGTTGAGTCACTTGCGGGCCCGTATTCTCTGTTGTCGCTGGTTTTTTCTCCTCTTCGCTGGTATTTGTTACTCGGTCGCCTCTCCACTTCACACCTTTCACTGCCGTCGCACGGCCATTAACGTATTGTCGCTTTATCGGGACGCCTTTTCTCCAACAAGTGACGGGATGTCACTCTACACCACTGCCATCGCACGGCCACTAGCTGTACTTTTGTCGTAATATTCTACGGTAGAAGGCCCAATAACTTGATTGACTGTAATTTTATCGTAATATTCCACTGTATAAGGCCCAGTAATTGGATTGACTGTACTTTTATCGTAATATTCTACAGTAGAAGGCCCAGTAATTGGATTGACTGTACTTTTGTCGTATTATTCTACGGTAGAAGACCCAGTAACTGGATTGACAGTACTTTTTTCGTAATATTCTACGGTAGAAGGCCCAGTAACTTGATTGACTGTACTTTTGTCGTAATATTCTACGGTAGAAGGCCAAGTAACTTGATTAATTGTACTTTTGTCATAATATTCTACGTTAGAAGGCCTAGTAACGTGATTGACTGTACTTTTGTCGTAATATTCTACGGTAGAAGGCCCAGAAGCTTGATTGACTGTACATTTGTCGTAATATTCTACGGTAGAAGGCACAGTAACTTGAATGCCTGTACTTTTATCGTAATATTCTACGGTAGAAGGCCTAGTAACTTGATTAATTGTACTTTTTTCGTAATATTCTACGGTAGAAGGCCCAGTAATTCGATTGACTGTACTTTTATCGTAATATTGTACGGTAGAAGGCCTAGTAACTTGATTGACTGTACTTTTATCGTAATATTCTAAGGTGGAAGGCCTAGTAACTTGATTGACTGCACTTTTATCGTAATATTGTACGGTAGAAGGCCTAGTAACTTGATTAATTGTACATTTGTCGTAATATTCTAAGGTAGAAGGCCTAGTAACTTGATTGACTGCACTTTTATCGTAATATTCTACGGTAGAAGGCCCAGTAATTGGATTGAGTGTACTTCCGTCGTAATATTCTACGGTAGAAGGCCAAGTATTTGGATTGACTCTACTTTTGTCGTAATATTCTACGGTAGAAGGCCCAGTAACTTGATTGACTGTGCTTTTGTCGTAATATTCTACTGTTGAAGGCCCAGTAACTTGATTGGCTGTCCTTTTGTCCTAATATTCTACGGTAGAAGGTCCAGTAATTGGATTGACTGTACTTTTGTCGTAATATTCTACGGTAGAAGGCCCAGTAATTGGATTGACTGTAGTTTTGTTCTAATATTCTACGGTAGACGGCCCAGTAACTTGATTGACTGTACTTTTGTCGTAATATTCTACGGTAGAAGGCCCAGTAACTTGATTGGCTGTACTTTTGTCCTAATATTCTGCGGTAGAAGGTCCAGTAATTGGATTGACTGTACTTTTGTCGTAATATTCTACGGTAGAAGGCCCAGTAACTTGAATGCCTGTACTTTTATCGTAATATTCTACGGTAGAAGGCCCAGTAGCTTGATTGACTGTACTTTTGTCGTAATATTCTACGGTAGAAGGCCCAGTAACTTAATAGCCTGTACTTTTGACGTAATATTCTACGGCAGAAGGTCCAGTAACTTGATTGATTGTACGTTTGACGTAATATTCTACGGCAGAAGGCCCAGTAACTTGATTGACTGCACTTTTGTCGTAATATTCTACGGTAGAAGGCCCAGTAATTGGATTGACTGCATTTTTATCGTAATATCTACGGTATTAAGCCCAGTAACTTGATTGCCTGCACTTTTGTCCTTATATTTTACGGTAGAAGGCGCAGTTACTTGATAGTCTGTACTTTTGACGTAATATTCTACGGTAGAAGGCCCAGTAACTTGATTGCCTGTACTTTTGTCGTAATATTCTACTGTAGAAAGCCCAGTAACTTAATAGCCTGTACTTTTGACGTAACATTCTACGGCAGAAGGCCCAGTAACTTGATTGATTGTACGTTTGACGTAATATTCTACGGCAGAAGGCCCAGTAACTTGATTGACTGCACTTTTGTCTTAATATTCTGCGGTAGAAGGCCCAGTAATTGGATTGACTGCATTTTTATCGTAATATCTACGGTATTAAGCCCAGTACCTTAATTGCCTGCACTTTTGTCCTTATATTTTACGGTAGAAGGCGCAGTTACTTGATAGTCTGTACTTTTGACTAAGGCCCAGTAACCTTGATTGACTGCACTTTTGTCGTAAAATTCTACGGTAGAAGGCCCAGTATTTGGATTGACTGCACTTTTATCGTAATATTCTACGGTAAAAGGCCCAGTACTTGATTGCCTGTACTTCTGTCGTAATATTCTACTGTAGAAGGCCCGAGTAACTTGATTAATTGTACTTTTGTCGTACTATTTTTACGGTAGAAGGCCCAGTAACTTGACAGCCTGTACTGTTGACGTGATATTCTGCGGCAGAAGGCCCAGTAAATTGATTGCCTGTACTTTTGTCGTAATATTCTACGGTAGAAGGCCCAGTATTTGGATTGACCGCACTTTTGTCGTAATATTCTACTGTAGTAGGCCCAGTAATTGGATTGACTGCACTTTTATCGTAATATTCTACGGTAGAAGGCCATAGTAACTTGATTAATTGTACTTTTGTCAAGGTATTCTACGGTAGAAGGCCTAGTAACGTGATTGACTGTACTTTTGTCGTAATATTCTACGGTAGAAGGCCCAGAAGCTTGATTGACTGTACTTTTGTCGTAATATTCTACGGTAGAAGGCACAGTAACTTAAATGCCTGTACTTTTATCGTAATATTCTACGGTAGAAGGCCTAGTAACTTGATTAATTGTACTTTTTTCGTAATATTCAACGAATAGAAGGCCCGATAATTCGATTGACTGTACTTTTATCGTAATATTGTACGGTAGAAGGCCTAGTAACTTGATTGACTGTACTTTTATCGTAATATTCTAAGGTGGAAGGCCTAGTAACTTGATTGACTGCACTTTTATCGTAATATTGTACGGTAGAAGGCCTAGTAACTTGATTAATTGTACATTTGTCGTAATATTCTAAGGTAGAAGGCCTAGTAAACTTGATTGACTGCACTTTTATCGTAATATTCTACGGTAGAAGGCCCAGTAATTGGATTGAGTGTACTTCCGTCGTAATATTCTACGGTAGAAGGCCAAGTATTTGGATTGACTCTACTTTTGTCGTAATATTCTACGGTAGAAGGCCCAGTAACTTGATTGACTGTACTTTTGTCGTAATATTCTACTGTTGAAGGCCCAGTAACTTGATTGGCTGTCCTTTTGTCCTAATATTCTACGGTAGAAGGTCCAGTAATTGGATTGACTGTACTTTTGTCGTAATATTCTACGGTAGAAGGCCCAGTAATTGGATTGACTGGTAGTTTTGTTCTAATATTCTACGGTAGACGGCCCAGTAACTTGATTGACTGTACTTTTGTCGTAATATCTTACGGTAGAAGGCCCAGTAACTTGATTGGCTGTACTTTTGTCCTAATATTCTGCGGTAAGAAGGTCCAGTAATTGGATTGACTGTACTTTTGTCGTAATATTCTACGGTAGAAGGCCCAGTAATTGGATTGACTGTACTTTTGTCGTAATATTCTACGGTAGAAGGCCCAGTAATTGGATTGACTGTACTTTTGTTCTAATATTCTACGGTCGAAGGCCCAGTAACTTGATTGAGTGTACTTTTGTCGTAATATTATACGGTAGAAGGCCCAGTAACTTGATTTGACTGTGCTTTTTGTCGTAATAATTCTACGGTAGAAGCCCAGTAACTTGATTGACTGTACTTTTATCCTAATATTCTACGGTAGAAGGCCCTGTAATTGGATTGACTGTAACTTTTGTCGTAATATTCTACGGTAGAAGGCCCAGTAACTTGATTGACTGTACTTTTGTCCTAATATTTCTACGGTTAGAAGGCCCAGTAATTGGATTGACTGTACTTTTGTCCTAATATTCTTCGGTAGAAGGCCCAATAATTGGATTGACTGTACTTTTGTCCTAAATATTCTACGGTAGAAGGCCCCAGTAATTGGATTGACTGTACTTTTGTCGTAATATTCCACGTAGAAGGCCCAGTAACTTAATTGATTGTACTTTTGTCCGTAATATTCCACGACAGAGGCCCCGTAATTGGATTGAATGTACTTTTATCTTAATATTCCACTGTAGAAGGAGCAGTAACTTGATTGCCTGTACTTTTGTCGGAAAACCGGGCCTTTGTCGCTGCTGGAAGAAATAGATTCACGCCCCGTATTCAGCCAAACTCAACTAGAGTCGCCTGAATCCGTGTGTGAACGTACGTCTCACCGTGACGAACCTGCGCGTTTCACTTTTGTTGGGGAGGTTCTTATCCTGAAGGGGTTAATAACTTTTCCTCGAAAAGTATAAATCAACAGGGGTTCACTGAAACAACAATTTTTATACATATATAAAAAAAAAATAAATATGATAATTCGTGACTTACATGGAATTCAAAAAGAATAAGAAAACAAAACGTCAGCCACAGTTGTTGAGTCACTTGCGGGGCCCGTATTCTCTGTTGTCGCTGGTTTTTTCTCCTCTTCGCTGGTATTTGTTACTCGGTCGCATCTCCACTTCACTCCTTTCAACTGCCGTCGCACGGCCATTAACGTATTGTCGCTTTATCGGGACGCCTTTTCTCCAACAAGTGACGGGATGTCACTCTACACCACTGCCATCGCACGGCCACTAGCTGTACTTTTGTCGTAATATTCTACGGTAGAAGGCCCAATAACTTGATTGACTGTAATTTTATAGTAATATTCCACTGTATAAGGCTCAGTAATTGGATTGACTGTACTTTCATCGTAATATTCTACAGTAGAAGGCCCAGTAATTGGATTGACTGTACTTTTGTCGTATTATTCTACGGTAGAAGACCAGTAACTGGATTGACAGTACTTTTTTCGTAATATTCTACGGTAGAAGGCCCAGTAACTTGATTAACTGTACTTTTGTCGTAATATTCTACCGTAGAAGGCCAAGTAACTTGATTAATTGTACTTTTGTCATAATATTCTACGGTAGAAGGCCTAGTAACGTGATTGACTGTACTTTTGTCGTAATATTCTACGGTAGAAGGCCCAGAAGCTTGATTGACTGTACTTTTGTCGTTATATTCTACGGTAGAAGGCACAGTAACTTGAATGCCTGTACTTTTATCGTAATATTCTACGGTAGATGGCCTAGTAACTTGATTAATTGTACTTTTTTCGTAATATTCTACGGTAGAAGGCCCAGTAATTCGATTGACTGTACTTTTATCGTAATATTGTACGGTAGAAGGCCTAGTAACTTGATTGACTGTACTTTTATCGTAATATCTAAGGTGGAAGGCCTAGTAACTTGATTGACTGCACTTTTATCGTAATATTGTACGGTAGAAGGCCTAGTAACTTGATTAATTGTACATTTGTCGTAATATTCTAAGGTAGAAGGCCTAGTAACTTGATTGACTGCACTTTTATCGTAATATTCTACGGTAGAAGGCCCAGTAATTGGATTGAGTGTACTTCCGACGTAATATTCTACGGTAGAAGGCCAAGTATTTTGATTGACTCTACTTTTGTCGTAATATCTACGGTAGAAGGCCCAGTAACTTGATTGACTGTACTTTTGTCGTAATATTCTACTGTTGAAGGCCCAGTAACTTGATTGGCTGTCCTTTTGTCCTAATATTCTACGGTAGAAGGTCCAGTAATTGGATTGACTGTACTTGTGTCGTAATATTCTACGGTAGAAGGCCCAGTAATTGGATTGACTGTAGTTTTGTTCTAATATTCTACGGTAGACGGCCCAGTAACTTGATTGACTGTACTTTTGTCGTAATATTCTACGGTAGAAGGCCCAGTAACTTGATTGGCTGTACTTTTGTCCTAATATTCTGCGGTAGAAGGTCCAGTAATTGGATTGACTGTACTTTTGTCGTAATATTCTACGGTAGAAGGCCCAGTAATTGGATTGACTGTACTTTTGTCGTAATATTCTACGGTAGAAGGCCCCAGTAATTGGATTGACTATACTTTTGTTCTAATATTCTACGGTAGAAGGCCCAGTAACTTGATTGAGCGTACTTTTGTCGTTATATTCTACGGTAGAAGGCCCAGTGACTTGATTGACTGTACTTTTGTCGTAATATTCTACGGTAGAAGGCCCAGTAACTTGATTGACTGTACTTTTATCCTAATATTTTTACGTAGAAGGCCCTGTAATTGGATTGACTGTACTTTGTCGTAATATTCTACGGTAGAAGGCCCAAGTAACTTGATTGACTGTACTTTTGTCCTAATATTCTACGGTAGAAGGCCCAGTAATTGGATTGACTGTACTTTTGTCCTAATATTCTTCGGTAGAAGGCCCCAGTAATTGGATTGACTGTACTTTTGTCCTAATATTCTACGGTAGAAGGCCCAGTAATTGGATTGACTGTACTTTTGTCGTAATATTCCACGGTAGAAGGCCCAGTAACTTAATTGATTGTACTTTTGTCGTAATATTCCACGACAGAAGGCCCCGTAATTGGATTGAATGTACTTTTATCTTAATATTCCTCTGTAGAAGGAGCAGTAACTTGATTGCCTGTACTTTTGTCGAAAACCGGGCTTTGTCGCTGCTGGAAGAAATAGATTCACGCCCCGTATTCAGCCAACTCAACTAGAGTCGCCTGAATCCGTGTGTGAACGTACGTCTCACCGTGACGAACCTGCGCGTTTCACTTTTGTTGGGGAGGTTCCTTATCCTGAAGGGGTTAATAACTTTTCCTCGAAAAGTATAAATCAACAGGGGTTCACTGAAAACAACAATTTTTATACATATATAAAAAAAAATAAATATGATAATTCGTGACTTACATGGAATTCAAAAGAATAAGAAAACAAAACGTCAACCACAGTTGTTGAGTCACTTGCGGGCCCGTATTCTCTGTTGTCGCTGGTTTTTTCTCCTCTTCGCTGGTATTTGTTACTCGGTCGCCTCTCCACTTCACTCCTTTCACTGCCGTCGCACGGCCATTAACGTAATTGTCGCTTTATCGGGACGCCTTTTCTCCAACAAGTGACGGGATGTCACTCTACACCACTGCCATCGCACGGCCACTAGCTTACTTTTGTCGTAATATTCTACGGTAGAAGGCCCAATAACTTGATTGACTGTAATTTTATCGTAATATTCCACTGTATAAGGCCCAGTAATTGGATTGACTGTACTTTTATCGTAATATTCTACAGTAGAAGGCCCAGTAATTGGATTGACTGTACTTTTGTCGTATTATTCAACGGTAGAAGACCCAGTAACTGGATTGACAGTACTTTTTTCGTAATATTCTAAGGTAGAAGGCCCAGTAACTTGATTGACTGTACTTTTGTCGTAATATTCTACGTTAGAAGACCCAGTAACTTGATTGACTATTATCATATTGTTCTACGGTAGAAGGGCTGTCAACTGGATTGACAGTACTTTTGTCGTAGTATTGTATGGTAGAAGACCCAGTAATGGATTGACTGTACTTTTGTCGTAATATATCTACGGTAGACGGCGCAGTAATTGGATTGACCACACTTTTGTCGTAATATTCTACCGTAGAATGTCTAGTAGCTTGATTGGACTGTACTTTTTGTCGTAGTATTCTACGGTAGAAGGCCCAGTAACCTTGACTGGACTGTACTTCTGTCGTTATATTCTACGGTAGAAGGCCCAGTAATTGGAGTGACTGTACTTTTTGTCGTAATATTCTACGGAAGAAGGCCCAGTAACTTGATTGCCTGTACTGTTGTCGTAATATTCTACTGTAGAAGGCCCAGTAACTTGATTGACTGTACTTTTTGTCGTAATATTCTACGGTAGACGGCGCAGTAATTGGACTTGACCACACCTTTGTCGTAATATTCTACCATAGAATGTCTAGTAGCTTGATTGACTGTACTTTTGTCGTAATATTCTACTGTAGAAGGGCCCAGTAACTTGATTGACTGTATCGTATATCGTAATATTCTACAGTAGAAGGCCCCTAGTAACTTGATTAATTGTACTTTTTTCGTAATATTCTACGGTAGAAGGCCCAGTAATTCGATTGACTGTACTTTTATCGTAATATTCTGCGGTAGAAGGCCTAGTAACTTGATTGACTGTACTTTTATCGTAATATTCTAAGGTAGAAGGCCCAGTAATTGGGAGTGACTGTACTTTTGTCGTAATATTCTACGGAAGAAGGCCCAGTAACTTGATTGCCTGTACTTTTGTCGTAATATTCTACTGTAGAAGGCCCAGTAAACTGTATTGACTACTTTTTTAGTAATAATGTACGGTAGAAGGCCCGGAATTAGAACAGCGACCAACCAAGGAGAAAGTACGACAGTTTCCCATTTGAAGAAAGTATTTACTTTCCAATTAGGGCTTGACCCCCGGAACAGGAATTCTCGGGTTCTCGATTCAAAAAGCCGGTCCACGATACTTGAGAAATATGTAGCACTGAACCGAGAATCACACATGGCACCGTTTTGCGTGTTGATTGAACTTTTGTAAATTGGAAAACTGACCCAATGTAATGTTGTATGATTTCGTCTGCCCTTCCGAGCCTGAACTTTTCGACAATCCTACTTCCTAAAGAACCCTTTTCACCAAATCACTGTAGTTCACAATCAGTTCCGATGGACTCCTCGCTTCAACAGTACGACCTTCACTCGCTTCAAGTTCAAACTAGTCTTCATTTTCAGAATCACTAGTATCAATCACTATTCACTACCTCCTTAAACGTCAACTCCTTCTTTTCACTGCCGTCACCAGCCTCCTGTTTTAAACATAGGAGGCTGATGGCGGCAGGGAAGAGGGAGCTGAAGCTAGGAGGTAGTGGTGGCTAAAACTAGCGATCTTAAAATGAAGACAATCTGGAAGTGGGTTTGGGTTTCATACTCTGCTCTTATAAAAAACAACTTTTCCGTATGGATATGACAGATTGCAAATAATTTATGTTCATTTTCACGAAAAAAAATGCGTCGTGTTTCTTTCGTCAGTTTACATGGTGTTACACGGAACATTTCCCGGATCCCGGTTCTGAGTGTAATTTCATTCCCGTTCTCGTTACCATAGAATACCGGTAATATATTAAACCTATTGCTAATATATAAATCTTCGTCGTGAGATGGTGTTATGGGATGGTTGAAGGAATTCTGACATTGAATCCCAAATAGATTTAGATTCAAACAGGAATAAATCTATGTGTCAAAAATTGAAAGGTGTATGTTAGTTTGAATACACGGTTGGACACTTCTCTGTTCTGCACTTCATTTGGCATTACACCAGTCCCTGTGTATGCACAGCATGATCTTTACTAACAGGTTATATTCTACAAGAGTCTAATGATTTTATACATAAAGAGTTGAGATAAAATCATACATTCTCGTTGTATAAACAACACAGACGGGAGTTATCACGTAAGTCAAGATTTCATCATTATCATTCAATTTATATTTGTGAGTAAATAAATTTGGATTGGGGGCCCAGTCAAGCAAAGATGTAATCAAAATTTACTGTCACAATTTATCTCTTTCAATCTTCCAAGTATTATTTTGTGTACTGAAGGGATCTGCAATGCCAAAGTGGGATTAAACTGCCAAGAAAATGTCAACAATAAAAAGGGAAAGTCAACTTGAGAAGTAAATAAACACACACCTATTTCTGATAACACACAGCCAAGAACCACCAAAACGAGAACTGTTCGAAGATTAATTCATCAATCAACTCACCCATACACACCTGTATTTCTATCAACTTACCAAATAAACCAACATGTAACACTTTATTCCTTACCTAACGCAGTGACCAAAACGAAAACCTGCCAGCGCTAGTCGCAAAAATCACCTGTTGTTAGTGAGGGATGATTATCCCTCGTTTGCAGGAGAAACTCTCCCACAAAAGATTACCCTGAGGTCGGGGATAACTGGAGAGGGGCGCCATGATCTTTTCGATGGGGGTGGGGGGGGGGGGGTGAGTGGGGGTTAGGATATCTCAGACGAGTCTACAATAAATGGGTCATTTTGTCTAAGGGGTAGACTCCCGGACGAGGGCGTTTGTGGGAGGGGGGGGGGGGCTCGCGGATCCCATCCGCTTTAGCGTCACTCCTGGCTAACTGCCCTCAATACGTTGTGCTCAATGATGCGTTCAACTGGGGTTTAATAATTACCGAAAACGACCCGACATCGAGTAACATCAGCAAAAAACAATCCGACAAATACTTAAAATTACCCAAATGGCCCTTTCGATCCGTGACACACGCACAAAAAGCTTTAGGTGAAGTATTTAGTTTCACAACCCAACTAGGAGAACCATGAACTGAATAGGATCATTTTCTGAGATAATACCATTGGTGACACCATTTGCAAGCCGAGTTCATGGAGTGGGCTAAGTAAGCCTGAATAAGTGAAGTTATTTAAGCAGAAAGGAACCGATGCAAGGTATAAACTTGCTGGTCGTATTCTCCCACCTATCCGGCAAATGTCGAGACATGTGTAGATATGAGCAGAGTGAATCACAAGTTGCTCAAACGGGTGACAATCGTCTAAGACTTTTTTACTTTTCAAACATACGTCAGGAGATGAATGTTGCGGTTCTCAGGCCACCTAAAATGTTAAAAAAAACTTAGATTCTTTATATGCCTGGAAATTGTCTATGGAACTTTTAGTGTTATTTCTAGACCACACATTAAAATTCTTATCACTTTTCATTTCAGCAGAGTTTTGCTCTGCTCCAAATTCTACTCAGATGTATAATTCCCAATGTAAAATTCCGTATTAATGTCCAAATCCGCTGAAATGGGAGCGTAGTATGGGGGGGGGGGGGGGTTCAGTGATAATCTTCACACGTTTGTGTTATTCGCGTGCCCAACCTTTACTAAGGGAATCCCATAGACTTTTTCTGTGGCACTAAAAAATACAGGTTTAAGAATGTTTGTGAAGTTAACCCTGAAATCCTCATTGGGAAAAAACACAAAAACCTGTATTTTGAACATCCATGCTCCAATTTTGTTTTTTGTCGCGTCAATGGTTTTGTGTTAATGGAAGCGTAAGAAAGACTTTATCGATTTCCCGCTCGACAGCTCTCAAAGAATATAGAATACCTGGAAGAACTGCCGGTGATAACATCTCGTCTTTCATCTTTGTTTGCGTTAAACGAAGTGTAAGAAAAATTAATTTGATTTTCCACTTATGTTCGAAACAAAATGAAAAAATATGCATATTTTGAAAATAGGAAAATATATATAACGAAAAAAATAAAAAAACAAAAAAGAAGAAGATTTTTTCTTGAAATAATTTGAGTTTATTTCTTCAAACACTCGTAAGAAATAATACTAAAATTAAATAAAATTTAAAAATATAAAAAAAGGAAATCATTGATTTATCGAGGAACTAAATGAAGATCAAGAGAGAACAAGCAGGAAAGAGTCAGAAGATTTTAGAAGACATGTTCGAAAGAGCCATTTGTCCGGCCTGCAAATGATAACTTTCTTCGCAACCTCAAAGTCGAGTCCAAAGTTTTTTCTCGGCGGCTTCTGACAGAGGGACAAGTCCTGATACGGAAAAAGTTTGCTGGACATCTGATAGCATTGAACAGTTTGTGATATTCGTTGTAGAAAAGGGTTACCGGTACCCAATTTCAATTCTCAAAGTTAGCCTAGGTGCTGAAATTCCCATGCATAATCGGCATTTAGAAGAAAAAATCTAGAAGTTTTACTCAAACATAAATGACATTATTCAAGGAATAAGTGCATGTTTGCCAAAAACTGCTATTTTGTTTTGACAACAAGCGTTTTATGACAAGCATTTATAAATTAATAAGAAAACGTCAAATACAAACCTTAAGGTCCAGTTGGAACACAGTCGGCCTCCACGACTTAAAAAGCCTTAAATATTAGACTATTAAATATAAGTTGAAACACAGTCGGCCCCGCGACTTAAAAAGCCAGAAATATCAGACTATTAACTATAAGTTGAAACAAAGTCGGCCCCTGCGACTTAAAAAGTCTGAAATATCAGAGACAATTAACTATAAGTTGGAAAACAGTCGTCCGCCCGCGACTTAAAAAGCCTGAAATATCAGAGACAATTAACTATAAGTTGGAAAACAGTCGCCCCCCCCCCCCCCCCCGCGACTTAAAAAGCCTGAAATATCAGACAATTAACTATAAGTTGGAAAACAGTCGTCCCCCCCGCGACTTAAAAAGCCTGAAATATCTGAGATAATTAACTATAAGTTGGAAAATAGTCGCCCTCCTCCCCCCCCCCCCCCCCGCGACTTAAAAAGCCAGAAATATCAGACTATTAGCTATAAGTTGAAACAAAGTCGGCCCCTGCGACTTAAAAAGTCTGAAATATCAGAGACAATTAACTATAAGCTGGAAAACAGTCGCCCTCCTCCCCCCGGGACTTAAAAAGCCTGAAATATCAGAGACTATTAACTATAAGTTGGAAAACTGTCGGCCACCGCGACTTAAAAAGCCTGAAATATCAGAGACTATTAACTATAAGTTGGAACACAGTCGGCCACCGGGACTTAAAAAGTCTGAAATATCAGAGTCTATTAACTATAAGTTGGAACACAGTCGTCCCCCTCCCCGCGACTTAAAAAGTCTGAAATATCAGAGCCTATTAACTACAAGTTGGAACACAGTCGCCACCGGGACTTAAAAAGTCTGAAATATCAGAGACTATTAACTATAAGTTGGAACACAGTAGACTCCAGCGACTTAAAAAGTCTGAAATATCAGAGTCTATTAACTATAAGTTGGAACACAGTCGGCCACCGGGACTTAAGAAGTCTGAAATATCAGAGTCTATTAACTATAAATTGGAACACAGTCGGCCACCGGGACTTAAAAAGTCTGAAATATCAGAGTCTATTAACTACAAGTTGGAACACAGTCGGCCACCGGGACTTTAAAAAGTCTGAAATATCAGACACTATTAACTGTAAGTTAGAACACAGTCGACTCCAGCGACTTAAAAAGTCTGAAATATCAGAGTCTATTAACTATAAGTTGGTACACAGTCGGCCACCGGGACTTAAAAAGTCTGAAATATCAGAGTCTATTAACTATAAGTTGGAACACAGTCGGCCACCGGGACTTAAAAAAGCCTGAAATATCATAGACTATTAACTATAAGTTAGAACACAGTCGACTCCAGCGACTTAAAAAGTCTGAAATATCAGAGTCTATTAACTATAAGCTGGAAAACAGTCGTCCTCCCGCGACTTAAAAAGCCCGAAATATCAGAGATAATTAACTATAAGTTGGAAAACAGTCGCCCTCCTCCCCCCCCCCCCCCGCGACTTAAAAAGCCAGAAATAACAGACTATTAACTATAAGTTGGAACACAGTCGTCCCCCCCGCGACTTAAAAAGTCTGAAATATCAGAGCCTATTAACTACAAGTTGGAACACAGTCGCCACCGGGACTTAAAAAGTCTGAAATATCAGAGACTATTAACTATAAGTTGGAACACAGTAGACTCCAGCGGCTTAAAAAGTCTGAAATATCAGAGTCTATTAACTATAAGTTGGAACACAGTCGGCCACCAGGACTTAAAAAGTCTGAAATATCAGTGTCTATTAACTATAAGTTGGAACACAGTCGGCCACCGAGACTTAAAAAGTCTGATATATCAGAGACTATTAACTATAAGTTGGAACACAGTCGGCACCGCGACTTAAAAAGCTTGAAATATCAGAGTCTATTAACTATAGGCTGGAGTACAGTCAGCCCCCGCGACTTTAAAAGCCTGAAGTATCAGAGACTATTTACTATAAGTTAGAACACAGTCGACTCCAGCGACTTAAAAAGTCTGAAATATCAGAGTCTATTAACTATAAGCTGGAAAACAGTCGTCCCCCCGCGACTTAAAAAGCCCGAAATATCAGAGATAATTAACTATAAGTTGGAAAACAGTCGCCCTGCTCCCCCCCACCCCGCGACTTAAAAAGCCAGAAATATCAGACTATTAACTATAAGTTGGAACACAGTCGTCCCCCCCGCGACTTAAAAAGTCTGAAATATCAGAGCCTATTAACTACAAGTTGGAACACAGTCGCCACCGGGTCTTAAAAAGTCTGAAATATCAGAGACTATTAACTATAAGTTGGAACACAGTAGTCTCCAGCGACTTCAAAAGTCTGAAATATCAGAGTCTATTAACTATAAGTTGGAACACAGTCGGCCACCGGGACTTAAAAAGTCTAAAATATCAGTGTCTATTAACTATAAGTTGGAACACAGTCGGCCCCCGAGACTTAAAAAGTCTGAAATATCAGAGACTATTAACTATAAGTTGGAACACAGTCGGCACCGCGACTTAAAAAGCCTGAAATATCAGAGTCTATTAACTATAGGCTGGAGTACAGTCGGCCCCCGCGACTTTAAAAGCCTGAAGTATCAGAGACTTTTAACTATAAGTTGGAACACAGTCTGCCACCGCGACTTAAAAAGTCTGAAATGTCAGAGTCTATTAACTATAAGTTGGAACACAGTCAGCCACCGCGACTAAAAAATTCTGAAATATCAGAGACTATTAACTATAAGTTGGAAAACAGTCGGCCACCGGGACTTAAAAATTCTGAAATATCAGAGACTATTAACTACAAGCTGGAACACAGTCGGCCACCGGGACTTAAAAATTCTGAAATATCAGAGACTATTAACTATAAGTTGGAAAACAGTCGGCCACCGGGACTTAAAAATTCTGAAATATCAGAGACTATTAACTATAAGTTGGAAAACAGTCGGCCACCGGGACTTAAAAAGCCTGAAATATCAGAGACTATTAACTACAAGTTGGAACACAGTCGGCACCGCGACTTAAAAAGTCTGAAATATCAGACTATTAACTATAAGTTGGAACACAGTCGGCCCCCGCGACTTAAAAAGTCTGAAATATCAGAGACTATTAACTATAAGTTGGAACACAGTCGGCCACCGCGACTTAAAAAGTCTGAATATCAGACTATTAACTATAAGTTGGAACACAGTCGGCCCCCCGCGACTTAAAAAGTCTGAAATATCAGAGACTGTTAACTATAAGTTGGAACACAGTCGGCCACCGCGACTTAAAAAGTCTGAATATCAGACTATTAACTACAAGTTGGAACACAGTCGCCACCGGGACTTAAAATGTCTGAAATATCAGAGACTATTAACTATAAGCTGGAGTACAGTCGGCCACCGGGACTTAAAAATTCTGAAATATCAGAGAGTATTAACTATAAGTTGGAAAACAGTCGGCCACCGGGACTTAAAAAGTCTGAAATATCAGAGACTATTAACTATAAGTTGGAACACAGTCGACTCCAACGACTTAAAAAGTGTGAAATATCAGAGACTATTAACTATAAGTTGGAACACAGTCGGCCACCGGGACTTAAAAAAGCCTGAAATATCAGAGACTATTAACTATAAGTTAGAACACAGTCGACTCCAGCGACTTAAAAAGTCTGAAATATCAGAGTCTATTAACTATCAGCTGGAAAACAGTCGTCCTCCCGCGACTTAAAAAGCCCGAAATATCAGAGATAATTAACTATAAGTTGGAAAACAGTCGCCCTCCTCCCCCCCGCGACTTAAAAAGCCAGAAATAACAGACTATTAACTATAAGTTGGAACACAGTCGTCCCCCCCCGCGACTTAAAAAGTCTGAAATATCAGAGCCTATTAACTACAAGTTGGAACACAGTCGCCACCGGGACTTAAAAAGTCTGAAATATCAGAGACTATTAACTATAAGTTGGAACACAGTAGACTCCAGCGGCTTAAAAAGTCTGAAATATCAGAGTCTATTAACTATAAGTTGGAACACAGTCGGCCACCAGGACTTGAAAAGTCTGAAATATCAGTGTCTATTAACTATAAGTTGGAACACAGTCGGCCACCGAGACTTAAAAAGTCTGATATATCAGAGACTATTAACTATAAGTTGGAACACAGTCGGCACCGCGACTTAAAAAGCTTGAAATATCAGAGTCTATTAACTATAGGCTGGAGTACAGTCAGCCCCCGCGACTTTAAAAGCCTGAAGTATCAGAGACTATTTACTATAAGTTAGAACACAGTCGACTCCAGCGACTTAAAAAGTCTGAAATATCAGAGTCTATTAACTATAAGCTGGAAAACAGTCGTCCCCCCGCGACTTAAAAAGCCCGAAATATCAGAGATAATTAACTATAAGTTGGAAAACAGTCGCCCTGCTCCCCCCCCCACCCCGCGACTAAAAAAGCCAGAAATATCAGACTATTAACTATAAGTTGGAACACAGTCGTCCCCCCCGCGACTTAAAAAGTCTGAAATATCAGAGCCTATTAACTACAAGTTGGAACACAGTCGCCACCGGGTCTTAAAAAGTCTGAAATATCAGAGACTATTAACTATAAGTTGGAACACAGTAGTCTCCAGCGACTTCAAAAGTCTGAAATATCAGAGTCTATTAACTATAAGTTGGAACACAGTTGGCCACCGGGACTTAAAAAGTCTGAAATATCAGTGTCTATTAACTATAAGTTGGAACACAGTCGGCCCCCGAGACTTAAAAAGTCTGAAATATCAGAGACTATTAACTATAAGTTGGAACACAGTCGGCACCGCGACTTAAAAAGCCTGAAATATCAGAGTCTATTAACTATAGGCTGGAGTACAGTCGGCCCCCGCGACTTTAAAAGCCTGAAGTATCAGAGACTTTTAACTATAAGTTGGAACACAGTCTGCCACCGCGACTTAAAAAGTCTGAAATGTCAGAGTCTATTAACTATAAGTTGGAACACAGTCAGCCACCGCGACTAAAAAATTCTGAAATATCAGAGACTATTAACTAGAAGTTGGAAAACAGTCGGCCACCGGGACTTAAAAATTCTGAAATATCAGAGACTATTAACTACAAGCTGGAACACAGTCGGCCACCGGGACTTAAAAATTCTGAAATATCAGAGACTATTAACTATAAGTTGGAAAACAATCGGCCACCGGGACTTAAAAATTCTGAAATATCAGAGACTATTAACTATAAGTTGGAAAACAGTCGGCCACCGGGACTTAAAAAGCCTGAAATATCAGAGACTATTAACTACAAGTTGGAACACAGTCGGCACCGCGACTTAAAAAGTCTGAAATATCAGACTATTAACTATAAGTTGGAACACAGTCGGCCCCCGCGACTTAAAAAGTCTGAAATATCAGAGACTATTAACTATAAGTTGGAACACAGTCGGCCACCGCGACTTAAAAAGTCTGAATATCAGACTATTAACTATAAGTTGGAACACAGTCGGCCCCCCGCGACTTAAAAAGTCTGAAATATCAGAGACTGTTAACTATAAGTTGGAACACAGTCGGCCACCGCGACTTAAAAAGTCTGAATATCAGACTATTAACTACAAGTTGGAACACAGTCGCCACCGGGACTTAAAAAGTCTGAAATATCAGAGACTATTAACTATAGGCTGGAGTACAGTCGGCCCCCGCGACTTTAAAAGCCTGAAGTATCAGAGACTATTAACTATAAGTTAGAACACAGTCGACTCCAGCGACTTAAAATGTCTGAAATATCAGAGTCTATTAACTATAAGCTGGAAAACATTCGTCCCCCCGCGACTTAAAAAGCCCGAAATATCAGAGATAATTAACTATAAGTTGGAAAACAGTCGCCCTCCTCCCCCCCCCCCCCCCGCGACTTAAAAAGCCAGAAATATCAGACTGTTAACTATAAGTTGGAACACAGTCGTCCCCCCCGCGACTTAAAAAGTCTGAAATATCAGAGCCTATTAACTACAAGTTGGAACACAGTCGCCACCGGGACTTAAAAAGTCTGAAATATCAGAGACTATTAACTATAAGTTGGAACACAGTAGACTCCAGCGACTTCAAAAGTCTGAAATATCAGAGTCTATTAACTATAAGTTGGAACACAGTCGGCCACCGGGACTTAAAAAGTCTGAAATATCAGTGTCTATTAACTATAAGTTGGAACACAGTCGGCCCCCGAGACTTAAAAAGTCTGAAATATCAGAGACTATTAACTATAAGTTGGAACACAGTCGGCACCGCGACTTAAAAAGCCTGAAATATCAGAGTCTATTAACTATAGGCTGGAGTACAGTCGGCCCCCGCGACTTTAAAAGCCTGAAGTATCAGAGACTTTTACCTATAAGTTGGAACACAGTCTGCCACCGCGACTTAAAAAGTCTGAAATATCAGAGTCTATTAACTATAAGTTGGAACACAGTCAGCCACCGCGACTAAAAAATTCTGAAATATCAGAGACTATTAACTATAAGTTGGAAAACAGTCGGCCACCGGGACTTAAAAATTCTGAAATATCAGAGACTATTAACTACAAGCTGGAACACAGTCGGCCACCGGGACTTAAAAAGCCTGAAATATCAGAGACTATTAACTATAAGTTGGAACACAGTCGGCCACCGGGACTTAAAAATTCTGAAATATCAGAGTCTATTAACTATAAGTTGGAACACAGTCGGCCACCGCGACTTGAAAATTCTGAAATATCAGAGACTATTAACTATAAGTTGGAAAACAGTCGGCCACCGGGACTTAAAAATTCTGAAATATCAGAGACTATTAACTATAATTTGGAAAACAGTCGGCCACCGGGACTTAAAAAGCCAGAAATATCAGAGACTATTAACTACAAGTTGGAACACAGTCGGCACCGCGACTTAAAAAGTCTGAAATATCAGACTATTAACTATAAGTTGGAACACAGTCGGCCCCCGCGACTTAAAAAGTCTGAAATATCAGAGACTATTAACTATAAGTTGGAACACAGTCGGCCACCGCGACTTAAAAAGTCTGAATATCAGACTATTAACTATAAGTTGGAACACAGTCGGCCCCCCGCGACTTAAAAAGTCTGAAATATCAGAGACTGTTAACTATAAGTTGGAACACAGTCGGCCACCGCGACTTAAAAAGTCTGAATATCAGACTATTAACTACAAGTTGGAACACAGTCGCCACCGGGACTTAAAAAGTCTGAAATATCAGAGACTATTAACTATAAGCTGGAGTACAGTCGGCCACCGGGACTTAAAAATTCTGAAATATCAGAGAGTATTAACTATAAGTTGGAAAACAGTCGGCCACCGGGACTTAAAAAGTCAGAAATATCAGAGACTATTAACTATAAGTTGGAACACAGTCGACTCCAACGACTTAAAAAGTGTGAAATATCAGAGACTATTAACTACAAGTTGGAACACAGTCGGCCACCGGGACTTACAAAGCCTGAAATATCAGAGACTATTAACTATAAGTTGGAACACAGTCGGCCACCGGGACTTGAAAATTCTGAAATATCAGAGTCTATTAACTATTAGTTGGAACACAGTCGGCCACCGCGACTTAAAAATTCTGAAATATCAGAGACTATTAACTATAAGTTGAAAAACCGTCGGCCACCGGGACTTAAAAATTCTGAAATATCAGAGACTATTAACTATAAGTTGGAAAACAGTCGGCCACCGGGACTTAAAAAGCCTGAAATATCAGAGACTATTAACTATAAGTTGGAACACAGTCGACTCCCGCGACTTAAAAATCCAGAAATATCAGACACTATTAACTATAAGTTGGAACACAGTCGGCCACCGGGACTTAAAAAGCCTGAAATATCAGACACTATTAACTATAAGTTGGAACACAGTCGGCCCCCGCGACTTAAAAAGTCTGAAATATCAGAGACTATTAACTATAAGTTGGAACACAGTCGGCCACCGCGACTTAAAAAGCCTGAAATATCAGACACTATTAACTATAAGTTGGAACACAGTCGACTCCCGCGACTTAAAAAGCCAGAAATATCAGACACTATTAACTATAAGTTGGTACACAGTCGGTCACCGGGACTTTAAAAGTCTGAAATATCAGAGACCATTATCATCAGTCTCTGTCCTTTTTTGGATCACAGTTCTGCTTATGTCTCATTTTGAAGGGCACACAACAGTTTGATCACGGTTCTGCTTATGTCGCATTTTGATGGGCACGCGACGGTTTGATCACGGTTCTGCTTATGTCGCATTTTGATGGGCACGCGACGGTTTGATCACGGTTTTGCTTATGTCTCATTTTGAAGGGCATGCGACGGTCTGATCACGATTCTGCTTATATCTCATTTCAAAGGGCACGCGACGGTTTGATCACAGTTCTGCTTACGTTTCATTTCAAAGGGCACACGATGGTTTAATCACGGTTCTGCTTATGTCTCATTTTGAAGGGCACACGACAGTTTGAACACGGTTCTGCTTATGTTTCATTTTGAAGGGCACGCGATGGTTTGAACACACTTCTGCTTATGTCTCATTTTGAAGGGCACGCGATGGTTTGATCACAGTTCTGCTTATGTCTCATTTCAAAGGGCACGCGATAGTTTGATCACGGTTCTGCTTATGTCTCATTTTGAAGGGCATGCGACGGTTTGATCATGGTTCTGCTTATGTCTCGTTTCAAAGGGCACGCGACGCTTTGATCACTGTTCTGCTTATGTCTCATTTTGAAGGGCACGTGGCGGTTTGGTCACGGTTCTGCTTATGTCTCATTTTGAAGGGCATGCAACAGTTTGATCATGGTTCTGCTTATGTCTCATTTTAAAGGGCGCGCAATGGTTTGGCCTCAGTTCTGCTTATGTCTCATTTTGAAGGGCACGCGATGGTTTGATCACAGTTCTACTTATGTCTCATTTCAAAGGGCACACGATGGTTTGATCATAGTTCTGCTTATGTCTCATTTTGAGGGCACGCGATGATTTGATCACGGTTCTGCTTATGTCTCATTTTGAAGGGCACGCGATGGTTTGATCATGGTTCTGCTTATGTCTTATTTTGAAGGGCACGTGGCGGTTTGGTCACGGTTCTGCTTATGTCTCATTTTGAAGGGCATGCAACAGTTTGATCATGGTTCTGCTTATGTCTCATTTTAAAGGACGCGCGATGGTTGATCACAGTTCTACTTATGTCTCATTTCAAAGGGCATGCGATGGTTTGATCACGGTTCTGTTTATGTCTCATTTTGAGGGCATGCGACGGTTTGATCATGGTTCTGCTTATGTCTCATTTTGAAGGGCACATGACGGTTTGGTCACGGATCTGCTTATATCTCATTTTGAAGGGCACGCAACAGTTTGATCACGGTTCTGCTTATGTCTCATTTTGAAGGGCACGCGATGGTTAGACCACAGTTCTGCTTATGTCGCGTTTTTCAGGGCATGCAGCGGTTTTACCACAGTTCTACTTATGTCTCATTTTGAAGGGCGCGTGACGGTTTGATCATGGTTCTGCCTATGTCTCATTTTGAAGGGCATGCAACAGTTTGATCATGGTTCTGCTTGTCTCTCCTTTTGGAATACATGCTATGGTTTGATCATGCTTCTACTTGCCTTTATTTTTGGAGTGCATGCTACGGATTGATCATGTTTCTACTTGTCTCTCCTTTGGAGTGGATGCCTCGGTTTGATCATGTTTCTACTTGTCTCTCCTTCGGAGTGCATGCTACGGTTTGATCATGTTTCTAATGGTCTCTCTTTTTGGAGTGCATGCTACGGTTTGATCATGTTTCTACTTATCTCTCCTTTGGAGGGCATGCTACGGTTTGATCATATTTCTGCTTGTCTCTCTTTTTGGAGAACATACCACGGTTTGATCATGATTCTGCTTATCCCTCCTTTTGGAGAGCATGCCGAGGTTTGATTACAAGACTGTTTGTCTCTCCTTTTGGAGTGGAAGCCCAGGTGTGACTCTTTATCTCTCGTATTAGAGTGCAAGTCACTGTTCTGCTCGCCTCCCCTTTTAGAGTACAAGTGACGATTTTATCACTGTTCTGCTTATCTCCTTTTGGTGTAAATGCCACGATTTGATTACAGTTCTGCTTATGTCTCCTTTTGCAGTGTGTGCCTTGGTTTGACCATGGCTCTGCTTGTCTTCCCGTTTTGTGTACATGACACAGTTTGATCATGGTTCTGCTTTTCTCCCCTTTTAGATTGCAGGTCACGATTTCGTCTCTGTTCTGCTTGTCTCCCTTTTAGAATGTAGGTCCTTTTGGCGTACATAATACCACGCTCTGATAACAGTTCTGTTTGTGTCTACGTTTGCACTGTGTGCCTTGGTTTGACAAGGTTCTTCTTTAGGTGTGCATGTCACGGGTTGATCATCGTCTTGCTTGTCTCTCTCTTTGGTCTTTGGTCATCAGTTTGCTTGTCTTTCCTTTTGGAGTGTATGCCACGTTCTGACGATGTGTCTGCTTGTCTCTCCTTTTGGAGTGCATGTCACTGTTAGATCATGGTTCTACTTTCTTTTTGGCGTGCACGTCACGGTTTGAGCATTGGTCTGCTTGTCTCTCATTTTCTTTTGGTGTTCATGTTCTTTTGGTCGTGGGTCTGCTTGTCTCTCTTGGAGTGCATGTCAGGTTTGATCATGGTGCTTCTTGTCTCTAGTTTTGGAGTGCATGACACGGTCTCATGATTGGTCTGCTTGCCTCCCGCATCCCTTTTGTGTGCATGTTCTTTTGGTCATGGGTCTGCTTGTCTGTACTTTGAAGTGCAGGCCACGGTTTGATCATGTTTCTACTTGTCTGTACTTTGGAGTACATGGTATGGTTTAACCATGTTTCTACTTGTCTCTCCTTTTAGAGTACATGCTACGGTTTGATCATGTTTCTACTTGTCTCTCCTCTGGAGTGCATGGTACATTTTGATCATGTTTTCTACTTGTCTCTCATCTGGAGTGCATGCTACGGTTTGATCATGTTTGTACTTGTCTCTCCTTTTGGAGAGTATTCTATGCTTTGATCATGTTTCTACTTGTCTCTCCTTTTGGAGTGCATGCTACGGTTTGATCATGTTTCTATTTGTCTCTCCTCTGGAGTGCATGCCTCGCTTTGGTCATGTTTCCTTTTGTCTCTCCTTTGGAATGCATGATACTGTTTGATCATGTTTCTACTTGTCTCTCGTTTTGGAGTGCATGCTACGGTTTGATCATGTTTCTACTTGCCTCCCCTTTGGGGTGCATGCTACAGTTTGATCATGTTTCTACTTGCCTCTCCTTTTGTAGTGCATGATACGGTTTGATTATATTTAAACTTGTCTCTCCTTTTGGAGTGTATGCTACGGATTGATCATGTTTCTACTTGCGTTCCTTTTGGAGTGCATGCTACAGTTTGATCATGTTCTACTTGTCTCTCCTTTGGAGTGCATGCTTGCTACGGTTTGATCATGTTTGCAAATGTCTCTCCTCTGGAGTGCATGACGTGGTTTGATCATGTTTCCACTTGTCTCTCCTTTGGAGTGCATGCTACAGTTTGATCAAGTTTCTTCTTGTCTCTCCTTTGGAGTGCATGCTACAGTTTGATCATGTTTCTACTTGTCTCTCCTCTGGAATGCATGCCACTGTTTGATCATGTTTCTACTTGTCGCTCCTTTTGTAGGCATGGTACGGTTTGATCATGTTTCTATCTGTCTCGCCTTTGGAGTGCATGCCCCGGTTTGATCATCTTTCTAATTGTCTCTCCTTTGGAGTGCGCGCTATGGTTTGATCATGTTTGTACTTGTCTCTCCTTTTGGAATGCATGTTACGGTTTGATCATGCTTCTACTTGTCTCTCCCCTGGAGTGCATGCCACGGTTTGATCATGTTTCCACTTGTCTCCTCTTTTGGATTGCATGCCACCGTTTGGCCATGTTTATACTTGTCTCTCCTTTGGAGTGCATGCCTCGGTTTGATCATCTTTCTACCTGTCTCTCCTCTGGAGGGCATGCCACGGTTTGGTCATATTTCTACTTGTCTCTCCTTTGGAGTGCATGCCACGGTTTGATCATGTATCTACTTGTCTCTCCTCTGGAATGCATGCCTCGGTTTGATTATCTTTCTACTTGTCTCTCCTTTGGAGTGCATGCCTCGGTTTGGTCATGTTTCTACTTGTCTCTCCTTTGGAGTGCATGCCACGGTTTGGTCATGTTTCTACTTGTCTCTCCTTTGGAGTGCCTGCCACGGTTTCATCATGTTTCTACCAGTCTCTTCTTCTGGCGTGCATGCCACGGTTTGGTTTTGTCTATACTTGTATCTCTTTTGGTGTGCATGCCTCGGTTTGAACATCTTTCTATTTCACTCTGCGTTGGAGTGCATGCTACGGTTTGATCATGTCTCTACTTGTGTCTCTTTTTGGAATGTATTCTACGGTTTGATCATGTTTCTACTTGTCTCTCCTTTGGATTGCATGCCACAGTTTGATCATGTTTCCACTTGTCTCTCCTATTGAGTGGATGGTACTGTTTGATCATGTTTCTACTTGTCTCTCCTTTGGGGTGCAAGCTACATGTTGATCATGTTTCCAGTTGTCTCTCCTCTGGAGTGTATGCCGTGGTTTGATCAATTTTCTACTTGTCTATCGTTTTGGAGAGCATGCTACGCTTTGATCATGTTTCTACTTGTCTCTCGTTCTGAAGTGCATGCTACGGTCTGATCATGTTTCTACTTGTATCTCCTTTGGAGTGTATTCTACGCTTTGAATGAATGAATGAATGAATGAATGAATGAATGAATGAATGAATGAATGAATGAATGAATGAATGAATGATTGAATGAATGAATGAATGAATGAATGAATCTTTATTTTGCAGTACACTATTATATGATAAGTTCATAATGAAAATAAAGTATTATACAAGGTAATAGTCTACTGCATGGAAACGGCATAGTCATAAAGGAAGTGTTCCTGCCGCTCCCATGTAAAAAAAAAAAACAAACAAAAAACAAACAAACAAAAAAACACATTTGTTCAGACATCAGAGTTGGAGGTGGGGGTGGTCGAGCCTAGTTTTCTTTTTTTCCCGGTTGTGAGTGTAGCATGGGCTAATGACCAGAACTATACGGTTAGGGTTGAAGATCGATGTGGAGAGATCCAGAGGGGTTAGTGATGCAGTCAGGACATTGTGGATTGGTGCAGGGAATGTTAGTCAAATATGAACTTAGTGCGTTCTCTCTTAATCTGTTCTTGAATTGGGACCTATTGTACTGTTGAGTTAATGGAGGGATTTCGTTCCAAAGACGTGGGAAAGAATGGAGAGGTAAGTCGGATGAAAAACTAGTTCTGGGCTTACGAATAAGTATTTTGCCAGACTGCCTTGTATTCATGCCCGACGGATTATGGTATATTTCAAACGTTTCGTCAAAGGAAACAGGTAATTTGTTATTGCACCAGTCGTGCATGAACAAAAGCGTCTGCAGTTTGTAGAGATCGTGGAATTTTAGTATTCGAGAGCTTTTAAAAAGTGGATCAGTATGGGATGTGTAAGATTTATTCGCTATAATTCGGATAGCCTTCTTTTGCAAGCCACAAATCCTACTAACAAAGGGAGAATGTCCCCATACAAGAATACCATACGTTAAGTGACTATGGATTAAGGAAAAGTATAGTGTTCTTAATGCATGTAGTGGGAGAAATCGTTTTGCTCGGTTTATAGCATATATTGCTCTAGCTATTTTTAGGCAAACGGCTGAAACGTGCTGCTTAAATTTTAGATTTTCATCCAAGTGGATTCCTAAAAACTTGAGTGTTGTTTCCTCTTGCTCATTTCCGATTAGTTGTATGTTTGTGTTATTAATGGCTATGCTCTTGTCTCTGGCAGTGTATAAATCACCGTGGGGGTGTAATAATATAAATTTGGTTTTAGAAGCATTAAGAGCCAGCTTATTAGCAGCACACCATTCCTGTATTTTCACAAGTTCAGAATTTGCATTTCCAATCAGATCATTCACGTTATTTGATGATACATAACCCGTGGTGTCATCTGCAAATGACAAATTTTTTAATAATGTTGAATTGCTGATATCATTAACGTAAAGCAGAAAAAGGATAGGGCCTAGGATGGACCCTTGTGGCACACCTCTAGTTGTGGGTTCCCTATCCGATTCTTTATCATTGAATGGTACAAATTGACTTCTTCCAGTTAAATAGTTTTCAAACCAAGAATTTGCCACACCTCTAATACCATAGTGATGTAATTTTTTAAGCAAAGTGTTGTGATTAATACTATCGAAGGCTTTGGAAAAATCTAGGAAGATGGAGAGGGTACAGTCCTTCGTCCTTTTGTCGTTCTGAGCGGCGACATCATTTACGAAGTGCAAAATGGGATGTATAGTTGAATGGTGTTTTCTGAAACCAAACTGATACCGGTAGGTGATGCTTTGTTCATCCAAAAATAGTTGCAAACGCACTTGCATTATTTTTTCAAGTATTTTTGAAAACGTGGGAAGAATACTGATTGGCCTATAATTATTAAATATGTGAGGGTCCCCGCTTTTGAATATGGGTATTATTTTAGCGACTTTCATTTTGGTCGGCACCACGCTTGTCGAGAAGGAGAGATTGATGATATGGGTGAGTGGCTTTGCTATTTCAAAGCTTATCTCTTTCAGTAGCTTAGTCGACATGCTATCACAATCTTTGGTATGTTTTCCACTTAGGCTTTGAATACAGAGAATTACTTCTTGTTCAGTGGTGGGTGATATAAAAAATGAGTCAGTGCAACTATCCCCAATGTATTCTGAGAAATGCCGTGATGGTGTTGGTATTTGATTACTTATTGATTTGCCATTGTTCGCAAAGAAAGTGTTAAATTTATTGGCTATTTCTTTAGCATCGGTCAATTCAGAATTTTCGTCGATGAAAGAAGAAGGTAGTGTATGAGCACATTTCGTTTTATTGATGGCTTTGCGTAAGATTTCCCATGTTTTTTAGCATTATTTTTGTTTTGGGATAATACCTTGCTGTAGTAGTCTACTTTGCTCTTTCGTTTTAATCGATTAAACATTTGGCAATACCTTTTGTATTCGTCTACAATCTGAGGATTTCTTGACTTTAACTTTTTGACATACAGTTTGTTTTTGTTGAGGGATGATTATAAAAGCCCAGTTGTCATCCAAGGTTCACGTTTTACAAATTTCTTTGAGATTGGCGTGGTTTTGATTGGAAATGCAGTGTCAAAATGTCTATAAAAGATATTAAGAAATGAATTATGTGCTTCATTAGGGAAGTTAGTATTAAGTATATCCGAAAAATCGGTTGTCGAAAGAAGGTCCTTAAAATAGTTAATATTCGTTCGGTTAAATGCACGTTTTTGGGTTTCAGTAGTTTGAGGGGTAACTTTGTCCGACTCTTCCAAATAAAATGTTGCAAAGTGGTCACTTACATCTGTAATAATAATACCCGATTTGTTTTCCTTGTTGGCATTACTGAAGATATTGTCTATTAACGTTGCAGTAGAGTGTGTGACCATAGAATCAACATACGTACTGGTTTTAGAGTGATTATTAAAATTTAAGAGGTCAATATTAAAGTAACCCATTACATAAGCATTTTTGTTACTAAGGTTAATTTTCTCCAGGAGTAGGCCTAAATTAGACAGAAATAAATCGAGGTCTGCTTTCGGTGCAGTATTGGGTCTGTAGATAATACCGACTATACATTTTTCATTTGAAATTATTTCAATAAATAATGATTCAAAAACATGGGGAATGAAGATAGAGAGGTCCTTGCGTATTTTGAATGATAAATTTTCTTTTATGAAAAGGCCAATGCCACCTCTTCCGTCGTCATTGGAAGGACGAGAGCTGTAAATAAGTGGATGATACCCTTCTAGCTCATAACTTACTTCTTCTTTGATGCTAAAAGTTTCAGTCATACCTATTATATCAAAGCAATTTTCGTTTGCCTGAAGATCACATAGTAAGCAACGAAGGTTTTAAAAATTGGCATTTAAGCTACGGCAATTAATATTAAAAAGAGACAGTGATTTATTTTTGACTGACACATTATCTTTGAAGTCATTAGGTGTGTAATACCTGCAGCTCTGATTATCAATGGTAAAGGGTGGGCTTGGGTCATCGGTATTGTTCGATATAGCGTCATTAAATTTTGATACAAAATCAAAAGTACTATCTTTCTGGATCTCATCAAAGAACGAGTTATTAGCCATGATCGTTGGGTAAATTAAAGAAGGCATCGTTGTGACCAACCATTCGGGAAAATAGGATATTCAGAATGATGTATCTAACAGATCTATTTACATGGGAAGGTATGTTGTTCATAGAATTAAACAAAACTCTGATGTCAAAAGTAAAATAGATATACACATACATAACATACTGATATTGGGAAACCCTTCTTTATACTGTACTAGCGGGTGATTACCCGGCGTTGCACAGGAGAAGATGGTTGTATCAATATACACTCAGATATGATCGATAGAAGGTCAAGGTCAACAATTTCAAGTTCAAGGTCACCCGCACCGGCACCCCGATAAAGTCAAAATGATCGATGGGTCAATATACCCGCACATATCACATTTTAGCCCGATCGGCCCTGCCGTTTTCGAAGTAAAAGGTCAAGGTCACCAATTACAGGGTCAAGGTCACCCTGCACGGGCACCCCGATAAAGTCAAAATGATCGATGGGTCAATATAACCGCACATATAAAATTCTAGCCCGATTGGCCCAGCCGTTTTCGAAATAAAAGGTCAAGGTCATCAAATTCAGGGTCAAGGTCACCCCGCACGGGCATGGCACCCACCCCATGTTACTCGCAGGGACGAATTACCCCGTGTACAAAATTTGAGATCGATCGGTCGAGAAACGGAGGAGCCCACCCGGACCAAAGATAGAGAGATAGACAGATGGACAAATAGAGAGATAGATAGAGACATTCGCATTTCTATATTGGACTAGCGGGTGATACCCGGCGTTGCACGGGAGAAGATGCTTATATCAGCCGCTTTCGAAATAAAAGGTCAAGGTACCCAATTTCAAGGTCAAGGTCACCCCACGGGGGCACCCCGATAAAGTCAAAATGTTCGATGGATCAATATACCAGCACATATGCAATTTTAGCCGGAGCTGCCCAGCCTTTTTCGAAACAAAAGGCCAAGGACACCAACCCCGAGGCCAAGGCCACCCCGCACGAGCACCCCGACGAAGTCAAAACGACCGATGGGCCAGCATACCCGCACATATGAAACTTCAGCCCGATCAGCAGAGCCGTTTTCGAAATAAAAGGTCAAGGTCATCAAGTTCAAGGTCAAGCTCACCCCACAAGGGCACGGCACCCATTCCATGTTACCCACAGGGACGAACCACCCCCGTGTAGAAAATTTGAGACCGATCGGTCGAGAAACGGAGGAGCCCACCCGGAGCAAAGATAGATAGAGAGAGAGAGAGAGAGAGAGAGAGAGAGAGAGAGAGAGAGAGAGAGAGAGAGAGAGGAGAGAGAGAGAGAGAGAGAGAGAGAGAGAGAGAGAGGAGAGAGGGAGAGAGAGAGAGAGAAAGAGAGAGAGAGAGAGAGAGAGAGAGAGAGAGAGAGAGAGAGAACGAGAGAGAGAGAGAGAGGGATACAGACATTTGCATTGATCGTGTTTCTACTTGTCTGTCCTTTGGAGTGCATGCTACAATTTGATCATGTTTGCACCTGTCTCTCCTCTGGAGTGCATGTCACGGTTTGATAATGTTTCTACTTGTTTCTCCTTTGGAGTGTATGCTGTGGTTTGATCATGTTTCTACATGTCTCTCCTTTAGAGTGCATGCTACGGTTTGATCATCTTTCTACTTGTCTCTCTTTTTGGATTGCATGCTACGTTTTGATAATATTTCTACTTGTCTCTCCTCTGGAGTGCATGCCACGGTTTGATCATGTTTCCACTTGTCTCTCCTTTGGAGTGCATGCTATGGTTTCATCATGTTTCTACTTTTCTCTCTTTTTGGAGTGCATTCTACGGTTTGTCCATGTTTCTACTTGTCTCTCCTTTGGAGTGCATGCAACGGTTTGACCATGTTTTCACTTGTCTCTCTTCCGGAATGTATGCCGTGGTTTGATCCTGTTTCTACATGTCTCTCCTTGGGAGTGCATCCTACGGTTTGATCATGTTTCTACTTGTCTCACCTTTGGAGTGCATGCAACGGTTTGATCATGTTTCTATTTGTCTCTCCTCTGGAGTGGTGTATGCCGTGTTTTGATCATGTTTCTACTGGTCTCTCCTTTTGGAGTGCATGCTACGGTTTGATCATTGTTTCCACTTGTCTATCCTCCGGAATGTATGCCGTGGTTTGATCCTGTTTCTACATGTCTCTCCTTGGGAGTGCATCCTACGGTTTGATCATGTTTCTACTTGTCTCACCTTTGGAGTGCATGCAACGGTTTGATCATGTTTCTATTTGTCTCTCCTCTGGAGTGGTGTATGCCGTTGTTTGATCATGTGTCTCCTCGTCTTTCCTTTGGAGTGCATGCCACAGTTTTATCGTGTTTCTACATGTCTCTACATTGGAGTGCATGCTACAGTTTGATCATTTTCTAATTATCTCTCCTTTGGAGTGCATGCCAAGGTATTATCCCGTTTCTACTTGTCTCTCCTTTTGGAGTGCTTGCTGCGGTTTGATCATGTTTCTACTTGCCTCTCTTTTGGAGTGCATGCCTCGGTTTGATCATCTTTCTACTTGTCTCTCCATTGGAGTGCATGCTACGGTTTGATCCTGTTTCTACTTGTCTCTCGTTTTGAAATGCATGATACGGATTGATCATGTTTCTACTTGTCTCTCCTCTGGGGTAGGACATGCCACGGTTTGATCATGTTTCCACTTGTCTCTACGTTTGGAGTGCATACCACGGTTTGATCATGATTATACTTGTCTCTCTTTGGAGTGCATGCCTCGGTTTGATCATCTTTCTACTTGTCTCTCCCCTGGAGTGAATGCCACGGTTTGATCAGCTTTCTACTTGTCTCTCCTCTGTAGTGCATGCCTCGGTTAAATCATCTTTCTACTTGTCTCTCTTTTGGAGTGCATGCCTCGGTTTGATCATCTTTCTACTTGTCTCTCCACTGGAGTGCATGCTACGGTTTGATCCTGTTTCTACTTGTCTCTCTTTTTGAAATGCATGATATGGTTTGATCATGTTTCTACTTGTCTCTCCTCTGGAGAGGTGCAAGCCACGGTTTGATCATGTTTCCACTTGCCTCTTCGTTTGGAGTGCATACCACGGTTTGATCATGTTTCTACTTGACTGTCCTTTGGAGTGCATGCTACGGTTTGATTATGTTTCTACTTGTCTCTTCTTTTGGAATGCACGCTACGATTTGATCATGTTTCTACTTCTCTCCCCTCTGGTGTGCATGCTATAGTTGGATCATGTTTCCACTTGTCTCTTTTTTTGGACAGCCTGCCGCAGTTTCATTATGTTTCTACTTGTCTCGTCTTTGGCGTGCATGCCACGGTTTGATCATGTTTCTACTTTTCTCTTTTTTGGAGTGCATGCCACGGTTTGATCATGTTTCTGTCTGTCTCCTCTTTGGAGTAGAAGCCTCGGCTTGATCATGTTTCTATTTGTCTCTCCTCTGGAGTGCTTGCTACGATCTGATGATGTCTCTACTTGTCTGTCCTCTGGGATGCATGCTACGGTTTGATTATGTTTCTACTTGTCTCTTCTTTGGAGTGCATGGCTCGGCTTGATCTTGTTTCTTCTAGCATATCCTTTGGAGTGCATGCTACGGTTTGACCATGGTTCGAATGTCTCACCTTTGGACTGCATGCCACGGTTTGATCATGTTTCTACTTGACTTTTCTTTTGGAATACATGCCGCGGTTTGATCATGTTTCTTCTTGCATACCTTTGGAGTGCATGCTATGGTTTGATCATGTTTCTACTTGTCTATTCATTGGAGTAGTGCCTCGATTTGATCATGTTTCTGCTTGTCTCTTTTTTGGAGTACACGCTACAGTTTGATCATGTTCTACTTGTCTCTCCTTTGGAGTGCATGTTACGGTTTGATCATGTTTCCAATTGTCTCTCCTCTGGAGTGTATGACGTGGTTTGATCATGTTTCTACTTGTCTCTCCTTTGGGGTGCCTGCCACGGCTTGATCATGTTTCTACTTGTCTCTTCTTTTGGAATGCACGCTACGATTTGATCATGTTTCTACTTCTCTCTCGTCTGGTGTGCATGCTATAGTTGGATCATGTTTCCACTTGTCTCTTGCTTTGGACAGCCTGCCACAGTTTGATTATGTTTCTACTTGTCTCGTCTTTGGCGTGCATACCACGGTTTGATCATGTTTCTCCTTTACTCTTTTTGGAGTGCATGCCACGGTTTGATCAGGTGTCTGTCTGTCTCTTCTTTGGAGTGAAAGCCTCGGCTTGATCATGTTTCTATTTGTTTCTCCTCTGGAATGCATGCTACGGTTTGATTATGTGTCTACTTGTCTCTTCTTTGAAGTGCATGCCACGGTTTGATCTTGTTTCTTCTTGCCTATCCTTTGGAGTGCATGTTACGGTTTGATCATGTTTCCAATTGTCTCTCCTATGGAGTGTATGACGTGGTTTGATCATGTTTCTACTTGTCTCTCCTTTGGAGTGCCTACCACGGTTTGATCATGTTTCTTCTTGCCTCTTCTTTTAGAATGCACGCTACGGTTTGATCATGGTTCTACTTGTCTCTCCTCTGAAGTGCAGCCCATGGTTTGATGATGTTTCCACTCTATCTCTCCTTTGGAGTGCATGCCGTGGTTTGATCATGTTTCTACATGTCTCTCCTATTGGAGTGCATGCTGCGGTTTGCTCATGTTTCCACTTGTCTGCTATGGTTTGATCATGTTTCTACTTGTCTCGCCTCGGGAGTGTATGCCGTGGTTTGATCATGTTTCTACTTGTCTCTCCTTTGGAGTGCATGCTACAGTTTGATCATGTTTCTACTTGTCTCTCCTTTGGAGTACATGCTACAGTTTGATCATGCTTCTACTTGTCTCTCCTCTGGAGTGCATGCCACAGTTTGATCATGTTTCTACTTGTCTCTCCTTTTGGAGGCATGCTACGGTTTGATCATGTTTCTATCTGTCTCCTCTTTGGAATGCATGCCTCGGTTAGATCATCTTTCTAATTGTCTCTCCTTTGGAGTTCATGCTAAGGTTTGATCATGTTTCTACTTATCTCTCTTTTTGGAATGCATGCTACGGTTTGATCATGTTTCTACTTGTCTCTCTTCTGGAGTGCATGCCACGGTTTGATCATGTTTCCACTTGTCTCTTCTTTTGGATTGCAGGCCACGGTTTGGTCATGTTTCTACTTGTCTCTCCATTGGAGTGCATGCCTAGGTTTTATCATCTTTCTACTTGTCTCTCCTCTGGAGTGAATGCCACGGTTTGATCAACTTTCTACTTGTCTCTCCTCTGGAGTGCATGCCTCGGTTAAATCATCTTTCTACTTGTCTCTCTTTTGGAGTGCATGCCTCGGTTTGATCATATTTCTACTTGTCTCTCTATTGGTGTGCATGCTACGGTTTGATCCTGTTTCTACTTGTCTCTCTTTTTGAAATCCATAATACGGTTTGATCATGTTTCTACTTGTCTCTCCTCTGGAGTGGTGCAAGCCACGGTTTGATCATGTTTCCACTTGCCTCTTCTTTTGGAGTGCATAAAACGGTTTGATCTTTTTTCTACCTGCCTGACCTTTGGTGTGCATTCTACGGTTTGATTATGTTATTATGTTTCTACTTGTCTCTTCTTTTGGAATGCACGCTACGATTTGATCATGTTTCTACTTCTCTCTCGTCTGGTGTGCATGCTATAGTTGGATCATGTTTTCACTTGTCTCTTGCTTTGGACAGCCTGCCACAGTTTGATTATGTTTCTACTTGTCTCGTCTTTGGCGTGCATGCCACGGTTTGATCATGTTTCTACTTTACTCTTTTTTGGAGTGCATGCCACGGTTTGATCAGGATTCTGTCTGTCTCTTCTTTGGAGTGAAAGCCTCAGCTTGATCATGTTTCTATTTGTTTCTCCTCTGGAATGCATGCTACGGTTTGATTATGTGTCTACTTGTCTCTTCTTTGAAGTGCATGCCACGGTTTGATCTTGTTTCTTCTTGCCTATCCTTTGGAGTGCATGTTACGGTTTGATCATGTTTCCAATTGTCTCTCCTATGGAGTGTATGACGTGGTTTGATCATGTTTCTACTTGTCTCTCCTTTGGAGTGCCTACCACGGTTTGATCATGTTTCTTCTTGTCTCTTCTTTTAGAATGCACGCTACGGTTTGATCATGGTTCTACTTGTCTCTCCTCTGAAGTGCATCCCATGGTTTGATCATGTTTCCACTCTCTCTCTCTCCTTTGGAGTGCATGCCGTGGTTTGATCATGTTTCTACATGTCTCTCCTATTGGAGTGCATGCTGCGGTTTGCTCATGTTTCCACTTGTCTGCTATGGTTTGATCATGTTTCTACTTGTCTCGCCTCGGGAGTGTATGCCGTGGTTTGATCATGTTTCTACTTGTCTTCCTTTTGGAGTGCAGGCTACAGTTTGATCACGTTCTACTTTTCTCTCCTTTGGAGTGCATGTTACGGTTTGATCATGTTTCCAGTTGTCTCTCCTCTGGAGTGTATGACGTTGTTTGATCATGTTTCTACGTGTCTCTCCTTTGGAGTACCTGACACGGTTTGATTATGTTTCTACTTGTCTCTTCTTTTAGAATGCACGCTACGGTTTGATCATGTTTCTGCTTGTCTCTCCTCTGGAGTGCATCCCATGCTTTGATCATGTTTCCACTCTCTCTCTCCTTTGGAGTGCATGCCGTTGTTTGATCGAGTTTCTACATGTCTCTCCTTTCAGAGTGAATTCTGCAGTTTGATCATGTTTCCACTTGTCTGCTACGGTTTGATCGTGTTTCTACTTGTCTTGCCTCTGGAGGGTATGCTGTGGTTTGATCATGTTTCTACTGTCTTCCTTTTGGAGTGCCGGCTACAGTTTGATCACGTTCCACTTGTCTCTCCTTTGGATTGCATGCTACGGTTTGATCATGTTTCCAATTGCCTCTCCTCTGGTGTGTAATCCGTGGTTTGATCATGTTTCTACTTGTCTTTCCTTCGGAGTGCATGCTACAGTTTGATCATGTTTCTACTTGTCTCTCCTTTGGAGTACATGCTACAGTTTGATGATGCTTCTACTTGTCTCTCCTCTGGAGTGCATGTCACAGTTTGATCATGTTTCTACTTGTCTCTCCTTTTGGAGACATGCTACGGTTTGATCATGTTTCTATCTGTCTCCCCTTTGGAGTGCATGCCTCGGTTTGATCATCTTTCTAATTGTCTTTCCTTTGGAGTTCATGCTAAGGTTTGATCATGTTTCTACTTGTCTCTCTTTGCGGAATGCATGCTACGGTTTGATCATATTTCTACTTGTCTCTCTTCTGGAGTGCATGCCACGGTTTGATCATGTTTCCACTTGTCTCTTCTTTTGGATTGCACACCACTGTTTGGTCATGTTTCTTCTTGTCTCTGCTTTGGAGTGCATGCCTCGGTTTGATCCTATTGCTACTTGTCTCTCCTTTGGAGTTCATACCACGGTTTGATCATGTATCTACTTGTCTCTCCTCTGGAATGCATGCCTCGGTTTGATAATCTTTCTACTTGTCTCTCCTTTGGACTTCATGCCATGGTTTGATTATGTTTCTACTTGTCTCTCCTTTGGAGTGCCTGCCACGGTTTGATCATGTTTCCACATTTTTTTTCTTTTGGTGTGCATGCCACGGTTTGGTCAGGTTTCTTCTTGTATCGCCTTTGATGTGCATGCCTCGGTTTGATCATCTTTCTATTTCACTCTCCTTTGGAGTGCATGCTACGGTGTGATCATGTCTCAACTTGTGTCTCTGTTTGGAATGCATTCTACGGTTTGATCATGTTTCTACTTGTCTCTCCTCTGGATTGCATGCCACTGTTTGATCATGTTTACACTTGTCACTCCTTTGGAGCGCATGCTACAGTTTGATCATGTTTCAACTTGTCTCTCCTTTGGGGTGCATGCTACGGTTTGATCATGTTTCAAGTTCTCTCTCCCGTGGAGTGTATACCGTGGTTTGATCAATTGTCTACTTGTCTGTCCTTTTGGAGCGCATGCTACAGTTTGATCATGTTTCTACTTGTCTCTCGTTTGGATGTGCATTCTGCGGTCTGATCATGTTTCTACTTGTCTCTCCTCTGGAGTGTATGCTCCGCTTTGATCGTGTTTCTACACGTCTGTCCTTTGGAGTGCATTCTACAATTTGTTCAATCTCTACTTGTCTCTTCTCTGGATTGCATGTCACGGTTTGATCATGTTTCCACTTCTATCTCCTCTGGAGTGTATGCTGTGGTTTGATCATGTTTCTACCTGTCTCTCCTTTGAAGCGCATGCTACGGTTTGATCATCTTTTTAATTGTGTCTCTTTTTGGAATGTATGCTACATTTTGTTAATGTTTCTGCTTGTCTCTCCTCTGGAGTGCATGCCACGGTTCGACCATGTATCTACTTATCTCTCCTTTGGAGTGCATGCTACGGTTTGACCATGTTTTCACTTTTCTCTCCTCTGGGGTGCATGTCGTTGTTTGATCATGTTTCTACTAGTCTCTCCTTTTGGTGTGCATGCTACGGTTTGATCATATTTCCACCTGTCTCTCCTCCGGAATGCATGCCGTGGTTTGATCATGTTTCTACTTGTCTCTCCTTGGGTGTGTATCCTACAATTTGATCAAGTTTCTACTTGTCTCTCATTTGGAGTGCATGCTACGATTTGATCATGAATCCAATTGTCACTCCTCTGGAGTGGCGTATGCCGTGGTTTGATCATGTTTCTCCTTGTCTCTCCTTTGGAGTGCATGCCACAGTTTTATCGTGTTTCCACTTTTCTCTACTTTTGGAGTATATGCTACAGTTTGACCATGTTTCTAATTGTCTCTCCTCTGGAGTGCATGCCACGGTTTTGTACCGTTTCTACTTGTATCTCCTTTAAGAGTGCATGCTACGGTTTGATCATGTTTCTACTTGTCTTTTCTTTGAAGTGCATGCCTCGGTTGGATCATGTTTCTACTTGTCTCTCCATCGGAGTGCATGTTACGGTTTGATCGTGTTTCTACATGTCTCTCTTTTTGAAAGGCATGCTACGGTTTGATCATGTTTCTAATTGTCTCTCCTCTGGAGTGCATGCCACGGTTTGATCATGTTTCCACTTATCCCTCCTTCTGGAGTGCATGCCCCGGATTGGACATGATTCTACGTGTCTCTACATTGGAGTGCATGCGGCGGTTTGATCATCTTTCTACTTGTCTCTCCTCTGGAGTGAATGCCACGGTTTGATCCACAGTCTACTTGTCTCTTCCCTGGAGTGCATGCGTCGGTTTGATCATCTTCCTACTTGTCTCTCCTTTGGAGTGCATGTCACGGTTTGATCATGTTTCTACTTGTCTCCCCTCTGGAGTGTAATCCGTGGTTTGATCATGTTTCTACTTGTCTCTCCTTTTGGAGTGCATGCTGCGGTTTGATCATGTTGCTACTTGTCTGTCTTTTTGTAGTTCCTGCTACGGTTTGATCATCTCTCTTCTTGTCTCTTCTTTGGAGTGCATGCTACGGTTTGAACATGTTTCTACTTGTCTCTCCTCTGGAGTGCATGCTACGTTTTTATCATGTTTCTACTTGTCTCTTCCCTGAAGTGAATGCAATGATTTGATCATGTTTCTACTCACCTCTCCTTTTGGAGTGCATGCTACGGTTTGATCATGTTGCTACTTGTCTGTCTTTTTGTAGTTCATGCTACGGTTTGATCATGTCTCTACTTGTCTCTTCTTTGGAGTGCATGCTACGGTTTGAACATGTTTCTACTTGTCTCTCCTCTGGAGTGCAAGCTATGGTTTTATCATGTTTCTACTTGTCTCTCCCCTGGAGTGAATGCAATGATTTGATCATGTTTCTTTTTGTCTCTCCTCTTTGGAATACATGCTACAGTTTGATCATGTTTCTACTTGTCTCTCCTCTGGAGTGCATGCCACGGTTTGATCATGTTTCCACTTGTCTCCTCCTTTGGATTGCATGCCACAGTTTGGCCATGTTTATACTTGTCTCTCCTTTGAGTGCATGCCTCGGTTGGATGATCTTTCTACTTGTCTCTCCTCTGGAGTGCATACCACAGTTTGATCATCTTTCTACTCTGTCTCCTCTGGAGGGCATGCCTCGGTTTGGTCATGTTTCTACTTGTCTCTCCTTTGGAGTGCGTGCCATGGTTTGACCATGTATCTACTTGTCTCTCCTCTGGAATGCATGCCTCGGTTTGATTATCTTTCTATTTGTCTCTCCTTTGGAGTTCATGCCATGGTTTGGTCATGTTTCTACTTGTCTCTCCTTTGGAGTGCCTGCCACGGATTGATCATGTTTCTACCTTTTTTTTTCTTTTGGTGTGCATGCCACAGTTTGGTCAGGTTTCTTCTTGCATCTCCTTTGATGTGCATGCCTCGGTTTGATCATCTTTCTATTTCACTCTCCTTTGGAGTGCATGCTACGGTTTGATCATGTCTCCACTTGTGTCTCTGTTTGGAATGCATTCTACGGTTTGATCATGTTTCTACTTGTCTCTCCTCTGGATTGCATGCCACTCTTTGATCATGTTTACACTTGTCACTCCTTTGGAGTGCATGCTACAGTTTGATCATGTTTCAACTTGTCTCTCCTTTGGGGTGCATGCTACGGTTTGATCATGTTTCCAGTTGTCTCTCCTGTCTGTGGAGTTTATACCGTGGTTTGATCAATTTTCTACTTGTCTATCCTTTTGGAGCGCATGCTTCGGTTTGATCATGTTTCTACTTGTCTCTCGCTTGGAAGAGCATGCTGCGGTCTGATCATGTTTCTACTTGTCTCTCCTTTAGAGTATATGCTACGCTTTGATCGTGTTTCTACTCTTCTGTCCTTTGGAATGCATTCTACAATTTGTTCAAGTCTCTACTTGTCTCTCCCCTGGATTGCATCTCACGGTTTGATCATGTTTCCATTTCCCTCTCCTCTGGGGTGTAAGCTGTGGTTTGATCATGTTTCTACTTGTCTCTCTTTTGGAGCGCATGCTACGGTTTTATCATCTTTCTAATTGTCTCTCTTTTTGGAATGCATGCTACGTTTTGTTAATGTTTCTGCTTGTCTCTCCTCTGGAGCGCATGCTACGGTTTGATCATGTTTCCACTTGTCTCTCCTTTGGAGTGCATGCCATGGTTTGATCATGTTTTTACTTGTCTCACTTTTTGGAATGCATGCTACGGTTTGACCATGTATCTACTTGTCTCTCCTTTGGAGTGCATGCTACGGTTTGACCATGTTTTAACATGTCTCTCCTCTGGAGTGCATGTCATTGTGTGACCATGTTTCTACTAGTCTCTCCTTTTGGAGTGCATGCTACGGTTTGATCATATTTCCACCTGTCTCTCCTCTGGAATGTATGCCGTGGTTTGATCATTTTTCTACTTGTCTCTCCTTGGGAGTGCATCCTACAGTTTGATCATGTTTCTACTTGTCTCTTCTTTGGAGTGCATGCTACTATTTGATCATGTTTCCACTTGTCACTCCTCTGGAGTGGTGTATTCCGTGGTTTGATCATGTTTCTCTTTGTCTCTCCTTTGGGGCGCAGGCCACAGTTTTATCGTGTTTCCACTTTTCTCTACTTTTGGAGTATATGCTACAGTTTGACCATGTTTCTAATTGTCTATCCTCTGGAGTGCATGTCACGGATTTGTACCGTTTCTACTTCTTTCTTTAAATACTGCTGAAAACCCCTTGCGGGTATTACTTGTCTCTCCTTTTGGAGTGCATGCTACGGTTTGATCATGTTTCTACCTGTCTCTCCTTTGGAGTGCATGCCTCGGTTTGATCATGTTTCTACTTGTCTCTCTTGGAGTGCATGTTACGGTTTGATCGTGTTTCTACATGCCTCTCTTTTTAAAAGGCATGCTACGGTTTGATCATGTTTCTAATTGTCTCTCCTCTGGAGTGCATGCCACTGTTTGATCATGTTTCCACTTATCTCTCCTTTCGGAGTGCATTCCACAGATTGATCATGATTCTACGTGTCTCTACTTTGGAGTGCATGTGTCGGTTTGATCATCTTTCCACTTGTCTCTCCTCTGGAGTGAATGCCACGGTTTGATCCACTTTGTACTTGTCTATCCCCTGGAGTGCATGCCTCGGTTTGAACATCTTTCTACTGGTCTCTCCTTTGGAGTGCATGCTACGGTTTGATCATGTTGCTATTTTTCTGTCTTTTTGTAGATCATGCTACGGTTTAATCATGTCTCTACTTGTCTCTTCTTTGGAGTGCATGCTACGGTTTGAACATGTTTCTACTTGTCTCTCCTCTGGAGTGCAAGCTATGGTTTTATCATGTTTCTACTTGTCTCTCCCCTGGAGTGAATGCAATGATTTGATCATGTTTCTTTTTGTCTCTCCTCTTTGGAGTGCACCTTACGGTTTGATCGTGATTCTACATGCCTCTCCTTTGGAGTGCCTGCCACGGTTTGATCATGTTTCTACTTGTCTCTTCTTTTGGAATTCATGCCACGGTTTGATCATGTTTCTTCTTGCCTATCCTTTGGAGTGCATGCTTCGGTTTGACCATGTTTGTACTTGTCTCTCCTTTGGAGTACATGCCACGGTATGATAACATTTCTACTTGTTTCTTCTTTGAAGTAGATGCCTCGGTTAGATCACGTTTCTACTTGTCTGTACTTTGGAGTGCATGGTACGGTTTGATCATGTTTCTACTTGTCTCTTCTTTGAAATGGAGACCACGGTTTGATCATGTTTCGTCTTGTCTATCATTTGGAGTGCATGCTTCGGTTTGACCATGTTTCTACTTGTCTCTCCTTTGGAGTGCATGCCACGGTTTGATCATGTTTCTACCTGTCTCTCCTTTTGGAGTGCACGTTCCTGATTGATCATGATTCTATATGTCTCTCCTTTGGAGTGCCTGCCACGGTTTGATCATGTTTCTACTTGTCTCTTCTTTTGGAATTCAAGCCACGGTTTGATCATGTTTCTTCTTTCCCATCCTTTGGAGTGCATGCTTCGGTTTGACCAAGTTTGTGCTTGTCTCTCCTTTGGGGTACATACCACGGTTTGATAATGTTTCTACTTGTCTCTTATTTGGAGTAGATGCCGCGGTATGATCATGTTTCTTCTTGCCTATCCTTTGTAGTACATGCTACGGTTTGATCATGTTTCTACTTTTCTCTTCTTTTGGAATACATGCCACGGTTTAATCATGTTTCTTCTTGCCTATTTTTGGAGTGCATGCTACGGTTTGACCATGTTTCTACTTGTCTCTCCTTTGAAGTGCACGCCACGGTTTGATCATGTTTCTACTTGTCAGTTCTTTTGGAATGCATGCCACGGATTGATCATGTGTCTTCTTGCCTATCCTTTGGAGTGCATGCTACAGTTTGATCATGTCTCTACTTGTCTCTCCTCTGGAGTGCATACCACATTTTGACCATCATTCTACTGTCTTTCCTCTGGAGGGCATGTCTCGGTTTGGTCATCTTTCTACTTGTCTCTCCTTTGGAGTGCATGCCGCGGTTTGATCATGTATCTACTTGTCTCTCCTCTGGAATGCATGCCTCCGTTTGATTATCTTTCTACTTGTCTCTCCTTTGGAGTGCATGCCACGGTTTGGTCATGTTTCTACTTGTCTCTCCTTTGGAGCGCCTGCCACGTCTTGTTCATGTATCTACCTGTCGCTTCTTTTGGAGTGCATGCCACGGTTTGGTTATGTTTCTACTTGTATCTCCTTTGGTGTGCATGCCTCGGTTTGGTCATCGTTCTATTTCATTCTCCTTTGGAGTGGATGCTAGGGTTTGATCATGTTTCTACTTGTGTCTCTTTTTGGAATGCATTCTACGGTTTGATCATGTTTCTACTTGTCTCTCCTCTGGATTGCATGCCACGGTTTGATCATGTTTCCACTTGTCTGTCCTTTTGAGTGCATGGTACTGTTTGATCATGTTTCTACTTCTCTCTCCTTTGGTGTGCATGCTACAGTTTGATCATGTTTCCAGATGTCTCTCCTCTGGAGTGTATGGCGTGGTTAGATCAATTTTCCACATGTCTATCCTTTTGGAGTGCATGCTACGGTTTGATCATGTTTCTACTTGTCTCTCGTTTTGAAGTGCGGGCTAAGGTCTGATCATGTTTCTACTTGTCTCTCCTTTGGGGTGTATTCTACGCTTTGATCGTGTTTCTACTTGTCTGTCCTTTGGAGAGCATGCTACAATTTGATCATGTTTGTACCTGTCTCTCCTCTGGAGTGCATGTCACGGTTTGATCATGTTTCCACTTCTCTCTCCTCTGGAGTGTATGCTGTGGTTTGATCATGTGTCTACTTGTCTCTCCTTTGGAGGGCATGCTACGGTTTGTTCATGTTTCTACTTGTCTCTTCTTTTTGAATGCACGCTACTATTTGATCATGTTTCTACTGTTCTCTCCTTTGGTGTGCATGCGACGGTTGGATCATGTTTCCACTTGTCTCTTCCTTTGGACAGCCTGCCACAGTTTGCTTATGTTTCTGCTCGTCTCGTCTTTGACGTGCATGTCACGGTTTGCTCATGTTCCTACTTCTCTCTTCTTTGAGGAGCATGCCACGGTTTGATCCTGTGTCTTCTTGCCTATCGTTTGGAGTACATGCTAAGGTTTGACCATGTTTGTACTTGCCTCTCCTTTAGAGTGCATGACACGGTCTGATCATGTTTCTATCTGTCTCTTCTTTGTAGAAGCCTCGGCTCGATCATGTTTCTATTTTTATCTCCTCTGGAGTGCATGCTACGATTTGATGATGTCTCTACTTGTCTCTCCCATGGAATGCATGCTACGGTTTGATTATGTTTCTACTTGTCTCTTCTTTGGAGTGCATGCCACGGTTTCATCATGTTTCTACTTGTCTCTTCACTGGAGTAACGCCTCGATTTGATCATGTTTCTGCTTATCTCTACTTTGGAGTGCACGGTACGGTTTGATCATGTTTCTACTTGTCTCTCCTTTGGAGTGCCTGCCACGTTTCAATCATGTTTCTGCTTGTCTCTTCTTTTGGAATGCACGCTACGGTTTGATCATGCTTGTACTTGTCTCTCCTCTGGAGTGCATCCCACGGTTTGATCATGTTTCCGTTCTCTCTCTCCTTTGGCGTGCATGCCGTCGTTTGATCATGTTTCTACTTGTCTCTCCTTTTGGAGTGCATGCTGAGGTTTGATCATGTTTCCACTTGTCTGCTACGGTTTGATCATGTTTCTACTTGTCTCTGCTCTGGAGTGTATGCCATGGTTTGATCACGGTTTTACCTATCTTCCTTTTGGAGTGCAGACTACAGTTTGATCATGTTCTACTTGTCTCTCCTTTGGAATGCATGCTACAGTTTGATCATGTTTTCAATTGTCTCTCCTCTGGAGTGTATAACGTGGTTTGATCATGTTTCTACTTGTCTCTCCTTTGGAGTGCCTGTCACGGTTTGATCATGTTTCTACTTATCTCTTCTTTTGGAATGCACGCTACGGTTTGATCATGTTTCTACTTGTCTCTTCTCTGGAGTGCATCACATGGTTTGATCATGTTTCCACTCTCTCTCTTTTGGAGTGCATGCCGTGGTTTGTTCGTGTTTCTACATGTCTCTCCTTTTGGAGTGCATGCCGCGGTTTGATCGTGTTTCCACTTGTCTGCTACGATTTGATCATGTTTCTACCTGCTTCGCCTCTGGAGTGTATGCCGTGGTTTGATCATGTTTCTACATGTCTCTCCTTTTGGAGTGCATGCAGCGGTTTGATCATGTTTTCACTTGTCTGCTACGGTTTGATCATGTTTCTACTTGTCTCTCCTCTGGAGTGTATGCCGTGGTTTGATCATGTTTCTACTTGTCTTCCTTTTGGAGTGCAGGCTACAGTTTGATCACGTTCTACTTGTCTCTCCTTTAGGGTGCATGCTACAGTTTGATCATGTTTCCAATTGCCTCTCCTCTAGAGTGTAATTCGTGGTTTGATCATGTTTCTACTTGTCTCTCCTTTGGAGTGCATGCTACAATTTGATCATGTGTCTACTTGTATCTCCTTTCAAGTACATGCCACAGTTTGATCACGCTTCTACTTGTCTCTCCTTTGGAGTGCATACTACGGTTTTAATATGTTGCTACTTGTCTCTCTTTTTGGAATGCATGCTACGGTTTGATCATGTTTCTACTTGTCTCTCTTCACGAGTGCATGCCACGGTTTGATCATGTTTCCACTTGTCTCTTCTTTTGGATTGCATGCCACGGTTTGGTCATGTTTCTACTTGTCTCTCCTTTGGAGTACATACCTCGGTTTGATCATGATGGATGCCTCAGTTTGATGATCTTTCTATTTCACTCTCCTTTGGAGTGCATGCTGCGGTTTGATGATGTCTCCACTTGTGTCTCCTTTTGGAATGCATTCTACAGTTTAATCATGTTTCTACTTGTCTCTCCTCTGGATTGCATGCCACTGTTTGATCATGTTTCCACTTGTCATTCCTTTGGAGTGCATGCTACAGTTTGATCATGTTTCTACTTGTCTCTCCTTTGGGGTGCCTGCTACAGTTTGATTATGTTTCCAGTTGTCTCTCCTCTGGAGTGTATGCCGTGGTTTGATGAATTTTCTACTTGTCTATCCTTTTGGAGCGCATGCTATGGTTTGATCGTGTTTCTCTTGTCTCTCCTTTGGAGTGTATGCTTCACTTTGATCGTGTTTCTACTTGTCTGTAGTAGTGCATGATACGGTTAGACCTTGTTTTCACTTGTCTCTCCTCCGGAGTGCATGTCGTGGTTTGATCATGTTTCTACTGGTCTCTCCTTTTGGAGTGCATGGTACGGTTTGATCATATTTCCACTTGTCTCTCCTCTTGAATGTGTGCCGTGGTTTGATGATGTTTCTACTTTTTTCTCCTTGGGAGTGCATCCTACGGTTTGATCATGTTTCTACCTGTCTCTTCTTTGGAGTGCATGCTACGGTTTGATCATGCTTCCACTTGTCTCTACTTTTGGACTATATGCAACTGTTTGAACATGGTTCTAATTGTCTCTCCTCTGGAGTGCATGCCACGGTTTTGAACCGTTTCTACTTGTCTCTCCTTTTGAAATGCATGCTACGGTTTGATCATGTTTCTACTTGACTCTCTTTTGGAGTGCATGCCTCAGTTTGATCATGTTTCTACTTGTCTGTCCGTTGGTGTGCATGTTACGGTTTGATCATGTTTCTACTTGTCTCTCCGCTGGATTGCATGTCACGGTTTGATCTTGTTTCCACTTCTCTCTCCTCTGGAGTGTATGCTGTGGTTTGATCATGTTTCTATTTGCCTCTCCTTTGGAGCGCATGCTACGGTTTGATCATCTTTCTAATTGTCTCTCCGTTTGGAATGCATTCTACGTTTTGATAATGTTTCTGCTTGTCCCTCCTCTGGAGTGCATGCCACGATTTGATCATGTTTTTACTTGTCTCTCCTTTGGAGTGCATGTTATGGTTTGGTCATGTTTCTACTTGTCTCTCTTTTTGGAGTGCATGCTACGGTTTGACCATGTATCTACTTGTCTCTCGTTTGTAGTGCATGATACGGTTAGACTTTGTTTTCACTTGTCTCTCCTCTGGAGTGCATGTCGTGGTTTGATCATGTTTCTACTGGTCTCTCCTTTTGTAGTGCATGCTACGGTTTGATCATATTTCCACTTGTCTCTTCTCTGGAATGTGTGCCGTGGTTTCATCATGTTTCTACTTTTCTCTCCTTGGGAGTGCATCCTACGGTTTGATCATGTTTCTACCTGTCTCTTCTGTGGTGTGCATGCTACGGTTTGATCATGCTTCCACCTGTCTCTACTTTTGGAGTATATGCTACAGTTTGATCATGGTTCTATTTGTCTCTCCTCTGGAGTGCATGCCACGGTTTTGAACCGTTTCTACTTGTCTCTCCTTTTGAAATGCATGCTGTGGTTTGATCATGTTTCTACTTGACTCTCTTTTGGAGTGCATGCCTCGGTTTGATCATGTTTCTACTTGTCTGTCCGTTGGTGTGCATGTTACGGTTTGATCATGTTTCTACTTGTCTCTCTTTTTGAAAGGCATGTTTCGGTTTGATCATGTATCCACTTTTCTCTCCTCTGGAGTGTATGCCACGGTTTGGTCATGTTTCCACTTGTCCCTTCTTCTGGAGTGCATGCCACGGTTTGATCATGATTCCACGTGTCTCTCCTTTGCCGTGCATGCGTCGGTTTGATCATCTTTCTACTTGTCTCTCTTCTGGAGCGAATGACACTGTTTGATCAACTTTCTATTTGTCTCGCCCCTGGAGTGCATGCCTAGGTTTGATCATGTTTCTACTTGTCTCTCCTTTGGAGTGCATGCCACGGTTTGATCATGTTTCTACTTGTCTCCCCTCTGGGGTGTAATCCGTGGTTTGATCATGTTTCTATTTGTCTCTCATTTTGGAGTGCATGCTTCGGGTTGATTATGTTTCTACTTGCCAGTCTTTTTGTAGTTCATGCTACGGTTTGATCATGTTTCTACTTGTCTCTCCTCTGGGGTGCCTGCCACGGTTTGGTCATGTTTATACTTGTTTCTTCTTTTGGAATGCATGCCACGGTTTGATCATGTTTCTTTTTGCTTATCCTTTGGAGTGCAAGCTGCGGGTTGATGATGTTTCTAATTGTCTCTCCCCTGGAGTGCATGCAATGATTTGATCATGTTTGTTTTTGCCTCTCCTCTGGAGTGCATGCTTTTGGAATGCATGCCACGGTTTGATCATGTTTCTTTTTGCTTATCCTTTGGAGTGCAAGCTGCGGGTTGATGATGTTTCTAATTGTCTCTCCCCTGGAGTGCATGCAATGATTTGATCATGTTTGTTTGTGCCTCTCCTCTGGAGTGCATGCTACAGTCTGATCATGTTTCTACTCGTCTCTCCTTTGTAGTGCATGCTACGGTTTTATCATGTTTCTACTTGTCTCTTCTGTTGGAATGCATGCCACGGTTTGATCATGTTTCTTCTTGCCTATCCTTTGGAGTGCATGCTACGGTTTGATCATGTTTATACTTGTCTCCTCTTTGGAGAACACATTACCGTTTGATCATGATTCTACATGCCTCTCCTTTGTAGTGCCTGCCACGGTTTGATCATGTTTCTACTTGTCTCTTCTTTTGGAATTCATGCCACGGTTTGATCATGTTTCTTCTTGCCTATCCTTTGGAGTGCATGCTTCGGTTTGACCATGTTTGTACTTGTCTCTCCTTTGGAGTACAAGCCACGGTATGATAATATTTCTACTTGTCTCTTCTTTGGAGTAATTGCCTCGGTTTGATCACGTTTCTACTTGTCTGTCCTCTGGAGTGCATGGTACGGTTTGATCATGTTTCTACTTGTCTCTTCTTTGGAGTGGAGTCCACGGTTTGATCATGTTTCGTCTTGCCTATCATTTGGAGTGCATGCTACGGTTTGACCATGTTTATACTTGTCTCTCCTTTGGAGTGCATACCACGGTTTGATCATGTCTGTACGTGCCTCTTCTTTTGGAGTGCACGTTACTGTTTGATCATGATTCGACATGCCTCTCCTTTGGAGTGCCTGCCACGGTTAGATCATGTTTCTACTTGTCTCTTCTTTTGGAATTAATGCCACGGTTTGATCATGTTTCTTCTTGCCCATCGTTTGGAGTGCATGCTTCGGTTTGACCATGTTTGAGCTTGTCTCTCCTTTGGAGTACATGCCACGGTTTGATAATGTTTCTATTTGCCTCTTATTTGGAGTAGATGCCGCGGTATGATCATGTTTCTTCTTGCCTATCCTTTGTAGTGCATGCTGCGGTTTGATCATGTTTCTACTTGTCTCTTCTTTTGGAATACATGCCACGGTTTTATCATGTTTCTTCTTGCCTATCTTTGAAGTGCGTGCCACGGTTTGATCATGTTTCTATTTGTCTCTCCTTTGAAGGGCACACCACGGTTTTATCATGTTTCTACTTGTCAGTTCTTTTGGAATTAATGCCACGGATTGATCATGTGTCGTCTTGCCTATCCTTTGGAGTGCATGCTACAGTTTGATCATGTGTCTACTTGTCTCTCCTCTGGAGTGCAAACCACATTTTGACCATCATTCTACTGTCTTTCCTCTGGAGGGCATGCCTCGGTTTGGTCATCTTTCCACTTGTCTCTACTTTTGAGTGCATGCCGCGGACTGATCATGTATCTACTTGTCTCTCCTCTGGAATGCATGCCTCCGTTTGATTATCTTTCTAGTTGTCTCTCCTTTGGAGCGCCTGCCACGGTTTGTTCATGTTTCTACCTGTCTCTTCTTTTGGAGTGCATGCTACGGTTTGTTCATGTTTCTACTTGTATCTCCTTTGGTGTGCAGTCCTCGGTTTGGTCATCGTTATATTTCACTCTCCTTTGGAGTGCATGCTAAGGTTTGATCATGTCTCTACTTGTGTCTCTTTTTGGTAAGCATTCTACGGTTTGATCATGTTTCTACTTGTCTCTCCTCTGGATTGCATGTCCGGTTTGATCATGTTTCCACTTGTCATTCCTTTTGAGTGCATGGTACTGTTTGATCACGTTTCTACTTGTCTCTCCTTTGGAGTGCATGCCACGGTTTGATCATGTTTGTACCTGTCTCTTCTTTTGGAGTGCACGTTTCTGTTTGATCATGATTCTACATGCCTCTCCTTTGGAGTGCCTGCCACGGTTTGATCATGTTTCTTCTTGCCCATCCTTTGGAGTACATGCTTCGGTTTGACCATGTTTGTGCTTGTCTCTCCTTTGGAGTACATGCCACGGTTTGATAATATTTCTACTTGTCTCTTATTTGGAGTAGATGGCGCGGTATGATCATGTTTCTTCTTGCCTATCCTTTGTAGTGCATGCTACGGTTTGATCATGTTTCTACTTGTCTCTTCTTTTGGTATACATGCCACGGTTTGATCATGTTTCTTCTTGCCTATCTTTGAAGTGCATGCTACGGTTTGATCATGTTTCTATTTGTCTCTCCTTTGAAGTGCACGCCACGGTTTGATCATGTTTCTACTTGTCAGTTCTATTGGAATGCATGCCATGGATTGATCATGTGTCGTCTTGCCTATCCTTTGGAGTGCATGCTACAGTTTGATCACGTGTCTACTTGTCTCTCCTCTGGAGTGCAAACCACATTTTGACCATCATTCTACTGTCTTTCCTCTGGAGGGCATGCCTCGGTTTGGTCATCTTTCCACTTGTCTCTCCTTTGGAGTGCATGCCGCGGTTTGGTCATGTTTCTACTTGTATCTCCTTTGGTGTGCATGCCTCGGTTTGGTCATCGTTCTATTTCACTCTCCTTTGGAGTGCATGCTAAGGTTTGATCATGTCTCTACTTGTGTCTCTTTTTGGTATGCATTCTACGGTTTGATCATGTTTCTACTTATCTCTCCTCTGGATTGCATGCCACGGTTTGATCATCTTTCAACTTGTCATTCCTTTTGAGTGCATGTTATTGTTTGATCATGTTTATACTTGTCTCTCCTTTGGTGTGCATGCTACAGTTTGATCATGTTTCCAGATGTCTCTCCTCTGGAGTGTATGGCGTGGTTAGATCAATATACTACTTGTCTATCGTTTTGGAGTGCATGCTACGGTTTGATCATGTTTCTACTTGTCTCTCGTTTTGAAGTGCCGGCTACGGTCTGATCATGTTTCTACTTGTCTCTCCTTTGGAGTGTATTCTACGCTTTGATCGTGTTTCTACTTGTCTGTCCTTTGGAGTGCATGCTACAATTTGATCATGTGTGTACCTGTATCTCCTCTGGAGTGCATGTCACGGTTTGATCATGTTTCCACTTGTCTCTCCTCTGGAGTGTATGCTGTGGTTTGATCATGTGTCTACTTGTCTCTCCTTTGGAGGGCATGCTACAGTTTGTTCATGTTTCTACTTGTCTCTTCTTTTTGAATGCACGATACTATTTGATCATGTTTCTACTGTTCTCTCCTCTGGTGTGCATGCTACGGTTGGATCATGTTTCCACTTGTTTCTTCCTTTGGACAGCCTGCCACAGTTTGCTTATGTTTCTGCTCGTCTCGTCTTTGACGTGCATGCCACGGTTTGCTCATGTTCCTGCTTCTCTCTTCTTTGAGGAGCATGCCACGGTTTGATCCTGTGTCTTCTTGCCTATCGTTTGGAGTGCATGCTAAGGTTTGACCATGTTTGCACTTGTCTCTCCTTTGGAGTGCATCACACGGTCTGATCATGTTTCTATCTGTCTCTTCTTTGGAGTAGAAGCCTCGGCTCGATCATGTTTCTATTTGTATCTCCTCTGGAGTGCATGCTACGATTTGATGATGTCTCTACTTGTCTCTCCCATGGAATGCATGCTACGGTTTGATTATGTTTCTACTTGTCTCTTCTTTGGAGTGCATGCTACGGTTTCATCATGTTTCTACTTGTCTCTTCACTGGAGTAATGCCTCGATTTGATCATGTTTCTGCTTGTCTCTTCTTTGGAGTGCACGGTACGGTTTGATCATGTTTCTATTTGTCTCTCTTTGGAGTGCCTACCACGTTTCAATCATGTTTCTGCTTGTCTTTTCTTTTGGAATGCACGCTACGGTTTGATCATGCTTGTACTTGTCTCTCCTCTGGAGTGCATCCCACGGTTTGATCATGTTTCCGTTCTCTCTCTCCTTTGGCGTGCATGCCGTCGTTTGATCATGTTTCTACTTGTCTCTCCTTTTGTAGTGCATGCTGCGGTTTGATCATGTTTCCACTTGTCTGCTACGGTTTGATCATGTTTCTACTTGTCTCTGCTCTGGAGTGTATGCCGTGGTTTGATCACGGTTTTACTTGTCTTCCTTTTGGAGTGCAGACTACAGTTTGATCATGTTCTACTTGTCTCTCCTTTGGAATGCATGCTACAGTTTGATCATGTTTTCAATTGTCTCTCCTCTGGGGTGTATGACGTGGTTTGATCATATTTCTACTTGTCTCTCCTTTGGAGTGCCTGCCACGGTTTGATCATGTTTCTACTTATCTCTTCTTTTGGAATGCACGCTACGGTTTGATCATGTTTCTACTTGTCTCTCCTCTGGAGTGCATCACATGGTTTGATTATGTTTCCACTTTCTCTCTCTCTTTTGGAGTGCATGCCGTGGTTTGTTCGTGTTTCTACATGTCTCTCCTTTTAGAATGCATGCCGCGGTTTGATCGTGTTTCCACTTGTCTGCTACGATTTGATCATGTTTCTACTTGCCTCGCCACTGGAGTGTATGCCGTGGTTTGATCATGTTTCTACATGTCTCTCCTTTTAAAGTGCATGCAGCGGTTTGATCATGTTTCCACTTGTCTGCTACGGTTTGATCATGTTTCTACTTGTCTCTCCTCTGGAGTGTATGCCGTGGTTTGATCATGTTTCTACTTGTCTTCCTTTTGGAGTGCAGGCTACAGTTTGATCACGTTCTTCTTGTCTCTCCTTTGGGGTGCATGCTACAGTTTGATTATGTTTCCAATTGCCTCTCCTCTGGAGTGTAATCCGTGGTTTGATCATGTTTCTACTTGTCTCTCCTTAGGAGTGCATGCTACAGTTTGATCATGTTGCTACTTGTATCTCCTTTCAAGTACATGCTACAGTTTGATCACGCTTCTACTTGTCTCTCCTTTGGAGTGCATGCTACGGTTTGATCATGTTGCTACTTGTCTCTCTTTTTGGAATGCATGCTATGGCTTGATCATGTTTCTACTTGTCTCTTTTCTGGAGTGCATGCCGCGGTTTGATCATGTTTCCACTTGTCTCTTCTTTTGGATTGCATGCCACGGTTTGGTCATGTTTCTACTTGTCTCTTCTTTGGAGTACATACCTCGGTTTGATCATCTTTCTACTATCTCTCCTCTGGCGGGCATACCTCGATTTGGTTATCTTTCTACTTGTCTCTCCTTCGGAGTGCATGCCACGGTTTGATCATGTATCTACTTGTGTCTCCTCTGGAAAGCATGCCTCGTTTTGGTCATCTTTCTACTTGTCTCTCCTTTGGAGTGCCTGCCACAGTTTGATCATGTTTCTACCTGTCATTTCTCTTGGTGTGCATGCCACGGTTTGGTCTGGTTTCCACTTGTATCTCCTTTGGTGTGCATGCCTCGGTTTGATGATCTTTCTATTTCACTCTCATTTGGAGTGCATGCTGCGGTTTGATGATGTCTCCACTTGTGTCTCCTTTTGGAATGCATTCTACAGTTTAATCATGTTTCTACTTGTCTCTCCTCTGGATTGCATGCCACTGTTTGATCATGTTTCCACTTGTCATTCCTTTGGAGTGCATGCTACAGTTTGATCATGTTTCTACTTGTCTTTCCTTTGGGGTGCCTGCTACAGTTTGATTATGTTTCCAGTTGTCTCTCCTCTGGAGTGTATGCCGTGGTTTGATGAAATTTCTACTTGTCTATCCTTTTGGAGCGCATGCTACGGTTTGATCGTGTTTCTGCTTGTCTCTCCTTTGGAGTGTATGCTTCACTTTGATCGTGTTTCTACTTGACTGTAGTAGTGCATGATACGGTTAGACCTTGTTTTCACTTGTCTCTCCTCCGGAGTGCATGTCGTGGTTCGATTATGTTTCTACTGGTCTCTCCTTTTGGAGTGCATGCTACGGTTTGATCATATTTCCACTTGTCTCTCCTCTGGAATGTGTGCCGTGGTTTGATCATGTTTCTACTTTTCTCTTCTTGGGAGTGCATCCTACGGTTTGATCATGCTTCCACTTGTTTCTAATTTTGGAGTATATGCAACAGTTTGAACATGGTTCTAATTGTCTCTCCTCTGGAGTGCATGCCACGGTTTTCAACCGTTTCTACTTGTCTCTCCTTTTGAAATGCATGCTACAGTTTGATCATGTTTCTATTTGACTCTCTTTTGGAGTGCATGCCTCAGTTTGATCATGTTTCTACTTGTCTCTCCGCTGGATTGCATATCACGGTTTGATCTTGTTTCCACTTCCCTCTCCTCTGGAGTGTATGCTGTGGTTTGATCATGTTTCTACTTTCCTCTCCTTTGGAGTGCATGCTACGGTTTGATCATCTTTCTAATTGTCTCTCCTTTTGGAATGCATTCTACGTTTTGATAATGTTTCTGCTTGTCTCTCCTCTGGAGTGCATGCCACAATTTGATCATGTTTTTACTTGTGTCTCCTTTGGAGTGCATGTTATGGTTTGGCCATGTTTCTACTTGTCTCTCTTTTTGGAGTGCATGCTACGGTTTAACCATGTATCTACTTGTCTCTCGTTTGTAGTGCATGATACGGTTAGACCTTGTTTTCACTTGTCTCTCCTCTGGAGTGCAAGTCCTGGTTTGATCATGTTTCTACTGGTCTCTCCTTTTGTAGTGCATGCTACGGTTTGATCATATTTCCACTTGTCTCTCCTCTGGAATGTGTGCCGTGGTTTGATCATGTTTCTACTTTTCTCTCCTTGGGAGTGCATCCTACGGTTTGATCATGTTTCTACCTGTCTCTTCTGTGGAGTGCATGCTACGGTTTGATCATGCTTCCACTTGTCTCTACTTTTGGAGTATATGCTACAGTTTGATCATGGTTCTAATTGTCTCTCCTCTGGAGTGCATGCCACGGTTTTGATCCGTTTCTACTTGTCTCTCCTTTTGAAATGCATGCTGCGGTTTGATCATGTTTCTACTTGACTCTCTTTTGGATTGAACGCCTTCGTTTGATCATGTTTCTACTTGTCTGTCCGTTGGTGTGCATGTTAAGGTTTGATCATGTTTCTACTTGTATCTCTTTTTGAAAGGCATGTTTCGGTTTGATCATGTATCCACTTTTCTCTCCTCTGGATTGTATGCCACGGTTTGGTCATGTTTCCACTTGTCCCTTCTTCTGGAGTGCATGCCACGGTTTGATCATGATTCTACGTGTCTCTCCCTTGCCGTGCATGCGTCGGTTTGATCATCTTTCTACTTGTCTCTCTTCTGGAGTGAATGCCACTGTTTGCTCAACTTTCTATTTGTCTCGCCCCTGGAGTGCATGCCTAGGTTTGGTCATGTTTCTACTTGTCTCTCCTTTGGAGTGCATGCCACGGTTTGATCATGTTTCTTCTTGTCTCTCATTTTGGAGTGCATGCTTCGGGTTGATTATGGTTCTACTTGCCTGTCTTTTTGTAGTTCATGCTACGAATTGATCATGTTTCTACTTGTCTCTCCTCTGGAGTGCCGGCCACGGTTTGGTCATGTTTATACTTGTTTCTTCTTTTGGAATGCATGCCACGGTTTGATCATGTTTCTTTTTGCTTATCCTTTGGAGTGCAAGCTGCGGGTTGATGATGTTTCTAATTGTCTCTCCCCTGGAGAGCATGCAATGATTTGATCACGTTTGTTTTTGCCTCTCCTCTGGAGTGCATGCTACAGTCTGATAATGTTTCAACTTGTCTCTCCTTTGTAGTGCATGCTACGGTTTTATCATGTTTCTACGTGTCTCTTCTGTTGGAATGCATGCCACGGTTTGATCATGTTTCTTCTTGCCTATCCTTTGGAGTGCATGCTACGGTTTGATCATGTTTATACTTGTCTCCTCTTTGGAGTACACATTACGGTTTGATCATGATTCTACACACCTCTCCTTTGGAGTGCCTGCCCCGGTTTGATAATGTTTCTACTTGTCTCTTCTTTTGGAATTCATGCCACGGTTTGATCATGTTTCTTCTTGCCTATCCTTTGGAGTGCATGCTTCGGTTTGACCATATTTGTACTTGTCTCTCCTTTGGAGTACATGCCACGGTATGATCACGTTTCTACTTGTCTGTCCTCTGGGGTGCATGGTCCGGTTTGATCATGTTTCTACTTGTCTCTTCTTTGGAGTGGAGTCCACGGTTTGGTCATGTTTCGTCTTGCCTATCATTTGGAGTGCATGCTTCGGTTTGAGCATGTTTCTATTTGTCTCTTCTTTGGAGTGCATGCCACGGTTTGATCATGTTGCTACCTGTCTCTTCCTTTGGAGTGCACGTTACTGTTTGATCATGATTCTACATGCCTCTCCTTTGGAGTGCCTGCCACGGTTAGATCATGTTTCTACTTGTCTCTTCTTTTGGAATTAATGCCACGGTTTGATCATGTTTCTTCTTGCCCATCCTTTGGAGTACATGCTTCGGTTTGACCATGTTTGTGCTTGTCTCTCCTTTGGGGTACATGCCATGGTTTGATAATGTTTCTACTTGTCTCTTATTTGGAGTAGATGCCGCGGTATGATCATGTTTCTTCTTGCCTATCCTTTGTAGTGCATGCTGCGGTTTGATCATGTTTCTACTTGTCTCTTCTTTTGGTATACATGCCACGGGTTGATCATGTTTCTTCTTGCCTATCTTTGAAGTGCATGCTACGGTTTGATCATGTTTCTATTTGTCTCTCCTTTGAAGTGCACGCCACGGTTTGATCATGTTTTTACTTGTCAGTTCCTTCGGAATGCATGCCACGGATTGATCATGTGTCGTCTTGCCTATCCTCTGGAATGCATGCTACAGTTTGATCATGTGTCTACTTGTCTCTCCTCTGGAGTGCAAACCACATTTTGACCATCATTCTACTGTCTTTCCTCTGGAGGGCATGCCTCGGTTTGGTCATCTTTCCACTTGTCTCTCCTTTGAAGTGCATGCCGCGGTTTGATCATGTATCTACTTGTCTCTCCTCAGGAATGCATGCCTCCGTTTGATTATCTTTCTACTTGTCTCTCCTTTGGAGTGCATGCCACGGTTTGATCATGTTTCTACTTGTCTCACCTTTGGAGCGCCTGCCACGGTTTGTTCATATTTCTACCTGTCTCTTCTTTTGGAGTGCATGCCACGGTTTGGTCATGTTTCTACTTCTATCTCCTTTGGTGTGCATGCCTCAGTTTGGTCATCGTTCTATTTCACTCTCCTTTGGAGTGCATGCTAAGGTTTGATCATGTCTCTACTTGTGTCTCTTTTTGGTATGCATTCTACGGTTTGATCATGTTTCTACTTGTCTCTCCTCTGGATTGCATGCCACGGTTTGATCATGTTTCCACTTGTTATTCCTTTTGAGTGCATGGTACTGTTTGATCATGTTTCTACTTGTCTCTCATTTGGTGTGCATGGTACAGTTTGATCATGTTTCCAGATGTCTCTCCTCTGGAGTGTATGGCGTGGTTAGATCAATATACTACTTGTCTATCGTTTTGGAGTGCATGCTACGGTTTGATCATGTTTCTACTTGTCTCTCGTTTTGAAGTGCCGGCTACGGTCTGATCATGTTTCTACTTGTCTCTCCTTTGGAGTGTATTCTACGCTTTGATCGTGTTTCTATTTGTCTGTCCTTTGGAGTGCATGCTACAATTTGATCATATTTGTACCTGTCTCTCCTCTGGAGTGCATGTCACGGTTTGATCATGTTTCCACTTGTCTCTCCTCTGGAATGTATGCTGTGGTTTGATCATGCATCTACTTGTCTCTCCTTTGGAGGGCATGCTACGGTTTGTTCATGTTTCTACTTGTCTCTTCTTTTTGAATCCACGCTACTATTTGATCATGTTTCTACTGCTCTCTCCTCTTGTGTGCATGCTACGGTTGGATCATGTTTCCACTTGTCTCTTCCTTTGGACAGCCTGCCATAGTTTGCTTATGTTTCTGCTCGTCTCGTCTTTGACGTGCATGCCACGGTTTGCTCATGTCCCTGCTTCTCTCTTCTTTGAGGAGCATGCCACGGTTCTATCCTGTGTCTTCTTGCCTATCGTTTGGAGTGCATGCTAAGTTTTGACCATATTTGTACTTGTCTCTCCTTTGGAGTGCATCACACGGTCTGATCATGTTTCTATCTGTCTCTTCTTTGGAGTAGAAGCCTCGGCTCGATCATGTTTCTATTTGTATCTCCTCTGGAGTGCATGCTACGATTTGATGATGTCTCTACTTGTCTCTCCCATGGAATGCATGCTACGGTTTGATTATGTTTCTACTTGTCTCTTCTTTGGAGTGCATGCCACGGTTTCATCATGTTTCTACTTGTCTCTTCACTGGAGTAATGCCTCGATTTGATCATGTTTGTGCTTGTCTCTTCTTTGGAGTGTACGGTACGGTTTGATCATGTTTCCACTTGTCTCTCCTTTGGAGTGCCTGCCACGTTTCAATCATGTTTCTGCTTGTCTCTTCTTTTGGAATGCACGCTACGGTTTGATCATGCTTGTACTTGTCTCTCCTCTGGAGTGCATCCCACGGTTTGATCATGTTTCCGTTCTCTCTCTCCTTTGGCGTGCATGCCGTCGTTTGATCATATTTCTACTTGTCTGCTACGGTTTGATCATGTTTCTACTTGTCTCTGCTCTGGAGTGTATGCCGTGGTTTGATCACGGTTTTTCTTGTCTTCCTTTTGGAGTGCAGACTACAGTTTGATCATGTTCTACTTGTCTTTCCTTTGGAATGCATGCTACAGTTTGATCATGTTTTCAATTGTCTCTCCCCTGGGGTGTATGACGTGGTTTGATCATGTTTCTACTTGTCTCTCCTTTGGAGTGCCTGCCACGGTCTGATCATGTTTCTACTTATCTCTTCTTTTGGAATGCACGCTACGGTTTGATCATGTTTCTACTTGTCCCTCCTCTGGAGTGCATCACATGGTTTGATCATGTTTCCACTCTCTCTCTCTCTTTTGGAGTGCATGCCGTGGTTTGTTCGTGTTTCCACATGTCTCTCCTTTTAGAGTGCATGCCGCGGTTTGATCGTGTTTCCACTTGTCTGCTACGATTTGATCATGTATCTACTTGCCTCGCCTCTGGAGTGTATGCAGTGGTTTGATCATGTTTCTACATGTCTCTCCTTTTGGAGTGCATGCAGCGGTTTGATCATGTTTCCACTTGTCTGCTACGGTTTGATCATGTTTCTACTTGTCTCTCCTCTGGAATGTATGCCATGGTTTGATCATGTTTCTACTTGTCTTCCTTTTGGAGTGCAGGCTACAGTTTGATCACGTTCTACTTGTCTCTCCTTTGGGGTGCATGCTACAGTTTGATCATGTTTCCAATTGCCTCTCCTCTGGAGTGTAATCCGTGGTTTGATCATGTTTCTACTTGTCTCTCCTTAGGAGTGCATGCTACAGTTTGATCATGTTTCTACTTGTATCTCCTTTCAAGTACATGCTACAGTTTGATCACGCTTCTACTCGTCTCTCCTTTAGGGTGCATACTACGGTTTGATCATGTTGCTAGTTGTATCTCTTTTTGGAATGCATGCTACGGTTTGATCATGTTCTACTTGTCTCTCTTCTGGAGTGCATGCCACGGTTTGATCATGTTTCCACTTGTCTCTTCTTTTGGATTGCATGCCACGGTTTGGTCATGTTTCTACTTGTCTCTCCTTTGGAGTACATACCTCGGTTTGATCATCTTTCTACTATCTCTCCTCTGGTGGGCATACCTCGATTTGGTCATCTTTCTACTTGTCTCTCCTTCGGAGTGCATGCCACGGTTTAATCATGTATCTACTTGTCTCTCCTCTGGAAAGCATGCCTCCTTTTGGTCATCTTTCTACTTGTCTCTCCGTTGGTGTGCCTGCCACAGTTTGATCATGTTTCTACCTGTCATTTCTTTTGGTGTGCATGCCACGGTTTGGTCTGGTTTCTACTTGTATCTCCTTTGGTGTGCATGCCTCGGTTTGATGATCTTTCTATTTCACTCTCATTTGGAGTGCATGCTGCGGTTTGATGATGTCTCCACTTGTGTCTCCTTTTGGAATGCATTCTACAGTTTAATCATGTTTCTACTTGTCTCTCCTCTGGCTTGCATGCCACTGTTTGATCATGTTTCCACTTGTCATTCCTTTGGAGTGCATGCTACAGTTTGATCATGTTTCTACTTGTCTCTCCTTTGGGGTGCCTGTTACAGTTTGATTATGTTTCCAGTTGTCTCTCCTCTGGAGTGTATACCGTGGTTTGATGAATTTTCTACTTGTCTATCCTTTTGGAGCGCATGCTACGGTTTGATCATGTTTCTGCTTGTCTCTCCTTTGAAGTGTATGCTTCACTTTGATCGTGTTATTACTTGTCTGTCATTTGGAGTGCATTCTACAATTTGTTCATGTCTCTACTTGTCTCTCCGCTGGATTGCGTATCACGGTTTGATCTTGTTTCCACTTCTCTCTCCTCTGGAGTGTATGCTGTGGTTTGATCATGTTTCTACTTGCCTCTCCTTTGGAGCGCATGCTACGGTTTGATCATCTTTCTAATTGTCTCTCCTTTTGGAATGCATTCTACGTTTTGATAATGTTTCTGCTTGTCTCTCCTCTGGAGTGCATGCCACGATTTGATCATGTTTTTACTTGTCTCTCCTTTGGAGTGCATGTTATGGTTTGGTCATGTTTCTACTTGTCTCTCTTTTTGGAGTGCATGCTACGGTTTGACCATGTATCTACTTGTCTCTGGTTTGTAGTGCATGATACGGTTAGACCTTGTTTTCACTTGTCTCTCCTCTGGAGTGCATGTCGTGGTTTGATCATGTTTCTACTGGTCTCTCCTTTTGTAGTGCATGCTACGGTTTGATCACATTTCCACTTGTCTCTCCTCTGGAATGTGTGCCGTGGTTTGATCATATTTCTACTTTTCTCTCCTTGGGAGTGCATCCTACGGTTTGATCATGTTTCTACCTGTCTCTTCTGTGGAGTGCATGCTACGGTTTGATCATATTTCCACTTGTCTCTACTTTTGGAGTATATGCTACTGTTTGATCATGGTTCTAATTGTCTCTCCTTTGGAGTGCATGCCACGGTTTTGAACCGTTTCTACTTGTCTCTCCTTTTGAAATGCATGCTGCGGTTTGATCATGTTTCTACTTGACTCTCTTTTGGAGTGCATGCCTCGGTTTGATCATGTTTCTACTTGTCTGTCAGTTGGTGTGCATGTTACGGTTTGATCATGTTTCTACTTGTCTCTCTTTTTGAAAGGCATGTTTCGGTTTCATCATGTATCCACTTGTCTCTCCTCTGGAGTGCATGCCACGGTTTGGTCATGTTTCCACTTGTCCCTTCTTCTGGAGTGCATGCCACGGTTTGATCATGATTCTACGTGTCTCTTCTTTGCCGTGCATGCGTCGGTTTGATCATCTTTCTACTTGTCTCTCTTCTGGAATGAATGACACTGTTTGATCAACTTTCTATTTGTCTCGCCCCTGGAGTGCATGCCTAGGTTTGATCATGTTTCTACTTGTCTCTCCTTTGGAGTGCATGCCACGGTTTGATCATGTTTCTACTTGTCTCCCCTCTGGGGTGTAATCCGTGGTTTGATCATGATTCTACTTGTCTCTCATTTTGGAGTGCATGCTTCGGGTTGATTATGTTTCTACTTGCCTGTCTTTTTGTAGTTCATGCTACGGTTTGATCATGTTTCTACTTGTCTCTCCTCTGGAGTGCCTGCCACGGTTTGGTCATGTTTATACTTGTTTCTTCTTTTGGAATGCATGCCACGGTTTGATCATGTTTCTTTTTGCTTATCCTTTGGAGTGCAAGCTGCGGGTTGATAATGTTTCTAATTGTCTCTCCCCTGGAGTGCATGCAATGATTTTATCATGTTTGTTTTTGCCTCTCCTCTGGAGTGCATGCTACAGTCTGATCATGTTTCTACTTGTCTCTCCTTTGTAGTGCATGCTACGGTTTTATCATGTTTCTACTTGTCTCTTCTGTTGGAATGCATGCCACGGTTTGATCATGTTTCTTCTTGCCTATCCTTTGGAGTGCGTGCTACGGTTTGATCATGTTTATACTTGTCTCCTCTTTGGAGTACACAATACGGTTTGATCATGATTCTACATGCCTCTCCTTTGGAGTGCCTGCCACGGTTTGATCATGTTTCTACTTGTCTCTTCTTTTGGAATTCATGCCACGGTTTGATCATGTTTCTTCTTGCCTATCCTTTGGAGTGCCTGCTTCGGTTTGACCATGTTTGTACTTGTCTCTGCTTTGGAGTACATGCCAGGGTATGATAATATTTCTACTTGTCTCTTCTTTGGAGTAGATGCCTCGGTTTGATCACGTTTCTACTTGTCTGTCCTCTGGAGTGCATGGTACGGTTTGATCATGTTTCTACTTGTCTCTTCTTTGGAGTGGAGTCCACGGTTTGATCATGTTTCGTCTTGCCTATCATTTGGAGTGCATGCTTCGGTTTGACCATGTTTCTATTTGTCTCTCCTTTGGAGTGCATGCCACGGTTTGATCATGTTTCTACCTGTCTCTTCCTTTGGAGTGCACGTTACTGTTTGATCATGATTCTACATGCCTCTCCTTTGGAGTGCCTGCCACGGTTAGATCATGTTTCTACTTGTCTCTTCTTTTGGAATTAATGCCACGGTTTGATCATGTTTCTTCTTGCCCATCCTTTGGAGTACATGCTTCGGTTTGACCATGTTTGTGCTTGTCTCTCCTTTGGAGTACATGCCATGGTTTGATAATGTTTCTACTTGTCTCTTATTTGGAGTAGATGCCGCGGTATGATCATGTTTCTTCTTGTCTATCCTTTGTAGTGCATGCTACGGTTTGATCATGTTTCTACTTGTCTCTTCTTTTGGTATACCTGCCACGGGTTGATCATGTTTCTTCTTGCCTATCTTTGAAGTGCATGCTACGGTTTGATCATGTTTCTATTTGTCTCTCCTTTGAAGTGCACGCCACGGTTTGATCATGTTTCTACTTGTCAGTTCTTTTGGAATGCATGCCACGGATTGATCATGTGTCGTCTTGCCTATCCTTTGGAGTGCATGCTACAGTTTGATCATGTGTCTACTTGCCTCTCCTCTGGAGTGCAAAGCACATTTTGACCATCATTCTACTGTCTTTCCTCTGGAGGGCATGCCTCGGTTTGGTCATCTTTCCACTTGTCTCTCCTTTGGAGTGCATGCCGCGGTTTGATCATGTGTCTACTTGTCTCTCCTCTGGAATGCATGCCTCCGTTTGATTATCTTTCTACTTGTCTCTCCTTTGGAGTGCATGCCACGGTTTGGTCATGTTTCTACTTGTCTCTCCTTTGGAGCGCCTGCCACGGTTTGTTCATGTTTCTACCTGTCTCTTCTTTTGGAGTGCATGCCACGGTTTGGTCATGTTTCTACTTGCATCTCCTTTGGTGTGCATGCCTCAGTTTGGTCATCGTTCTATTTCACTCTCCTTTGGAGTGCATGCTAAGTTTCCACTTGTCATTCCTTTTGAGTGCATGGTACTGTTTGATCATGTTTCTACTTGTCTCTCCTTTGGTGTGCATGCTACAGTTTGATCATGTTTCCAGATGTCTCTCCTCTGGAGTGTATGGCGTGGTTAGATCAATATACTACTTGTCTATCGTTTTGGAGTGCATGCTACGGTTTGATCATCTTTCTACTTGTCTCTCGTTCTGAAGTGCCGGCTACGGTCTGATCATGTTTCTACTTGTCTCTCCTTTGGAGTGTATTCTACGCTTTGATCGTGTTTCTACTTGTCTGTCCTTTGGAGTGCATGCTACAATTTGATCATGTTTGTACCTGTCTCTCCTCTGGAGTGCATGTCAGGGTTTGATCATGTTTCCACTTGTCTCTCCTCTGGAATGTATGCTGTGGTTTGATCATGTGTCTACTTATCTCTGCTTTTGAGGGCATGCTACGGTTTGTTCATGTTTCTACTTGTCTCTTCTTTTTGAATGCACGCTACTATTTGATCATGTTTCTATTGTTCTCTCCTCTGGTGTGCTTGCTACGGTTGGATCATGTTTCCACTTGTCTCTTTCTTTGGACAGCCTGCCACAGTATGATTATGTTTCTGTTCGTCTCGTCTTTGGCGTGCATGCCACGGTTTGCTCATGTTCATACTTCTCTCTTCTTTGAAGAGCATGCCACGGTTTGATCCTGTGTCATCTTGCCTATCGTTTGGAGTGCATGCTACGGTTTGACCATGTTTGTACTTGTCTCTCCCTTGGAGTGCATGACACGGTTTGATCATGTTTCTATCTGTCTCTTCTTTGAAGTAGAAGCCTCGGCTCGATCATGTTTCTATTTGTATCTCCTCTGGAGTGCATGCTACGATTTGATGATATCTCTACTTGTCTCTCCTATGGAATACATGCTACGGTTTGATTATGTTTCTACTTGTCTCTTCTTTGGAGTGCATGCCACGGTTTCATCATGTTTCTACTTGTCTCTTCACTGGAGTAATGCCTCGATTTGATCATGTTTCTGCTTGTCTCTTCTTTGGAGTGTATGGTACGGTTTGATCATGTTTCCACTTGTCTCTCCTTTGGAGTGCCTGCCACGTTTCAATCATGTTTCTGCTTGTCTCTTCTTTTGGAATGCACGCTACGGTTTGATCATGCTTGTACTTGTCTCTCCTCTGGAGTGCATCCCACGGTTTGATCATGTTTCCGTTCTCTCTCTCCTTTGGTGTGCATGCCGTCGTTTGATCATGTTTCTACTTGTCTGCTACGGTTTGATCATGTTTCTACTTGTCTCTGCTCTGGAGTGTATGCCGTGGTTTGATCACGGTTTTACTTGTCTTCCTTTTGGAGTGCAGACTACAGTTTGATCATGTTCTACTTGTCTCTCCTTTGAAATGCATGCTACAGTTTGATCATGTTTTCAATTGTCTCTCCCCTGGGGTGTATGACGTGGTTTGATCATGTTTCTTCTTGTCTCTCCTTTGGAGTGCCTGCCACGGTTTGATCATGTTTCTACTTATCTCTTCTTTTGGAATGCACGCTACGGTTTGATCATGTTTCTACTTGTCTCTCCTCTGGAGTGCATCACATGGTTTGATCATGTTTCCACTCTCTCTCTCTCTTTTGGAGTGCATGCCGTGGTTTGTTCGTGTTTCTACATGTCTCTCCTTTTAGAGTGCATGCCGCGGTTTGATCGTGTTTCCACTTGTCTGCTACGATTTGATCATGTTTCTACTTGCCTCGCCTCTGGAGTGTATGCAGTGGTTTGATCATGTTTCTACATGTCTCTCCTTTTGGAGTGCATGCAGCGGTTTGATCATGTTTCCACTTGTCTGCTACGGTTTGATAATGTTTCTACTTGTCTCTCCTCTGGAGTGTATGCCGTGGTTTGATCATGTTTCTACTTGTCTTCCTTTTGGAGTGCAGGCTACAGTTTGATCACGTTCTACTTGTCTCTCCTTTGGGGTGTATGCTACAGTTTGATCATGTTTCCAATTGCCTCTCCTCTGGAGTGTAATCCGTGGTTTGATCATGTTTCTACTTGTCTCTCCTTAGGAGTGCATGCTACAGTTTGATCATGTTTCTACTTGTATCTCCTTTCAAGTACATGCTACAGTTTGATCACGCTTCTACTCGTCTCTCCTTTGGAGTGCATGCTACGGTTTGATCATGTTGCTACTTGTTTCTCTTTTTGGAATGCATGCTACGGTTTGATCATGTTTCTACTTGTCTCTCTTCTGGAGTGCATGCCACGGTTTGATCATGTTTCCACTTGTCTCTTCTTTTGGATTGCATGCCACGGTTTGGTCATGTTTCTACTTGTCTCTCCTTTGGAGTACATACCTCGGTTTGATCATCTTTCTACTATCTCTCCTCTGGTGGGCATACCTCGATTTGGTAATCTTTCTACTTGTCTCTCCTTCGGAGTGCATGCCACGGTTTAATCACGTATCTACTTGTCTCTCCTCTGGAAAGCATGCCTCGTTTTGGTCATCTTTCTACTTGTCTCTCCGTTGGAGTGCCTGCCACAGTTTGATCATGTTTCTACCTGTCATTTCTTTTGGTGTGCATGCCACGGTTTGGTCTGGTTTCTACTTGTATCTCCTTTGGTGTGCATGCCTCGGTTTGATGATCTTTCTATTTCACTCTCATTTGCAGTGCATGCTGCGGTTTGATGATGTCTCCTCTTGTGTCTCCTTTTGGATTGCATTCTACAGTTTAATCATGTTTCTACTTGTCTCTCCTCTGGCTTGCATGCCACTGTTTGATCTTGTTTCCACTTGTCATTCCTTTGGAGTGCATGCTACAGTTTGATCATGTTTCTACTTGTCTCTCCTTTGGGGTGCCTTTTACAGTTTGATTATGTTTCCAGTTGTCTCTCCTCTGGAGTGTATACCGTGGTTTGATGAATTTTCTACTTGTCTATCCTTTTGGAGCGCATGCTATGGTTTGATCATGTTCTGCTTGTCTCTCCTTTGGAGTGTATGCTTCACTTTGATCGTGTTATTACTTGTCTGTCCTTTGGAGTGCATTCTACAATTTGTTCATGTCTCTACTTGTCTCTCCGCTGGATTGCATATCACGGTTTGATCTTGTTTCCACTTCTCTCTCCTCTGGAGTGTATGCTGTGGTTTGATCATGTTTCTACTTGCCTCTCCTTTGGAGCGCATGCTACGGTTTGATCATCTTTCTAATTGTCTCTCCTTTTGGAATGCATTCTACGTTTTGATAATGTTTCTGCTTGTCTCTCCTCTGGAGTGCATGCCACGATTTGATCATGTTTTTACTTGTCTCTCCTTTGGAGTGCATGTTATGGTTTGGTCATGTTTCTACTTGTCTTTCTTTTTGGAGTGCATGCTACGGTTTGACCATGTATCTACTTGTCTCTCGTTTGTAGTGCATGATACGATTAGACTTTGTTTTCACTTGTCTCTCCTCTGGAGTGCATGTCGTGGTTTGATCATGTTTCTACTGGTCTCTCCTTTTGTAGTGCATGCTACGGTTTGATCATATTTCCACTTGTCTCTCCTCTGGAATGTGTGCCGTGGTTTGAGCTTATTTCTACTTTTCTCTCCTCGTGAGTGCATCCTACGGTTTGATCATGTTTCTACCTGTCTCTTCTGTGGAGTGCATGCTACGGTTTGATCATACTTCCACTTGTCTCTACTTTTGGAGCATATGCTACAGTTTGATCATGGTTCTACTTGTCTCTCCTTTGGAGTGCATGCCACGGTTTTGAACCGTTTCTACTTGTCTCTCCTTTTGAAATGCATGCTGCGGTTTGATCATGTTTCTACTTGACTCTCTTTTGGAGTGCATGCCTCGGTTTGATCATGTTTCTACTTGTCTGTCAGTTGGTGTGCATGTTACGGTTGATCATGTTTCTACTTGTCTCTCTTTTTGAAAGGCATGTTTCGGTTTCATCATGTATCCACTTGTCTCTCCTCTGGAGTGCATGCCACGGTTTGGTCATGTTTCCACTTGTCCCTTCTTCTTGAGTGCATGCCACGGTTTGATCATGATTCTACGTGTCTCTTGTTTGCCGTGCATGCGTCGGTTTGATCATCTTTCTTTTTGTCTCTCTTCTGGAGTGAATGCCACTGTTTGATCAACTTTCTATTTGTCTCGCCCCTGGAGTGCATGCCTAGGTTTGATCATGTTTCTACTTGTCTCTCCTTTGGAGTGCATGCCACGGTTTGATCATGTTGCTACTTGTCTCCCCTCTGGGGTGTAATCCGTGGTTTGATCATGTTTCTACTTGTCTCTCATTTTGGAGTGCATGCTTCGGGTTGATTATGTTTCTACTTGCCTGTCTTTTTGTAGTTCTTGCTACGGTTTGATCATGTTTCTACTTGTCTCTCCTCTGGCGTGCCTGCGACGGTTTGGTCATGTTTATACTTGTTTCTTCTTTTGGAATGCATGCCACGGTTTGATCATGTTTCTTTTTGCTTATCCTTTGGAGTGCAAGCTGCGGGTTGATAATGTTTCTAATTGTCTCTCCCCTGGAGTGCATGCAATGATTTTATCATGTTTGTTTCTGCCTCTCCTCTGGAGTGCATGCTACAGTCTGATCATGTTTCTACTTGTCTCTCCTTTGTAGTGCATGCTACGGTTTTATCATGTTTCTACTTGTCTCTTCTGTTGGAATGCATGCCACGGTTTGATCATGTTTCTTCTTGCCTATCCTTTGGAGTGCGTGCTACGGTTTGATCATGTTTATACTTGTCTCCTCTTTGGAGTACACATTACGGTTTGATCATGATTCTACATGCCTCTCCTTTGGAGTGCCTGCCACGGTTTGATCATGTTTCTACTTGTCTCTTCTTTTGGAATTCATGCCACGATTTGATCATGTTTCTTCTTGCCTATCCTTTGGAGTGCATGCTTCGGTTTGACCATGTTTGTACTTGTCTCTGCTTTGGAGTACATGCCACGGTATGATAATATTTCTACTTGTCTCTTCTTTGGAATAGATGCCTCGGTTTGATCACGTTTCTACTTGTCTGTCCTCTGGAGTGCATGGTAGGGTTTGATCATGTTTCTACTTGTCTCTTCTTTGGAGTGGAGTCCACGGTTTGATCATGTTTCGTCTTGCCTATCATTTGGAGTGCATGCTTCGGTTTGACCATGTTTCTATTTGTCTCTCCTTTGGAGTGCATGCCACGGTTTGATCATGTTTCTACCTGTCTCTTCCTTTGGAGTGCACGTTACTGTTTGATCATGATTCTACATGCCTCTCCTTTGGAGTGCCTGCCACGGTTAGATCATGTTTCTACTTGTCTCTTCTTTTGGAATTAATGCCACGGTTTGATCATGTTTCTTCTTGCCCATCCTTTGGAGTACATGCTTCGGTTTGACCATGTTTGTGCTTGTCTCTCCTTTGGAGTACATGCCATGGTTTGATAATGTTTCTACTTGTCTCTTATTTGGAGTAGATGCCGCGGTATGATCATGTTTCTTCTTTCCTATCCTTTGTAGTGCATGCTACGGTTTGATCATGTTTCTACTTGTCTCTTCTTTTGGTATACATGCCACGGGTTGATCATGTTTCTTCTTGCCTATCTTTGAAGTGCATGCTACGGTTTGATCATGTTTCTATTTGTCTCTCCTTTGAAGTGCACGCCACGGTTTGATCATGTTTCTTCTTGTCAGTTCTTTTGGAGTGCATGCCACGGATTGATCATGTGTCGTCTTGCCTATCCTTTGGAGTGCATGCTACAGTTTGATCATGTGTCTACTTGTCTCTCCTCTGGAGTGCAAACCACATTTTGACCATCATTCTACTGTCTTTCCTCTGGAGGGCATGCCTCGGTTTGGTCATCTTTCCACTTGTCTCTCCTTTGGAGTTCATGCCGCTGTTTGATCATGTATCTACTTGTCTCTCCTCTGGAATGCATGCCTCCGTTTGATTATCTTTCTACTTGTCTCTCCTTTGGAGTGCATGCCACGGTTTGGTCATGTTTCTACTTGTCTCTCCTTTGGGGCGCCTGCCGCGGTTTGTTCATGTTTCTACCTGTCTCTTCTTTTGGAGTGCATGCCACGGTTTGGTCATGTTTCTACTTGCATCTCCTTTGGTGTGTATGCCTCAGTTTGGTCATCGTTCTATTTCACTCTCCTTTGGAGTGCATGCTAAGTTTCCACTTGTCATTCCTTTTGAGTGCATGGTACTGTTTGATCATGTTTCTACTTGTCTCTCCTTTGGTGTGCATGCTACAGTTTGATCATGTTTCCAGATGTCTCTCCTCTGGAGTGTATGGCGTGGTTAGATCAATATACTACTTGTCTATCGTTTTGGAGTGCATGCTACGGTTTGATCATGTTTCTACTTGTCTCTCGTTCTGAAGTGCCGGCTACGGTCTGATCATGTTTCTACTTGTCTCTCCTTTGGAGTGTATTCTACGCTTTGATCGTGTTTCTACTTGTCTGTCCTTTGGAGTGCATGCTACAATTTGATCATGTTTGTACCTGTCTTTCCTCTGGAGTGCATGTCAGGGTTTGATCATGTTTCCACTTGTCTCTCCTCTGGAATGTATGCTGTGGTTTGATCATGTGTCTACTTATCTCTGCTTTTGAGGGCATGCTACGGTTTGTTCATGTTTCTACTTGTCTCTTCTTTTTGAATGCACGCTACTATTTGATCATGTTTCTATTGTTCTCTCCTCTGGTGTGCATGCTACGGTTGGATCATGTTTCCACTTGTCTCTTCCTTTGGACAGCCTGCCACAGTATGATTATGTTTCTGTTCGTCTCGTCTTTGGCGTGCATGCCACGGTTTGCTCATGTTCATACTTCTCTCTTCTTTGAAGAGCATGCCACGGTTTGATCCTGTGTCATCTTGCCTATCGTTTGGAGTGCATGCTACGGTTTGACCATGTTTGTACTTGTCTCTCCTTTAGAGTGCATGACACGGTTTGATCATGTTTCTATCTATCTCTTCTTTGAAGTAGAAGCCTCGGCTCGATCATGTTTCTATTTGTATCTCCTCTGGAGTGCATGCTACGATTTGATGATATCTCTACTTGTCTCTCCTATGGAATACATGCTACGGTTTGATTATGTTTCTACTTGTCTCTTCTTTGGAGTGCATGCCACGGTTTCATCATGTTTCTACTTGTCTCTTCACTGGAGTAATGCCTCGATTTGATCATGTTTCTGCTTGTCTCTTCTTTGGAGTGTACGGTACGGTTTGATCATGTTTCCACTTGTCTCTCCTTTGGAGTGCCTGCCACGTTTCAATCATGTTTCTGCTTGTCTCTTCTTTTGGAATGCACGCTACGGTTTGATCATGCTTGTACTTGTCTCTCCTCTGGAGTGCATCCCACGGTTTGATCATGTTTCCGTTTTCTCTCTCCTTTGGCGTGCATGCCGTCGTTTGATCATGTTTCTACTTGTCTCTCCTTTTGGAGTACATGCTGCGGTTTGATCATGTGTCCACTTGTCTGCTACAGTTTGATCATGTTTCTACTTGTCTCTGCTCTGGAGTGTATGCCGTGGTTTGATCACGGTTTTACTTGTCTTCCTTTTGGAGTGTAGACTACAGTTTGATCATGTTCTACTTGTCTCTCCTTTGGAATGCATGCTACAGTTTGATCATGTTTTCAATTGTCTCTCCCCTGGGGTGTATGACGTGGTTTGATCATGTTTCTACTTGTCTCTCCTTTGGAGTGCCTGCCACGGTTTGATCATGTTTCTACTTATCTCTTCTTTTGGAATGCACGCTACGGTTTGATCATGTTTCTACTTGTCTCTCCTCTGGAGTGCATCACATGGTTTGATCATGTTTCCACTCTCTCTCTCTCTTTTGGAGTGCATGCCGTGATTTGTTCGTGTTTCTACATGTCTCTCCTTTTAGAGTGCATGCCGCGGTTTGATCGTGTTTCCACTTGTGTGCTACGATTTGATCATGTTTCTACTTGCCTCGCCTCTGGAGTGTATGCCGTGGTTTGATCATGTTTCTACATGTCTCTCCTTTTGGAGTGCATGCAGCGGTTTGATCATGTTTCCACGTGTCTGCTACGGTTTGATCATGTTTCTACTTGTCTCTCCTCTGGAGTGTATGCCGTGGTTTGATCATGTTTCTACTTGTCTTCCTTTTGGAGTGCAGGCTACAGTTTGATCACGTTCTACTTGTCTCTCCTTTGGGGTGCATGCTACAGTTTGATCATGTTTCCAATTGCCTCTCCTCTGGAGTGTAATCCGTGGTTTGATCATGTTTCTACTTGTCTCTCCTTAGGAGTGCATGCTACAGTTTGATCGTGTTTCTACTTGTATCTCCTTTCGAGTACATGCTACAGTTTGATCACGCTTCTACTCGTCTCTCCTTTGGAGTGCATGCTACGGTTTGATCATGTTGCTACTTGTATCTCTTTTTGGAATGCATGCTGCGGTTTGATCATGTTTCTACTTGTCTCTCTTCTGGAGTGCATGCCACGGTTTGATCATGTTTCCACTTGTCTCTTCTTTTGGATTGCATGCCACGGTTTGGTCATGTTCCTACTTGTCTCTCCTTTGGAGTACATACCTCGGTTTGATCATCTTTCTACTATCTCTCCTCTGGCGGGCATACCTCGATTTGGTCATCTTTCTACTTGTCTCTCCTTCGGAGTGCATGCCACGGTTTTATCATGTATTTACTTGTCCCTCCTCTGGAAAGCATGCCTCCTTTTGGTCATCTTTCAACCTGTCTCTCCGTTGGAGTGCCTGCCACAGTTTGATCATGTTTCTACCTGTCATTTCTTTTGGTGTGCATGCCACGGTTTGGTCTGGTTTCTACTTGTATCTCCTTTGGTGTGCATGCCTCGGTTTGATGATCTTTCTATTTCACTCTCATTTGGAGTGCATGCTGCGGTTTGATGATGTCTCCACTTGCGTCTCCTTTTGGAATGCATTCTACAGTTTAATCATGTTTCTACTTGTCTCTCCTCTGGCTTGCATGCCACTGTTTGATCATGTTTCCACTTGTCCTTCCTTTGGAGTGCATGCTACAGTTTGATCATGTTTCTACTTGTCTCTCCTTTGGGGTGCCTGCTACAGTTTGATTATGTTTCTACTTGTCTCTCCTCTGGAGTGCATCACATGGTTTGATCATGTTTCCACTCTCTCTCTCTCTTTTGGAGTGCATGCCGTGGTTTGTTCGTGTTTCTACATGTCTCTCCTTTTAGAGTGCATGCCGCGGTTTGATCGTGTTTCCACTTGTCTGCTACGATTTGATCATGTTTCTACTTGCCTCGCCTCTGGAGTGTATGCCGTGGTTTGATCATGTTTCTACATGTCTCTCCTTTTGGAGTGCATGCAGCGGTTTGATCATGTTTCCGCTTGTCTGCTACGGTTTGATCATGTTTCTACTTGTCTCTCCTCTGGAGTGTATGCCGTGGTTTGATCATGTTTCTACTTGTCTTCCTTTTGGAGTGCAGGCTACAGTTTGATCACGTTCTACTTGTCTCTCCTTTGGGGTGCATGCTACAGTTAGATCATGTTTCCAATTGCCTCTCCTCTGGAGTGTAATCCGTGGTTTGTTCATGTTTCTACTTGTCTCTCCTTAGGAGTGCATGCTACAGTTTGATCGTGTTTCTACTTGTATCTCCTTTCAAGTACATGCTACAGTTTGATCACGCTTTTACTCGTCTCTCCTTTGGAGTGCATGCTACGGTTTGATCATGTTGCTACTTGTGTCTCTTTTTGGAATGCATGCTACGGTTTGATCATGTTCCTACTTGTCTCTCTTCTGGAGTGCATGCCACGGTTTGATCATGTTTCCACTTGTCTCTTCTTTTGGATTGCATGCCACGGTTTGGTCATGTTTCTACTTGTCTCTCCTTTGGAGTACATACCTCGGTTTGATCATCTTTCTACTATCTCTCCTCTGGCGGGCATACCTCGATTTGGTCATCTTTCTACTTGTCTCTCCTTCGGAGTGCATGCCACGGTTTTATCATGTATTTACTTGTCTCTCCTCTGGAAAGCATGCCTCCTTTTGGTCATCTTTCTACCTGTCTCTCCGTTGGAGTGCCTGCCACAGTTTGATCATGTTTCTACCTGTCATTTCTTTTGGTGTGCATGCCTCGGTTTGATGATCTTTCTATTTCACTCTCATTTGGAGTGCATGCTGCGGTTTGATGATGTCTCCACTTGTGTCTCCTTTTGGAATGCATTCTACAGTTTAATCATGTTTCTACTTGTCTCTCCTCTGGCTTGCATGCCACTGTTTGATCATGTTTCCACTTGTCATTCCTTTGGAGTGCATGCTACAGTTTGATCATGTTTCTACTTGTCTCTCCTTTGGGGTGCCTGCTACAGTTTGATTATGTTTCTACTTGTCTCTCCTCTGGAGTGTATCACATGGTTTGATCATGTTTCCACTCTCTCTCTCTCTTTTGGAGTGCATGCCGTGGTTTGTTCGTGTTTCTACATGTCTCTCCTTTTAGAGTGCATGCCGCGATTTGATCGTGTTTCCACTTGTCTGCTACGATTTGATCATGTTTCTACTTGCCTCGCCTCTGGAGTGTATGCCGTGGTTTCATCATGTTTCTACATGTCTCTCCTTTTGGAGTGCATGCAGCGGTTTGATCATGTTTCCACTTGTCTGCTACGGTTTGATCATGTTTCTACTTGTCTCTCCTCTGGAGTGTATGCCGTGGTTTGATCATGTTTCAACTTGTCTTCCTTTTGGAGTGCAGGCTACAGTTTGATCACGTTCTACTTGTCTCTCCTTTGGGGTGCATGCTACAGTTTGATCATGTTTCCAATTGCCTCTCCTCTCTAGTGTAATCCGTGGTTTGATCATGTTTCTACTTGTCTCTCCTTAGGAGTGCATGCTACAGTTTGATCATGTTTCTACTTGTATCTCCTTTCATGTACATGCTACAGTTTGATCACGCTTCTACTCGTCTCTCCTTTGGAGTGCATGCTACGGTTTGATCATGTTGCTACTTGTATCCCTTTTGGGAATGCATGCTACGGTTTGATCATGTTTCTACATGTCTCTCTTCTGGAGTGCATGCCACGGTTTGATCATGTTTCCACTTGTCTCTTCTTTTGGATTGCATGCCACGGTTTGGTCATGTTTCTATTTGTCTCTCCTTTGGAGTACATACCTCGGTTTGATCATCTTTCTACTATCTCTCCTCTGGCGGACATACCTTGATTTGGTCATCTTTCTACTTGTCTCTCCTTCGGAGTGCATGCCACGGTTTGATCATGTATTTACTTGTCCCTCCTCTGGAAAGCATGCCTCCTTTTGGTCATCTTTCTACCTGTCTCTCCTTTGGAGTGCCTGCCACAGTTTGACCATGTTTCTACCTGTCATTTCTTTTGGTATGCATGCCACGGTTTGGTCTGGTTTCTACTTGTATCTCCTTTGGTGTGCATGCCTCGGTTTGATGATCTTTCTATTTCACTCTCATTTGGAGTGCATGCTGCGGTTTGATGATGTCTCCACTTGTGTCTCCTTTTGGAATGCATTCTACAGTTTAATCATGTTTCTACTTGTCTCTTCTCTGGCTTGCATGCCACTGTTCGATCATATTTCCACTTGTCATTCCTTTGGAGTGCATGCTACAGTTTGATCATGTTTCTACTTGTCTCTCCTTTGGGGTGCCTGTTGCAGTTTGATTATGTTTCCAGTTGTCTCTCCTCTGGAGTGTATACCGTGGTTTGATGAATTTTCTACTTGTCTATCCTTTTGGAGCGCATGCTACGGTTTGATCATGTTTCTGCTTGTCTCTCCTTTGGAGTGTATGCTTCACTTTGATCGTGTTATTACTTGTCTGTCCTTTGGAGTGCATTCTACAATTTGTTCATGTCTCTACTTGTCTCTCCGCTGGATTGCATATCACGGTTTGATCTTGTTTCCACTTCTCTCTCCTCTGGAGTGTATGCTGTGGTTTGATCATGTTTCTACTTGCCTCTCCTTTGGAGCGCATGCTACGGTTTGATCATCTTTCTAATTGTCTCTCCTTTTGGAATGCATTCTACATTTTGATAATGTTTCTGCTTGTCTCTCCTCTGGAGTGCATGCCACGATTTGATCATGTTTTTACTTGTCTCTCCTTTGGAGTGCATGTTATGGTTCGGTCATGTTTCTACTTGTCTCTCTTTTTGGAGTGCATGCTACGGTTTGACCATGTATCTACTTGTCTCTCGTTTGTAGTGCATGATACGGTTAGACCTTGTTTTCACTTGTCTCTCCTCTGGAGTGCATGCCGTGGTTTGATCATGTTTCTACTGGTCTCTCCTTTTGTTGTGCATGCTACGGTTTGATCATATTTCCACTTGTCTCTCCCCTGGAATGTGTGACGTGGTTTGATCACATTTCTACTTTTCTCTCCTTGGGAGTGCATCCTACGGTTTGATCATGTTTCTACCTGTCTCTTCTGTGGAGTGCATGCTACGGTTTGATCATACTTCCACTTGTCTCTACTTTTGGAGTATATGCTACAGTTTGATCATGGTTCTAATTGTCTCTCCTTTGGAGTGCATGCCACGGTTTTGAACCGTTTCTACTTGTCTCTCCTTTTGAAATGAATGCTGCGGTTTGATCATGTTTCTACTTGACTCTCTTTTGGAGTGCATGCCTCGGTTTGATCATGTTTCTACTTGTCTGTCAGTTGGTGTGCATGTTACGGTTTGATCATGTTTCTACTTGTCTCTCTTTTTGAAAGGCATGTTTCGGTTTGATCATGTATCCACTTGTCTCTCCTCTGGAGTGCATGCCACGGTTTGGTCATGTTTCCACTTGTCCCTTCTTCTGGAGTGCATGCCACGGTTTGATCATGATTCTACGTGTCTCTTCTTTGCCGTGCATGCGTCGGTTTGATCATCTTTCTACTTGTCTCTCTTCTGGAGTGAATGCCACTGTTTGATCAACTTTCTATTTGTCTCGCCCCTGGAGTGCATGCCTAGGTTTGGTCATGTTTCTACTTGTCTCTCCTTTGGAGTGCATGCCACGGTTTGATCATGTTTCTTCTTGTCTCTCATTTTGGAGTGCATGCTTCGTGTTGATTATGGTTCTACTTGCCTGTCTTTTTGTAGTTCATGCTACGGTTTGATCATGTTTCTACTTGTCTCTCCTCTGGAGTGCCTGCCACGGTTTGGTCATGTTTATACTTGTTTCTTCTTTTGGAATGCATGCCACGGTTTGATCATGTTTCTTTTTGCTTATCCTTTGGAGTGCAAGCTGCGGGTTGATAATGTTTCTAATTGTGTCTCCCCTGGAGTGCATGCAATGATTTTATCATGTTTGTTTTTGCCTCTCCTCTGGAGTGCATGCTACAGTCTGATCATGTTTCTACTTCTCTCTCCTTTGTAGTGCATGCTACGGTTTTATCATGTTTCTACTTGTCTCTTCTGTTGGAATGCATGCCACGGTTTGATCATGTTTCTTCTTGCCTATCCTTTGGAGTGCATGCTACGGTTTGATCATGTTTATACTTGTCTCCTCTTTGGAGTACACATTACGGTTTGATCATGATTCTACATGCCTCTCCTCGGGAGTGCCTGCCACGGTTTGATCATGTTTCTACTTGTCTCTTCTTTTGGAATTCATGCCACGGTTTGATCATGTTTCTTCTTGCCTATCCTTTGGAGTGCATGCTTCGGTTTGACCATGTTTGTACTTGTCTCTGCTTTGGAGTTCATGCCACGGTATGATAATATTTCTACTTGTCTCTTCTTTGGAGTAGATGCCTCGGTTTGATCACGTTTCTACTTGTCTGTCCTCTAGAGTGCATGGTACGGTTTGATCATGTTTCTAGTTGTCTCTTCTTTGGAGTGGAGTCCACGGTTTGATCATGTTTCGTCTTGCCTATCATTTGGAGTGCATGCTACGGTTTGACCATGTTTCTACTTGTCTCTCCTTTGCAGTGCATGCCACGGTTTGATCATGTTTCTTCTTGCCTATCCTTTGGAGTGCATGCTACGGTTTGATCATGTTTATACTTGTCTCCTCTTTGGAGTACACATTACGGTTTGATCATGATTCTACATGCCTCTCCTTTGGAGTGCCTGCCACGGTTAGATCATGTTTCTACTTGTCTCTTTCTTTGGAATTAATGCCACGGTTTGATCATGTTTCTTCTTGCCCATCCTTTGGAGTGCATGCTTCGGTTTGACCATGTTTGTGCTTGTCTCTCCTTTGGAGTACATGCCACGGTTTGATAATGTTTCTACTTGTCTCTTATTTGGAGTAGATCCCGCGGTATGATCATGTTTCTTCTTGCCTATCCTTTGTAGTGCATGCTACGGTTTAATCATGTTTCTACTTGTCTCTTCTTTTGGAATACATGCCACGGTTTGATCATGTTTCTTCTTGCCTATCTTTGGAGTGCATGCTATGGTTTGACCATGTTTCTACTTGTCTCTCCTTTGAAGTGCACGCCACGGTTTGATCATGTTTCTATTTGTCAGTTCCTTTGGAATGCATGCCACGGATTGATCATGTGTCGTCTTGCCTATCCTTTGGAGTGCATGCTACAGTTTGATCATGTGTCTACTTGTCTCTCCTCTGGAGTGCATACCACATTTTGACCATCATTCTACTGTCTTTCCTCTGAAGGGCATGCCTCGGTTTGGTCATCTTTCCACTTGTCTCTCCTTTGGCGTGCATGCCGCGGTTTGATCATGTATCTACTTGTCTCTCCTCTGGAATGCATGCCTCCGTTTGATTATCTTTCTACTTGTCTCTCCTTTAGAGTGCATGCCACGGTTTGGTCATGTTCCTACTTGTCTCTCCTTTGGAGCGCCTGCCACGGTTTGTTCATGTTTCTACCTGTCTCTTCTTTTGGAGTGCATGCCACGGTTTGGTCATGTTTCTACTTGCATCTCCTTTGGTGTGCATGCCTCGGTTTGGTCATCGTTCTATTTCACTCTCCTTTGGAGTGCATGCTAAGGTTTGATCATGTCTCCACTTGTGTCTCTTTTTGGAATGCATTCTACGGTTTGATCATGTTTCTACTTGTCTCTCCTCTGGATTGCATGCCACGGTTTGATCATGTTTCCACTTGTCATTCCTTTTGAGTGCATGGTTCTGTTTGATCATGTTTCTACTTGTCTCTCCTTTGGTGTGCATGCTACAGTTTGATCATGTTTCCAGATGTCTCTCCTCTGGAGTGTATGGCGTGGTTAGATCAATATTCTACTTGTCTATCCTTTTGGAGTGCATGCTACGGTTTGATCATGTTTCTACTTGTCTTTCGTTTTGAAGTGCCGGCTACGGTCTGATCATGTTTCTACTTGTCTCTCCTTTGGAGTGTATTCTACGCTTTGATCGTGTTTCTACGTGTCTGTCCTTTAGACTGCATGCTACAATTTGATCATGTTTGTACCTGTCTCTGCTCTGGAGTTTATCTCACGGTTTGATCATGTTTCTACTTGTCTCTCCTCTGGAGTGTATGCTGTGGTTTGATCATGTGTCTACTTATCTCTGCTTTTGAGGGCATGCTACGGTTTGTTCATGTTTCTACTTGTCTCTTCTTTTTGAATGCACGCTACTATTTGATCATGTTTCTATTGCTCTCTCCTCTGGTGTGCATGCTACGGTTGGATCATGTTTTCACTTGTCTCTTCCTTTGGACAGCCTGCCACAGTATGATTATGTTTCTGTTCGTCTCGTCTTTGGCGTGCATGCCACGGTTTGCTCATGTTCATACTTCTCTCTTCTTTGAAGAGCATGCCACGGTTTGACCCTGTGTCATCTTGCCTATCGTTTGGAGTGCATGCTACGGTTTGACCATGTTTGTACTTGTCTCTCCTTTGGAGTGCATGACACGGTTTGATCATGTTTCTATCTGTCTCTTCTTTGAAGTAGAAGTCTCGGCTCGATCATGTTTCTATTTGTATCTCCTCTGGAGTGCATGCTACGATTTGATGATGTCTCTACTTGTCTCTCCTATGGAATACATGCTACGGTTTGATTATGTTTCTACTTGTCTCTTCTTTGGAGTGCATGCCACGGTTTCATCATGTTTCTACTTGTCTCTTCACTGGAGTAATGCCCCGATTTGATCATGTTTCTGTTTGTCTCTTCTTTGGATTCCACGGTACGGTTTGATCATGTTTCTACTTGTCTCTCCTTTGGAGTGCCTGCCACGTTTCAATCAATTTTCTGCTTGTCTCTTCTTTTGGAATGCACGCTACGGTTTGATCATGCTTGTACTTGTCTCTCCTCTGGTGTGCATCCCACGGTTTGATCATGTTTCCGTTCTCTGTCTCCTTTGGCGTGCATGCCGTGGTTTGATCACGTTTTTACTTGTCTTCCTTTTGGTGTGCAGACTACAGTTTGATCATGTTCTACTTTTCTCTCCTTTGGAATGCATGCTACGGTTTGATCATGTTTTCAATTGTCTCTCCTCTGGAGTGTATGACGTGGTTTGATCATGTGTCTACTTGTCTCTCCTTTGGAGTGCCTGCCACGGTTTGATCATGTTTCTACTTGTCTCTCATCTGGAGTGCATCACATGGTTTGATCATGTTTCCACTCTCTCTCTCCTTTGGAGTGCATGCCATGGTTTCTTCGTGTTTCTTCATGTCTCTCATTTTGGAGTGCATGCTGTGGTTTGATCATGTTTTCACTTGTCTGCTACAGTTTGATCATGTTTCTACTTGCCTCGCCTCTGGAGTGTATTCCGTGGTTTGGTCATGTTTCTACATGTCTCTCCTTTTGGTGTGGAGTGCATGCAGCGGTTTGATCATGTTTCCACTTGTTTGCAACGGTTTGATCTTGTTTCTACTTGCCTCGTCTCTGGAGTGTATGCCGTGGTTTGACCATGTTTCTACATGTCTCTCCTTTTGGAGTGCATGCTGCGGATTGATCATGTTTCCACTTGTCTGCTACGTACGCTTTGATTATGTTTCTACTTGCCTCGCCTCTGGGTTGCATGCCGTGGTTTGATCATGTTTCTACATGTCTCTCCTTTTGGAGTGCATACTGCAGTTTGATCATGTTTCCACTTGTCTGCTACGGTTTGATCAATTTTCTACTTGTCTCGCCTCTGGAGTGTATGCCGTGGTTTGAACATGTTTCTACTTGTCTTCCTTTTGGAGTGCAGGCTACAGTTTGATCACGTTCTGCTTGTCTCTCCTTTGGGGTGCACGTTACGGTTTGATCATGTTTCCAATTGCCTCTCCTCTGGAGTGTAATCCGTGGTTTGATCATGTTTCTACTTGTCTCTCATTTGGTGTGCATGCTACAGTTTGATCATGTTTCTACTTGTATCTCCTTTCAAGTACATGCTACAGTTTGATCACGCTTCTACTTGTCTCTCCTTTGGAGTGCATGCTACGGTTTTATCATGTTGCTACTTGTCTCTCTTTTTGGAATGCATGCTACGGTTTGATCATGTTTCTACTTGTCTCTCTTCTGGAGTGCATGCCACGGTTTGATCATGTTTCCACTTGTCTCTTCTTTTGGATTGCATGCCACGGTTTGGTCATGTTTCTACTTGTCTCTCCTTTGGAGTACATACCTCGGTTTGATCATCTTTCTACTGTCTCTCCTCTGGCGGGCATGCCTCGATTTGGTCATCTTTCTACTTGTCTCTCCTTCGGAGTGCATGCCACTGTTTGATCATGTATCAACTTGTCTCTGCTCTGGAAAGCATACCTCGGTTTGATCACCTTTCTACTTGTCTCTCCTTTGGAGTGCCTGCCACAGTTTGATCATGTTTCTACCTGTCATTTCTTTTGGTGTGCATGCCACGGTTTGGTCAGGTTTCTACATGTATCTCCTTTGGTATGCTTGCCTCGGTTTGATGATCTTTTTATTTCACTCTCCTTTGGAGTGCATTCTTCGGTTTGATGATGTCTCCACTTGTGTCTCCTTTTGGAATGCATTCTACAGTTTAATCATGTTTCTACTTGTTTCTCCCCTGGATTGCATGCCACTGTTTGATCATGTTTCCACTTGTCATTCCTTTGGAGTGCATGCTACAGTTTGATCATGTTTCTACTTGTCTCTCCTTTGGGTTGCATGCTACAGTTTGATTATGTTTCCAGTTGTCTCTCCTCTGGAGTGTATACCGTGGTTTGATCAATTTTCTACTTGACTATCCTTTTGGAGCGCATGCTACGGTTTGATCATGTTTGTACTTGTCTCGCCTTTGGAGTGTATGCTACACTTTGATCGTGTTTCTACTTGTCTGTCCTTTGGAGTGCATTCTACAATTTGTTCATGTCTCTATTTGTCTCTCCGCTGGATTGCATGTCACGGTTTGATCATGTTTCCACTTCTCTCTCCTCTGGAGTGTATGCTGTGGTTTGATCATGTTTCTACTTGCCTTTCCTTTGGAGCGCATGCTACGGTTTGATCATCTTTCTAATTGTCTCTCCTTTTGGAATGCATGCTACGTTTTGATAATGTTTCTGCTTGTCTCTCCTCTGGAGTGCATGCCACGATTTGATCATGTTTCCACTTGTCTCTCATTTGAAGTGCATGTTATGGTTTGGACATGTTTCTACTTGTCTCTCTTTTTGGAGTGCATGCTACGGTTTGACCATGTATCTACTTGTCTCTCCTTTGTAGTGCAGATATGGTTAGACCTTGTTTTTACTTGTCTATCCTCTGGAGTGCATGTCGTGGTTTGATCATGTTTCTAGTGGTCTCTCCTTTTGGAGTGCATGCTACGGTTTGATCATATTTCCATTTGTCTCTCCTCTGGAATGAGTGCCGAGGTTTGATCATATTTCTACTTTTCTCTCCTTGGGAGTGCATCCTACGGTTTGATCATGTTTCTACCTGTCTCTTCTTTGGAGTGCATGCTACGGATTGATCATGGTTCCACTTGTCTCTACTTTTGGAGTATATGCTACAGTTTGATCATAGTTCTAATTGTCTCTCCTCTGGAGTGCATGCCACGGTTTTGAGCCGTTTCTACTTGTCTCTCCTTTTGAAATGCATGCTACGGTTTGATCATGTTTCTACTTGACTCTCTTTTGGAGTGCATGCCTCTGTTTGATCATGTTTCTACTTGTCTGTCCGTTGGTGTGCATGTTACGGTTTGATCATGTTTCTACTTGTCTCTCTTTTTGAAAGGCATGTTTCGGTTTGATCATGTATCCACTTGTCTCTCCTCTGGAGTGCATGCCACGGTTTGATGATTTTTCCACTAGTCCCTTCTTCTGGAGTGCATGCCACGGTTTGATCATGATTCTACGTGTCTCTCCTTTGCCGTGCATGCGTCGGTTTGATCATCTTTCTACTTGTCTCTCTTCTGGAGTGAATGCCACTGTTTGATCAACTTTCTACTTGTCTCTTCCCTGGAGTGCATGCCTCGGTTTGATCATGTTTCTACTTGTCTCTCCTTTGGAGTGCATGCCAGGTTTGATCATGTTTCTACTTGTCTCCCCTCTGGAGTGTGATCCGTGGTTTGATCATGTTTCTACTTGTCTCTCATTTTGGAGTGCATGCTTCGGGTTGATCATGTTTCTACTTGCCTGTCTTTTTGTAGTTCATGCTACGGTTTGATCATGTTTCTACTTGTCTCTCCTCTGGAGTGCCTGCCGCGGTTTGGTCATGTTTATACTTGTTTCTTTCTTTGGAATGCATGCCACGGTTTGATCATGTTTCTTTTTGCCTATCCTTTGGAGTGCAAGCTGCGGGTTGATGTTGTTTCTAATTGTCTTCTCTTTGGAGTGTGGAGTGCACGTTACGGTTTGATAATGATTCTACATGCCTCTCCTTTGGAGTGCTTGCCACGGTTGGGTCATGTTTGTACTTGTCTTTTCTTTTGGAATTCATGCCACGGTTTGATCATGTTTCTTCTTGCCTATCCATTGGAGTGCTTGCTTTGGTTTGACCATGTTTGTACTTGTCTCTCCGTTGAAGTACATGCCACGGTTTGATCATGTTTCTACTTGTCTCTTCTTTGGAGTAGATGCCTCGGTTTGATCATGTTTCTCCTTGTCTCTCCTCTTGAGTGCATGCTACGATTGATCATGTTTGATCATTTTTCTGCTTGTCTCTTTCTTGGAGTACATGCCACGGTTTGATCATGTTTCTACTTGTCTCTCCTGTGGAATGCATGCTACGGTTTGATCATGTTTCTTCTTGTCTCGCCTCTGCCGTGCATGCTGCGGTTTGATCATGTTTCTACTTGTCTCTTCTTTGGAGTGCATGCCGCGGTTGATCATGTTTGTTCTTGTCTCTTCTTTGGTGTGCATGCCACGGTTTGATGATGTTTCTATTTGCCTCTCCTTTGGAGTGCATGCCACGGTTTGATCATTTTTCTGCTTGTCTCTTTCCTGGAGTGCATGCTGCGGTTTGATCATGTTTCTACTTATCTATTCTTTTGGAGTGCATGCTACAGTTTGATCATGTTTCTACCTTTCTCTTCTTATGGCATGCATGCCACGGTTTGATCATGTTTCTGTTTGTCTCTTCTTTTGGAGTGCATGCTAGGGTTTCATCATGTTTCTACTTGTCTCTTTTTTGGAATGCATGGCACGGTTTGATCATTTTTCTACTTGTCTCTTCTTTTGGAGTGCTTGCTAAGGTTTGATCATCTTTCTACTTGTCTCTCGTTTGGAGTGCCTGCCACGGTTTAATCATTTTTAAACATGTCTCTCCTTTGGTGTGACTGCCACGGTTTGACCATGTTTTTACTTGTCTCTTATTTTGGAGTGCGTGCCACGGGTTGATCATGTTTCTACTTGTCTCTCCCTTGGAGTGCCTGTCACGGTTTGATCATGTTTCTACTTGTCTCTTGTTTGGAGTTCATGATAGGGTTTGATCATGTTTCTACTTGTCTCTTCTTTTGGAATGCATGACACGGTTTGATCATGTTTCTACTTGTCTCTCCTCTGGTGTGCATGGTACGGATTGATCATGTTTCTACCTGTCTCTCCATTGGAGAACATGCTACAGTTTGATCATGTTTCTTCTTGTCTCTTCTGTTGGAACAACAACGTCGCAGACTTGAGCGTCTATACAACAAAACGAAGCTTGAGATTCACCGGCAGATGTTCTGCCACCAAAGAAATACAACTAATAAGATCATCAAAAAAGCGAAGAGGGAGTACTACAATTCTCTGATAGAGGGGTCATCAAATACTAGGGTGTTATTCTCGGTAACCAATAGTCTCCTTGGTAAAGAACAAAAAGTCATTCTCCCAGATCATCTAAATACCAATGAAATTCTGGAAAAATTCAGTGTTTTTTTCATAACCAAAATTCAATTAATCCTGGATAGTATACCATCACGTGAACCACCAGAGTTTGATCAACTTGACATAAAAAGAGATTTTTCCAGTTTTCACACTGTCTTGGAAGAAGATATTCGAAAAATGATTTTGTCATCATCCAATAAATCCAATGATCTAGATGAAATTCCAACATTCCTTCTGAAAGAGACAATTGATCATCTTCTGCCAGCCATATCATCTATTATATCTGCATCCGTTCATGAGGGATTTGTTCTACGCCCACTAAAAAAAGCACTTGTTACTCCACTCATCAAGAAGCCATCTCTTGATCCTGACAACCTGAAGAATTATCGCCCAGTATCGAACCTCTCCTTCCTGTCTAAATTGTTGGAAAAGGTTGTTGCTTTACAACTCAAAAAACATCTGCATGAAAATGATCTTTTAGAGCCTTTCCAGTCTGCATACAGAGCCAATCACAGTACAGAGACAGCTTTACTGCGAGTCAACAACGACATTGTTAAATCAGTGTCTGAGGGTAAGGCTGTGCTGCTTGTTCTCTTGGATTTGTCAGCAGCATTCGACACAGTCGACCATGATATTCTTTTGCAGACATTGACACAGCATGGCATATGTGGAACTGTCTTATCATGGTTTGCATCATATCTAGAAGGTCGCAGTCAACAAATATATATCAACAAGACCGGTTCAGAAAGCAAGATGTTAAAGTGTGGTGTTCCTCAGGGCTCAGTTCTTGGTCCACTTTTGTTTACTCTGTACACTTCTTCTCTGGGTCGTCTTCTTAAAAGGCATGGCATATCATATCATCTGTATGCTGATGATACCCAACTGTACATTACATTTAATTCATCTCTTCAAAGTGACTCAATCACTGCAGTCAGCAACATGGAAACTTGCATAAATCTGGTGAGGGAATGGATGATAGATTTTAAACTGAAAATGAATGACTCTAAAACAGAATTCTTAGTGATATCCGGGGTTCGCATGCCTACACCCACTGTTACATCAATTCAGGTTGGAAACAACATCACCATGAAAAGTGAATCGGCCAGGAATATTGGACTGATTATGGACTCAAATTTAAAGCTAGACATCCATATCAATAAAATATGTCAAAAATGTTACTGGCAGTTTCGGAATATTGGAAGACTGAGAACTTATCTTAACCAGTCAGCACTTGAAAAACTTGTGAATTCTTTCATCACCTCACAACTAGACTATTGTAATTCAGTGTTAGTGGGGCTGCCGCAGTATTTGATTCAGAAGCTTCAAAAAGTTCAGAATATTGCTGCTAGGATAATTGCTGGTACCAAATGCTCTGAACACATAACACCTGTTTTAAGACAATTACATTGGCTTCCAGTTAAACAGAGAATTAATTTCAAAATATTGATCTTAGTATTCAAATGTATCCACAAACTGGCTCCAGTTTACCTGCAAGAGCTCATCACTGTATACACTCCATCACGCAGTCTGAGATCTAAAGATCAAATTCAACTAGTCATACCTTTTAGCAGATCTAATCTGGCTAATGATCGTGTGTTCTCCATCCTGGGTCCAAGATTGTGGAATGCGTTGCCTATTAGTGTCAGAAATTCAGAAACTATCAGCATCTTCAAAAGAAATCTTAAAACATTCCTATTTACTGAAGCATTCTCCTGGATCTCCCTAGAGGAAACTGAAACATGTGACTCTTTATTTTCAGAAAAGTGTATTTTATTTCTGTGAAGCGTTTTAGGGCACTCTTCGTGGTTTTACGCTTTTACAAAATCATTTATTATTAATGCATGCCACGGTTTGATCATATTTTCACTTGTGTCTTCTTTGGAGTGCCTGCAACGGTTTGATCATGTTTCCACTCGTCTCTTCTTTGGAGTGGATGCCACGGTTTGATCATGTTTCTGATGATGTGATCACCGTGAGCTCTTGGCTTTTGGTATTCTTTGTAATTTTCTAGTCTGTGGAAGGATTCTTTAGTCCAAACCTGCCTCATGTGTTTTTCATCATGTATGGATTATTTCAGTGGACTTTTTAAACTGATACTAATTTTTGCTTGTGAGTTTTGGATGTAGAAATTTCTGGAAAAGTATGTGGAAATTGTTTTCTCAATCAATGTATGTTACCATATTTGTAACTTTCACAGTTTGTGTCACACACATCTGGATATTCTCAACAAAGGGAACTGTATTTAACACCTTTCTATTTCAACACAGTGAGCACATATCATCACCTGCCAAAGTGACTGATTACTTTTCAACTGCAAATCAACAGCACATCTTTGTTGAAATGGGTATTGTTTCATGCAGCCCAGCTGAACTTCATGCCATTAGGAATAATATGGTTTCTGAGTTAAATTATATTAACACTTATGACTTCAAAAACATAAAAAAATTACGATTCCTAAGGACAGAATATTGTGGGTACAAGTCTCAACAATCCAAAGTGAATAACATTATGTGTATCAAGTATCGCAGATTCTCTCACATCCCTCCTAAGGGAGGTATAAATTGGCGCAATCTAATTCCTGTGGACATAACTCAATCAGACTGCACGTCGCCTCAAACCTGCACAAAATTGGCTCTTTACAACGTAATGTCTCTCAAAGAAAAGACTACTGATATCTGTCATTTTGTAGAGGATAAATCTGTAGACTTATTGGCAATAACGGAAACATGGCTGCATGGTGACGACAGAGATAAACCATCCTTAGCAAAACTGGTTCCCAGTGGCTACAATATTGTGCATTTAGCACGTGGTAGTAGAGGATGGGGTGTCGCACTAGCGTATCAAAGCAGTTTGAATGTAAAGCACCAACCCAATTCTGCAATTAAAATTCCATCCTTTGAATTTTTGGATTGCCTTGTAACGAATGAAACCACTTTTCGTCTTATTGCAGTATATAGACTACCACCGTCAGAAGTGAATAAACTCACGACCACGCAGTTCTTGTCGGAGCTAGGGCACATTGTGCCTTTTCACATAAGCACATATGACAAAAAGTGGTTCTCCAGAAGGTATCCTATAAAGGTATCCTCAAATAATACAATACCAGGCCATAGGCATCCTCAAATACCCGTATGTGCCTATGTGCTAGGGCACATTGTGCCTTTTCACATAAGCACATATCGGCACATAAAGCATGTGACTATGTGCTAGGGTACATTGTGTCACATTGTGCCTTTTCACATAAGCACATATGACAAAAAGGGGTGCCAAAGGCTATATGTTTTGCAAAAAAGGGGTGCCGAAAGTGGGGTGCCTGGGGATATGGTCAAGGTGATGAGAAACGGATACGACTTCATTGTAATAAGGGGAGATAACTCTGTACGATTAAGGACAGGTTATGGGAAATCAAGCAATCTGATTGGTTAGTTATAATTTATATGAATGATCTAGATAAATGAAACAACAAGAGTACTTGGAATAGGGTCAGAACTAACAAGAATAGACCAGAATAGCTAAAACTAGTAATAATAAACAAAGGTGTTCCAACTAATAGGCTCTTCTACGCTACTGGAGTATACTCTAGAACAAAGGAACGTAGTCAGATAGTCGAAAACTATTGTATATGTAGATAGAAGCAGAGAATTCTGAAAGAATTCGAAATAGTAAAACTTGTCGGGTTTATTTGGGTAATTAAACGAGGATTCTGGGGAAAATTTTAAGTCAGAAAATTACACTTCTAAAAAGGTACACACCTCCGTGGGGCCCCTTCGGTACTATAGCATTACTTTTTACATCGATAAAATAGGGAATCCATATAAAATAAAGTCGTTTCCGGTGATTTACGCCCATTCTCGGGCTCATTTGGGTAATTATATAGGGAAGTCGTTCCAGAAGATACTCCCAGTCAATCGAACATACCTGTTACAGACCTCTTAGCCCTATAAGAAGCCTTTGGGTAACATAGCAACCACGTGCCACCATAGAAACAAAGATGGCGCCCCCCTTCATACAAAATGGACGACGGAAACACGTATGACCCTAACAACACGAGGTGCGCATGCGCACTCACATCACCCATCACCATGACAATGACGTCACAACATGGCCGCCCATATGAGTTACCATGACAACCACGTGATACCCATAATACATTGCGGTATGACGTCACTTCCGGGGTACACCAGCCGGGGTCCATAAGATGTGGCTTCAAAACCCCCTCGCCTACTACTGACGTCGGTTAGAACGACTGTTCAATAAAACTAAATTAACAGTTCATCGTCAAATGCTATGTGAACAAAAGATTTTTCTTAATAGACTCATTGAGTCAGCAAAAACTTCGTATTATAATGGGTGTATCGATGCATGTACCGACAGCAAAACCCTTTTTTCGGTTACTAATAATTTCCTTGGTAAAAGAAGGATTAACCTATTACCTGAGCACACGACAACATTAGAATTGGCGAACAGATTTGGGAATTACTTTATCAATAAAGTGGAACTGATAAACAAAAGCATTGAGGCTACAACTAAAAAAACTTTGTTTATCGGCTGCACATGGTCAGAGTTCACTGCAGTAAATGAGCTCGAAGTGAAAAAGTTAATTTTGATGAGTCCTAACATGACAAATGACCTAGATCTCATTCCTACGTCGCTGGTTGAAACAGCGGTTGATTTTTATCACCTTCCATTACAAACATTATTCAATCATCGCTCCAGGAAGGTTGTGTACCAACAGAGCTGAAAATAGCCCTGGTTTCTCCATTAATCAAGAAACCGTCTCTTGATCCAGATATCCTGAAAAATTATCGTCCTGTTTCCAATTTACCCCTTATATCCACAATTTTAGAAAAGGTGGTTGCCAAACAACTTATGCAATACCTCTCAACAAATTGCCTATTGGAACCATATCAATCATCCTATCACGCGAATCATAGTACGGAAACTGCTCTTTTAAGGGTCTGTAATGATATAATATGTTCATTAGGTGAACGTAGATCAGTCATTCTGGTCTTATTGGATCTTTCCGCTGCTTTCGATACCGTTGATCATTCCCTTCTCTTATCCACCATGCAACAACTTGGAATCAACGGAAACGTTCTTGCCTGGTTTCAATCTTATCTCTCGTTACGTGAACAACAAGTAACCATTTCTAAAACGAACTCTGACAGTAAAGTATTAACGTGTGGAGTAATAATAATAACACTTTGGCCAGCCGCTGATTTGTCGCGGTTCTCGGACGAGAAGGCCTTGGTTACCCCTGTACTCCCAACTGCCTCCCTATTCCCATGCTTCTCCTCTCCTCCCAACACTCGTAGACGAACTGCTTGATGACATCCCTTGCCCCATTCTTCCCAATCTCTCCGATTAGCATATTAACCCTCTCCTTTGAGTCTCCCCCAACCACATGTCCTTCATTTTCCCATCCCACTTCCCCATTATACTCCCAGTGAATCTTATTCTTTTAGACTGGTACTTTGGGCATTCTAGAAGAAAGTGTTCCAGGGTCTCCACCATGCCCAAATTACACATCTGACACTCCCTTTCACTGTCCTTCCCAATTTTCCCCCTTAGCTCCAGGGATCGCGACCTCATCTTGAACAGCAGAGACCCCCCAAAGGTGCCATCAAAGTACTCTTCAAAGCCTGGCTTCTCTTTATCACGCATGCCGCCCAAAGACCTCTTTGATTTGACCCCCTCTCGCCAATTACGGTTACAATCCTCCATGACCCATTCTCTGACGATTTTCTTTACCCTGGTTGGCCCCAACGTCCAGGTCCGAGATCTCCAATGAGTAGTTCTCTACTAGCTCCCTCACTTGGACCATCCACCCCGTCTTTATATTTGAGTTGAAAATTCTCAGGAACATTACTTTACACCATCGGCTGTTCCACAGGGCTCCGTTTTTGGGCCGATGTTGTTTTCACTTTACACAGTGTCATTGGGAAAGTTGCTGAGGCAGATCGGTGTTCCTTACTATTTGTATGCTGATGACACTCAGTTGTATTTGTCACTAGACCCTTCAATTGGATCTGACCCTATTGCTTCAGTTGCGATGATGGAAGACTGTGTACACAAGGTTAGGGCTGGATGGCCTGTCATAGACTTAAAATGAATGATGATAAGACCGAGGTACTAGTCATATCGCGTTCAAAGGGTCCATCAAATTTGCAAATGAAGTCACTTGTTATCGGAAATTCTACACAAAATGTATCAAATAGTGCTCGTAACATTGGTGTGATATTTGACTCTCATCTGTCAATGGAGGAAAATGTCAATACTATTTGCAAGCGCTGTTTCATGCAAATCAGGAACCTGAGCTATCTTCGTCGTTACCTCTCCACTAAGTCACTGGAAACTGTAGTTCATGCTTTTATCTCATCCCACTTGGATGTTTCCAACTCACTTCTTATCGGGTTGCCACAGTCATATATTTCAAAACTACAGAATATTCAAAATACAGCTACACGTATCATCACAGGCTCTAAACGCTATGATCATATAACACCACTACTAAAAAATTACACTGGCTCCCTGTACGACAGCGAAATATTTTCAAAATTTTGGTTTTGGTATTTAAATGCATTCATGGCTCGGCAGCTAAGTACTTACAAGACCTTCTGGCAATTAAAAAACCTGAAAGGAACTTGCGCTCCTCCTCACAAATCAAGCTTCAGATGCCCATCTCTAGGTCCACTTTTGTGAATAACAGAGCTTTCTCTTTCGCTGGACCTGCACTTTGGAATAATTTACCAGTTCAGGTTCAGGGATCGAAAGATCTCAACCAATTCAAAAAAAAATTAAAATCACATCTTTTCAGAGAGGCTTTTGACAGTATGTAACCTGCTGGCCTTCACACCTTTCTCAGTCTGTATATTGCCTTGATAGTCATGAGCTCATTGTTTATTTAACTGTACAGTGTTTTAGAGCACTTTGTGATTTTACGCTTTATAAAATTTCCTCATTATTATTATTATTATTATGTTTCTATTTGTCTCTTCTTTTGGAATTCATGTCACGGTTTGATTATGTTTCGGCTTGTCTCTTCTTTTGGAATGCACGGCACGGTTTGATTATGTTTCGGCTTGTCTCTTCTTTTGGAATGCACGGCACGGTTTGATCATGTTTCTACTTGTGTCTCCTTTGGAGTTAGTGTTCTTTTGGTCTTGGGTCTGCTTGTCTCTCCTTTGGAATGCCTGCTACTTTTATTACTTTTTCAATGTTTTCCTATAAGGAATATTGTTTATAACCCTTTCATTGGAACGAGGTCGTTGAGTTCGTCCTAATAAGGGGTTATAAGGTCTGTTTTTGAGACAGAAATAATCTTTTTTAGTTAGTCGTGAATTTTATTTTTGCAAATGTCATCTGCAACTCGTATTATTTAAAACGTCAAATACACTGACCTCATACGTTTTTCGATATCGGTGCCACGGTTTGTTGCCGTGCAGTGGTTATAGGCCCACGCAGAGAAACCAGTTCCTCTCTCGGTTTGGGGTGTATGACACGGTTTGTAGCCATACAATGTTTATCAGCAAACGCAGAGAAACCAGTTCGTCTCTCGGTTTGGGATGCATGACACGGTTTGTAGCCGTGCTGTGTTTATCAGCAACTGCAGAAAAACAGGATCGTTTCTCGGTTTGGAGTGCATGCCACGGTTTGGAGCAGTGCATTGTTTATCTGCACATGAAGAGAAACCGGTTTATATCTTTTTGGGGGAGCATGGCATGGTTTGAAGCAGTGCAGTGTGTATCAGTACATGTTGAGAAATCGGCTTGTCTCTCTTTTAGAGTACATGCCACGGTTTGGTAATAGTCCCGATTGTCTTCTTTTTGAGAGCATTCACAGTTTGGTCACGTTTCTACTTGTCTCTTCTTTTGGAGTGCATGCCGCGGTTTGATCATTGTTCTGCTTTTCTCCCCTTTTGGAGTGCATGGTCTCCTTTTGGGGTGTATGCCACGGTTTGGTCATAGTTTTCATGGCTCTCCTTTTAGAGTGCATTCCACAGTTAAGTAATGGTCCAGCTTGTCTCTCCTATTAAAGGCCATGCGACGGTTTGATCATGGTCCTGCTTGTCTCTCCTATTGGAGTACATGACATGGTTTGACCATGGTTGTGCTATTCTTTTGGTGTGCATGCCACGGCTTTATCATGGTTTTATCTTTTTCTTCAAACATCTCCCAACCGGAAGGCTTCAGATTGCAAGATGATTGAAGATCAAACTTACGCCCCACCACCGGTATCCCCGCTTTTGAATAGTTGTTTTGTGTTTTGCGATGTACCTTACTGTATGTTCAAAGTGATACTCGATGCAACAATATCGTTCAGATTATTCTCAACTAAACCCTTTATATAAAATAATGGCAAAATCCGGCCAACATTCTTCATTTTTTTTACCTTTTCAATGTTTGCCTAAAAGGAATATTGCTTATGACCCCCTCATTGGAACGAGGTCGTTGTCCTAATAAGGGGTTATAAACTCTGTTTCTGCTATTCGTTTTATTTAAATGGTCAAATACGCTGACCACATACTTTTTTCGATATCGGTGCTTTGGGTAGTTTGGTAGAAAGCCGCCTGTCTCTCTTTTGGAGTGCATTCTACGGGTTTCAGCCATGCAGTGTTTATAAGCACAAGCAGTGAAACAAGCTCGTCTCTCCGTTTGAGGTGTATGGTTTGATCATGGTCTTGCTTGTCCAACGGTTTGGAGCCGTGCAGTGTTCATCATCACATGCAGAGAAACCTACTTATTTCTCCATTTGGAGTGCAAGCCACTGTTTGATGTTGGTTCTGCTTGTCTGTCCTTTTGATGTGCATGCCACGATTTGATTAAAGTTGTTTATTTCTCCTTTTGGAGTATATGCCATGGTTTGGTCATGGTTCTACTTGTCTCTCCTTTTGGAGTGCATGCCACGGTTTGATCATGGTTTTGTTTGTCTCTCATTTTTGAGTGCATGCCACGTTTGTAGGTAGTTCAGTGTTTATCAGCACATGTAGAGAAACCGGCTCGTCTCCCCTTTTAGAGTGCATTCCTATGTTTGATGTTGGTTCTCGTTGTCTCTCCTTTTGGAGTGCGTGCCGCGATTTGATCATAATTCTCCTTCTCTCTCCTTTTAGTGTGCATGCCGTGATTTGATCATAGATCTCCTTGTATCTCCTTTTGGAGTGCATGGCGCGATTTGATCATAGTTCTCCTTGTCTCTCCTTTTGGTGTGCATGTCGAAATTTGATCATATATCTCCTTATCTCTCCTTTTGGTGTGCATGCCGCGATTTGATCATAGATCTCCTTTTCTCTCCTTTTGGTGTGCTTGCCGCGATTTGATCATAGTTCTCCTTGACTCTCCTTTTGCTGTGCAGGCCACGGTTTGGTCATGCTTCTGCTTATCTCCTTTTGGAGTGCATGCGACAGTTTGATCACTGTTTTATCTATTTCTTCAAATATTTCCCAACTGGAAGACTTCGGTTTGCCAGATGGTTAAAGTTAAAGTAGAAGCCCCCTCCCCACCACCAGTTTCCCCATTTCCGAGTAGGAGAACAATATTGCTTATGACCCTCTCATTGGATTGAGCTCATTGAGGCTCGATATCGGTAGCTTGGATAGTTTGGAAGAAAGTAAAGTGTCTCTCCTTTTGGAGTTCATGCCACGGTTTGACGCCATGCAGTGTCTTTTCGATATTGGTGCGTTGGGTAGCTGTTCGCCTTATCCATCCTATCACAGCTTAGGCTACGATCCAGACACAAACATTTCAATACACAAAAACTCTGACCTTATTGCCATTGTTGGTTCCATTGTGGTCTGGTTATGAGAAACGTTTTATTACCGCAATAATTTTAAATGATATTGGCGTTATCCGTATCTATGAACGGAGTAACCTGGTGCTGGAAACTTACTTGACAAGATTTAGAAAAAAATATTCATCCGTCAATTTAGGAGTAATCAAAGGTGTTATGTACGTAAGGTGTTTTATACGGACAATTTAACAAACTGCAACACGGGCAATGATCAAGAGGCATTCGTAAGTGCGGTGCAAATGATGTCTCTTTAGTTTGCAAATATTCCATTAGTGTGGCTGGTTTCCAAGAGAGCCATTGGATGAAAAACGTTTAAAATGTGTTTAATAGGAGATACTAATGTATTTTCCACAAGTTGAACAAGCAATTCATTAGCCCTTTAAACGATTAACCCCCTCAAATAATGACTCAGAAGATTTCCCCTCAGTAAATTATAGTGGGTGCTTTCAAATTATCTTCCTTCTTCATTGACACGCTAGCGTTTGAATAAAGAGGAAATTACGCCTACAAATTACATGCCATTTCTTCTGTTTGTTTTGTTTTATTGGTGTTTAAAGACATTTTCTACAAACCAGAGCGACCTCGTGTCAGACAGTTTTACGGGTGGAGAAACCCGGAGTACCTGCATTTTAAATTCAATTGGACTAAAAATAAATCCAAATCAACTGGGTTCAGTGAATATGAACCCAATTGGGTTCACATTCACCCAATCCAGTTGATTTGGGTTAAGTTTTAACCCAACTGATTTTAGAGTGTGGAGAGAACCACCGAGCAGCGGCGAGCAACTGTCAGACTCATCAACGTACTAACTTCTCACAAGTAGGGTTATCATGGACTGAAGGCAAGTGCACCATCGACGGGCAGCAGTCTACAGCGTAACCGTACACCATCGACGGGCAGAACAGTCTACAGCGCAACCGTGCACCATCGACGGTCAGTACAGTCTACAGTGCAACCGTGCACCATCGACGGTCAGTACAGTCTACAGCGCAACCGTGCACCAACGACGGGTAGTACAGTCTACAGCGCAACCGTGCACCATCGACGGTCAGTACAGTCTACAGTGAAACCGTGCACCATCGACGGTCAGTACAGTCTACAGCGCAACCGTGCACCAACGACGGTCAGTACAGTCTACAGCGAAACCGTGCACCATCGACGGGCAGTACAGTCTACAGCGCAACCGTGCACCATCGACGGGCAGCACCAGCACAGTCTACAGCGTAACCGTACACCATCGACAGGCAGAACAGTCTACAGCGAAACCGTGCACCATCGACGGGTAGTACAGTCTACAGCGCAACCGTGCACCATCGACGGTCAGTACAGTCTACAGTGCAATCGTGCACCATCGAGGGTCAGTACAGTCTACAGCGCAACCGTACACCATCGACGGGCAGTACAGTATACAGAGCAACCGTACACCATCGACGGGTAGTACAGTCTACAGTGCAACCGTACACCATCGACGGGTAGTACAGTCTACAGTGCAACCGTGCACCATCGACGGGCAGTACAGTCTACAGCGCAACAGTACACCATCGACGGGCAGTACAGTCTACAGTGCAACCGTACACCATCGACGGGAAGCACAGTCTACAGCGCAACCGTACACCATCGACGGGCAGTACAGTCTACAGCGCAACCGTGCACCATCGACGGGCAGTACAGTCTACAGCGCAACCGTGCACCATCGACGGGTAGTACAGTCTACAGCGCAACCTTACACCATCGACGGGCAGTACAGTCTACAGCGCGACCGTACACCATCGACGGGTAGTACAGTCTACAGTGCAACCGTACACCATCGACGGGTAGTACAGTCTACAGTGCAACCGTGCACCATCGACGGGCAGTACAGTCTACAGCGCAACAGTACACCATCGACGGGCAGTACAGTCTACAGTGCAACCGTACACCATCGACGGGAAGCACAGTCTACAGTGAAACCGTGCACCATCGACGGTCAGTACAGTCTACAGCGCAACCGTGCACCAACGACGGTCAGTACAGTCTACAGCGAAACCGTGCACCATCGACGGGCAGTACAGTCTACAGCGCAACCGTGCACCATCGATGGGCAGCACAGTCTACAGCGTAACCGTACACCATCGACAGGCAGAACAGTCTACAGCGAAACCGTGCACCATCGACGGGTAGTACAGTCTACAGCGCAACCGTGCACCATCGACAGTCAGTACAGTCTACAGTGCAATCGTGCACCATCGAGGGTCAGTACAGTCTACAGTGCAACCGTGCACCATCGACGGGCAGTACAGTCTACAGTGCAATCGTGCACCATCGAGGGTCAGTACAGTCTACAGCGCAACCGTACACCATCGACGGGTAGTACAGTCTACAGTGCAACCGTACACCATCGACGGGTAGTACAGTCTACAGTGCAACCGTGCACCATCGACGGGCAGTACAGTCTACAGCGCAACAGTACACCATCGACGGGCAGTACAGTCTACAGTGCAACCGTACACCATCGACGGGAAGCACAGTCTACAGCGCAACCGTACACCATCGACGGGCAGTACAAGTCTACAGCGCAACCGTGCACCATCGACGTGCAGTACAGTCTACAGCGCAACCGTGCACCATCGACGGGTAGTACAGTCTACAGCGCAACCGTGCACCACCGACGGGCAGTACAGTCTACAGCGCAACCTTACACCATCGACGGGCAGTACAGTCTACAGCGCGACCGTACACCATCGACGGGTAGTACAGTCTACAGTGCAACCTTTCACCATCGACGGGTAGTACAGTCTACAGCGCGACCGTACACCATCGACGGGCAGTACAGTCTACAGCGCGACCGTGCACCATCGACGGGCAGTACAGTCTACAGCGCAACCTTACACCATCGACGGGTAGTACAGTCTACAGCGCGACCGTACACCATCGACGGGCAGTACAGTCTACAGCGCAACCTTACACCATCGACGGTCAGTACAGTCTACAGCGCGACCGTACACCATCGACGGGTAGTACAGTCTACAGTGCAACCGTGCACCATCGACGGGCAATACCGTCTACAGCGCAACCGTGCACCATCGAAGGGCAGTACAGTCTACAGCGCAACCGTACACCATCGACGGGTAGTACAGTCTACAGCGCAACCGTACACCATCGACGGGTAGTACAGTCTACAGTGCAACCGTGCACCATCGACGGGCAATACCGTCTACAGCGCAACCGTGCACCATCGACGGGCAGTACAGTCTACAGCGCAACCGTACACCATCGACGGGTAGTACAGTCTACAGCACAACCGTACACCATTGACCAGCAGTACTGTCTACAGCGCAACCGTGCACCATCGACGTGTAGTACAGTCTACAGCGCAACCGTGCACCATCGACGGTCAGTACAGTCTACAGTGTAACCGTACACCATCGACGGGCAGTACAGTCTACAGCGCAACCGTACACCATCGACGGGCAGTACAGTCTACAGAGCAACAGTACAACATCGACGGGCAGTACAGTCTACAGCGCAACCGTACACCATCGACGGGCAGTACAGTCTACAGCGCAACCGTACAACATCGACGGGCAGTACAGTCTACAGCGCAACCGTACACCTTTGACGGGCAGTACAGTCTACAGTGCAACCGTGCACCATCGACGGATAGTACAGTCTACAGCGCAACCACACTCCATCGACGGGCAGTACAGTCTACAGTGCTACCGTGCACCATCGACGGGTAATACAGTCTACAGCGCAACCGTGCACCATCGACGGGCAGTACAGTCTACAGTGCAACCGTGCACCATCGACGGATAGTACAGTCTACAGCGCAAACACACGCCATCGACGGGCAGTACAGTTTACAGTGCTACCGTGCACCATCGACGGGTAGTACAGTCTACAGCGCAACCGTGCACCATCGACGGGCAGTACAGTCTACAGCGCAACCATACAGCATCGACGGGCAGTACAGTCTAAAGCGCAATCGTACACCATCGACGGGTAGTACAGTCTACAACGCAACCGTACACCATCGACGGGCATTACAGTCTACAGCGCAACCGTACACCATCGACGGGCAGTACAATGTACAGCGCAACCATACAGCATCGACGAGCAGTACAGTCGACAGCGCAACCGTACACCATCGACGGGCAGTACAGTCTACAGCGCAACCGTGCCCCACGTACTGCACCATCGACGGGCAGTACAGTCTACAGCACAACCATGCCCCACGTACTGCACCATCGACGGGTAGTACAGTCTACAGCGCAGCCGTACACCATCGACGGGCAGTACACTCTACAACGCAACCGTACACCATCGGCGGGCAGTACAGTCTACAGCGCAACCGTGCACCATCGACGGGTAGTACAGCTTACGGCGCAACCGTACACCATCAACGGTCAGTACAGTCTACAGCGCAACCGTGCACCATCGACGGGTAGTACAGTCTACAGCGCAGCTGTACACCATCGACGGGCAGTACAGTCTACAGCGCAACCGTGCCCCACGTACTGCACCATCGACGGGCAGTACACTCTACAGCGTAAGCGTGCCCCACGTACTGCACCATCGACGGGCAGTACAGTCTACAGCGCAACCGTGCCCCACGTACTGCACCATTGACGGGCAGTACACTCTACAGCGTAAGCGTGCCCCACGTACTGCACCATCGACGGGCAGTACAGTCTACAGCGCAACCGTGCCTCACGTACTGCACCATCGACGGGGAGTACAGTCTACAGCACAACCGTGTCCCACGTACTGCACCATCGACGGGCAGTACAGTCTACAGCGTAAGCGTGCCCCACGTACTGCACCATCGACGGGCAGTACAGTCTACAGCGCAACCGTGCCTCACGTATTGCACCATCGACGGGCAGTACAGTCTACAGTGCAACATGCCTCACGTACCGTGCACCATCGACGGGCAGTACAGTCTACAGCGTAACCGTGCCCCACGTACTGCACTATCGACAGGCAGTAAGTCTACAGCGTAAAGGTGCCCCACGTGCTGCGCCATCGACGGGCAGTACAGTCTACAGCGTAACCATGCCTCACGTACTGCACCATCGACGGGCAGTACAGTCTACAGCGCAACCGTGCCCCACGTGCTGCACGATCGATAGGCTATACAGTCTACAGCGCAACCGTGCCCCACGTGCTGCACCATCGACGGGCAGTACAGTGTACAGCGCAACCGTACACCATCGACGGACAGTACAGTCTATAGCGCAACCGTGCACCATCGACGGGCAGTACACTCTACAGCGCAACCGTGCCCCACGTGCTGCACCATCGACGGGCAGTACAGTCTACAGCGCAACAGTGCCCCACGTACCCGTCCTTCTGGAAATACTCGTAATTACAACCTAAAGTACAAATTCGTGAAAGCAGTTAGTATTGAGCTCGTGCACATTCAGTCTTTGAGGCCAGTTCTTTCGTGTTTATTAAAATTGTTCTGCCAAAATAAGTCTTTAGGTATTGGCTGATCTTGAATTGTTTATCATATCCAGAATATTAATAGTGGGTTCTGTTGCTACATTATGACCAGAGATGTAGGCTGGAGGTGGGGTATGATTGGGGAATCGCCCTCAAACACATCCTTCTCTGCACAATATCAATCTTACATACACTATTGCCTGAATTCCCTGCTCTAACCGTGATATTGTTGGGCCATTCTCTTACAGTTATTTCCTCACTTTCTGTGTACTTAAGCATTCACAGAGTCTTCGGGGTGCATAAAAAGTAACTTTTTCCACGGGCAAGGCTCCGGTCCTGGTGGACACATGGGCGGCAGAAAAATATATATATATGGTTATAGATTTATGATCTCAATTGTGTCTTCGCTCTGATTCGGCGGCTAGGATGGGGCTGTGGGCATATCCAAGGACAATGCGATAGGATGGATGAATCTGTCTCAAGATCTTCATGAGAACATATTTCCTCTGCAGTAAAACAAAGCATCGCGCACGGCATGCTGTACTCAAAGGACGATAAATGTTCTATTGTTCTATAAAGCCCCATTGGCCTATCTCACGGTGTCCCTTCGTTCATAACAAGGACGGTATTAAGGTAAGGTAAGAAGATAAGGTAAGGTAGGTAACAAGGGTGGGGTAATTTTATTTTCCAGTACATGTTAGAATAAACAGTTAACACAAATACAGCAATTGGAAATACATTGCATGGAAATGAATTACCAGAGACGACCCCCACGCAGAGAATCGTTGAACCAATGTAATATCGAGGGAGCATATGCCTCAAACTGATTACTGGAGCCATCCAAAACACTTGCTGCCTTTCTGACAGCAAGATCCTAAGCGTATGCACCATATCCCGACAAAAATTGGAGTCATTGAGAAAGTCTGCCTGACAATTCTCTATCGCAGAGCGCATAACTACCATCCCAGTACCGGCATACGGTCATTTAATACTGAAAGAAGTGGTGTTGATTTTTTAATATGTTGTTATTAAACAGGTTTTTCTTCTTCTGTATACATGTCTTGTCTAAGGACCTGAAAGGCAAACGCTAAAACCTAATTTATTGATTTGTCTGTCCTGAAGTAGAGATATTCCAGAAAAAAAATGAGGGCAATACTTAAATGTTACTCTCTTTTGAATTTGTAAGAAGTGCCAGCAGAAAATACAGTGCTACAATCCTATAAGGAGTTCAAGTAGAAAACACAATGCTACAATCCTATAGGGAGTTCCAGTATAAAATACAATGCTACAATCCAATAGGAAATTCCAGTAGAAAATACAATACTACAAACCTATAGGGAATTTCAGTAGAAAATACAATGCTACAATCCTATAGGAAGTTCCAGTAGAAAATACAATGCAACAATCCTATAGGGAATTCCAGTAGAAAATACAATGCTACAATCCTATAGGGAATTCCAGTAGAAAATACAATGCTACAATCCTATAGGAAGTTCCAGTAGAAAATACAATGCTACAATCCTATAGAAAGTTCTAGTAGAAAATACAATGCTACAATCCTATAGGGAATTCCAGTAGAAAATACAATGCTACAACCCAATAGGGAGGTCCAGTAGAAAATACAATGTTACAATCCTATAGGAAACTCCAGTAGAAAATACAATGCTACAATCCTATAGGGAGTTCCCATAGAAAATACAATGCTACTATCCTCTCGGGAATTCCAGTAGAAAATACAATGCTACAATCCTATAGGGAGTTCCGGTAGAAAACACAATGCTACAATCCTATAGGAAGTTCCAGTAGAAAATACAATGCTACAATCCTATAGGAAGTTCCAGTAGAAAATCCAATGCTACAATTCTATATGAACTTCCAATAGAAAATACAATGCTACAATCCAATAGGGACTTCCAGTAGAAAATACAATGCTACAACCCAATAGGGAGTTCCAGTAGAAAATACAATGGTACAATCGTATAGGGAATTCCAGTAGAAAATACAATGCTACAATCCTATAGGAAGTTCCAGTACAAAATACAATGCTACAATCCTACAGGGAGTTCCCATAGAAAATACAATGCTACTATCCAATAGGGAATTCCTGTAGAAAATACAATGCTGCAATCCTATAGGGAGTTTCCATATAAAATACAATACTACTATCCACCAGGAAGTTTTATTAGAAAATACAATGCTACAATCCTATATGGAGTTCCCATAGGAAATACAATGCTAATATCCTCTCGGGAATTCCAGTAGAAAATACAATGCTACAATCCTATAGGGAGTTCCGGTAGAAAACACAATGCTACAATCCTATAGGAAGTTATAGTAGAAAATACAATGCTACAATGCCATAGGGAGTTCCGGTAGAAAACACAATGCTACAATCTTATAGGAAGTTATAGTAGAAAATACAATGCTACAATTCTATAGGAAGTTCCAGTAGAAAATACAATGCTACAATCCTACAGGAAGTTCCAGGAGAAAATACAATGCTACAATCTTATAGGGAATTCCAGTAGAAAATACAATGCTACAATCCTATAGGAACTTCCAGTAGAAAATACAATGCTACAATCCTATAGGGAGTTCCAGTAGAAAATACAATGCTACAATCCTATAGGGAATTCCAGTATAAAATACAATGCTACAATCCAATAGGGAATTCCAGTAGAAAATACAATGCTACAATCCTATAGGGAATTCCAGTAGAAAATACAATGCTACAATTCTATATGAACTTCCAGTAGAAAATACAATGCTACAATCCAATAGGGAGTTCCAGTAGAAAATACAATGCAACAATCCTATAGGGAATTCCAGTAGAAAATACAATGCTACAATCCAATAGGGAGTTCCAGTAGAAAATACAATGCTACAATCCTATAGGAAGTCCCAGTAGAAAATACAATGCTACAATACTACAGGAAGTTCTAGTAGAAAATACAATGCAACAACCCTATAGGGAATTCCAGTAGAAAATACAATGCTACAATCCAATAGGGAGTTCCAGTAGAAAATACAATGCTACAATCCTATAGGGAATTCCAGTAGAGAATACAATGCTACAATCCTATAGGGAGTTCCCATAAAAATACAATGCTACTATCCTCTCGGGAATTTCAGTAGAAAATACAATGCTACAATCCTATAGGGAGTTCCGGTAGAAAACACAATGCTACAATTCTATAGAAAGTTCCAGTAGAAAATACAATGCTACAATCCTATAGGAACTGCCAGGAGAAAATACAATGCTACAATCCTATAGGAAGTTCGAGTAGAAAATCCAATGCTACAATTCTATATGAACTTCCAGTAGAAAATACAATGCTACAATCCAATAGGGAGTTCCTGTAGAAAATACAATGCTACAATCGTATAGGGAATTCCAGTAGAAAATACAATGCTACAATCCTATAGGAAGTTTCAGTACAAAATACAATCCTACAGGGAGTTCCCATAGAAAATACAATGCTACTATCCTATAGGGAATTCCTGTAGAAAATACAATGCTACAATCCTATAGGGAGTTCCCATATAAAATACAATACTACTATACACCAGGAAGTTTAAGTAGAAAATACAATTCTACAATCCTATAGGGAGTTCCCGTACAAAATACAGTTCTACAATCCTATAGAAAATTCAAGTAGAAAATACAATACTACAATCGTATAGGAAGTTCCAGTAGAAAATACAATGCTACTATCCTGTAGGAAGTTCCAGTAGAAAATACAATGCTGTAATCCTATAGGAAGTTCCAGTAGAAAATCAAATCCTATAGGAATTTCCAGTAGAAAATACAATGCTACAATCCAATAGGGAGTTCCAGTAGAAAATACAATGCTACAATCCTATAGGGAATTCCAGTAGAAAATACAATGCTACAATACAATATGGAGTTCCAGTAGTAAAGACAATGCTACAATCCTATAGGGAATTCCAGTAGAAAATACAATGCTACAATCCTATAGGGAATTCCAGTAGAAAATACAATGCTACAATCCTATAGGGAGTTCTCATAGAAAATACAATGCTACTATCTTCTCTGGAATTCCAGTAGAAAATATAATGCTACAATCCTACAGGGAGTTCCCGTAGAAAATACAATGCTACTATCCTATAGGGAATTCCTGTAGAAAATACAATGCTACAATCCTATAGGGATTTCCCATATAAAATACTATACTACTATCCACCAGGTAGTTTCAGTAGAAAATCCAATGCTACAATCCTATAGGGAGTTCCCGTACAAAATACAAGGCTACAATCCTATAGGGAATTCCAGTAGAATATACAATACTACAATCCTGTAGGAAGTTCCAGTAGAAAATACAATGCTACTATCCTGTAGGAAGTTCCAGTATAAAATACAATGCTGTAATCCTATAGGGAGTTTCAATAGAAAATCAAATCCCATTGGAATTTCCAGTAGAAAATACAATGCTACAATTCTATAGGAAGTTCCAGTAGAACTAACAATACTACAATATCATACAGGAAGTTCCAGTAGAAAATACAATGCTACAATCCTATAGGGAGTCCCAGTATAAAATACAATGCTACAATCCAATAGCGAGTTCCAGTAGAAAATACAATTCTCCAATAATTTAGGGAATTCCAGCAGAAAATACAATGCTACAATCCTATAGAGGGTTCTCATAGAAAATACAATGTTACTATCCTATAGGAATTCCAGTAGAAAATACAATGCTACAATCCTATAGGGAGTTCCGGTACAAAATACAATGCTACAATCCCATCGGAAGTTCCAGTGGAAAATACAATGCTACAATCCTATAGGAAGTTCCATATGAAAATACAATGCTACAATCCTATAGAAAGTTCCAGTAAAAAATCCAATGCTACAATTCTATACGAAGTTCCAGTAAAAAATACAATGCTACAATCCTATAGTGAGTCCCAGTAGAAAATACAATGCTACAATCCTATAGGAAGTTCCAGTAGAAAATACAATGCTACAATCCTATAGGGAATTCCAGTAGAAAATACAATGCTACAATCCTATAGGGAGTTACCATAGAAAATACAATGCAACTATCTTCTCGGGAATTCCAGTAGAAAATATAATGCTACAATCCTACAGAGAGTTTCCGTAGAAAATACAATGCTACTATCCTATAGGGAATTCCTGTAGAAAATACAATGCTACAATCCTATAGGGATTTCCCATATAAAATACAATACTACTATCCACCAGGTAGTTTCGGTAGAAAATCCAATGCTACAATCCTATAGGGAGTTCCCGTAGAAAATACAAGGCTACAATCCTATAGGGAATTCCAGTAGAATATACAATACTACAATCCTGTAGGAAGTTCCAGTAGAAAATACAATGCTACTATCCTGTAGGAAGTTCCAGTATAAAATACAATGCTGTAATCATATAGGGAGTTCCAATAGAAAATCAAATCCCATTGGAATTTCCAGTAGAAAATACAATGCTACTTTTCTATAGGAAGTTCCAGTAGAAATAACAATGCTACAATAACATACAGGCAGTTCCAGTAGAAAATACAATGCTACAATCCTATAGGGAGTGCCAGTATAAAATACAATGCTACAATCTAATAGCGAGTTCTAGTAGAAAATACAATTCTCCAATAATTTAGGGAATTCCAGCAGAAAATACAATGCTACAATCCTGTAGAGAGTTCTCATAGAAAATACAATGTTACTATCCTATAGGAATTCCAGTAGAAAATACAATGCTACAATCCTATAGGGAGTTCCGATAGAAAATACAATGCTACAATCCAATCGGAAGTTCCAGTGGAAAATACAATGCTACAATCCTATAGGAAGTTCCATATGAAAATACAATGCTACAATCCTATAGAAAGTTCCAGTAAAAAATCCAATGCTACAATTCTATACGAAGTTCCAGTAGAAAATACAATGCTACAATCCTATAGGAAGTTCCAGTAGAAAATACAATGCTACAATCCAATAGGGAGTTCCAGTAGAAAATGCAATGCTACAATCCTATATGGAATTCCAGTAGAAAATACAATGCTACAATCATGTAGTGAGTTCCAGTAGAAAAATACAATGCTGCAATCCTATAGGAAGTTCCAGTAGAAAATACAATGCTACAATCCTATAGAAAGTTCCAGTACAAAATACAATGCTACAATCCTATAGAGAGTTCCCGCAGAAAATACAATGCTACTATCCTAGAGGGAATCCCAGTAAAAAGACAATGCTACAATCCACCCGGACGTTCCAGTAGAAAATACAATGCTACAATCCTATAGGGCGTTCCAGCAGAAAAGACAATGCTACATTTCTATAGGAAATTTCAGTGGAAAATACAATACTACAATCCTATAGGAAGTTCCAGTAGAAAATACAATGCTACAATTCTATAGGAATTTCCAGTAGAAAATACAATGCTACAATCCTACAGAAAATTCCAGTAGAAAATACTATGCTACAATCCTATAGGGAATTCCAGTAGAAAATACAATGCTACAATCCTATAGGAAGTTCCAGTAGAAAATACAATACTACAATCCTATAGGAAGTTACAGTAGAAAATACAATGCTACAATCCTACAGGAAATTCCAGTAGAAAATACAATGCTACAATCCTATAGGGAATCCCAGAAGAAAAAATAATGCTACAAATCTATTGAGTGTTCCAGTAGAAAATACAATGCCACAATTCTATAGGGAATTCCAGTAGTAAATACAATGCTACAATCCTATAGTGAGTTCCAGTAGAAAATACAATACTACAATCCAATAGGAAATTCCAGTAGAAAACACAATACAACAAACCTATAGAGAGTTCCAGTAGAAAACACAATGCTACAATTCTTACATTTTTTTACCACAAAAAACAGTCTGTGGAACCTCATTGAAACGAACCTGTCAAGATCGTTCAGATGATGGATAAAGCTATGGTATTGGAGGCAACCATGAAAACGTTTAGTTATTGGGGAACTATTTTGCAGATGTTATCATTAAGTCGTGCTAGGTAAAGGGTTAACTTACTACGAACGCTCCCTACCTATTTATTGTTCATTACCTTGTTTACTCGTCGACTCTCATCTTTCACACTTGAAAAAAAATGTATGCATGGTGGCCTGGAAGGGACACCTCTGTTCCCAGAATACGATCATTCACGACAGGTGAACAAATATCTTATCGCCTGTGTCTGAGAATTTCATTGGTTTTACAACGTCCCGTGGAAGCTGCAGATAAACTACATGCATCCAGTCAAAAACTACATACAGCAGTCAAGGGTGATCTCCCTTTTGTTCATTCATCTTTCAAAATGTAGGCAGACGATAACAGCTTCATGTTAAACATGTAAAAATTCTATCATTTTTATAGATTGCAGTTGCTATTTCAGTATACAGAAAAAGTAGTCAGTAAAATATAATGTGAAGACTGCTTCACACATGGAATGTGATGCGATGTAGTAAAGTGATAATTAACTATTTCACTTCTTGGTTTGCAGATTCGACACTATGTAATACCTCAGATTGGGTCCTTGGTGTTCAGCAAACACAAGTATTTACTTACCGAGACCAATGAGCACAGTGTGATAGCTCAGATTGGATCCTTGATGCATACCAAGCACAAATATTTAACTACCGAGACCAATGCGCAAAGTATGATAGCTCCGAGCCTTGGTGTACAGCAAACACAAATATTTACTAACACGTTACAAGGTGCACAGTGTGATTGCTCAGATTGGATCCTTGGTGTGTAGCAAACACAAATATGTACTTACCGAGACCAATGTACACAATGTGATAGCTCAGATTGGATCCTTGGTGTATAGCAAACACAAAAATTTGCTTACACGGACCAATGTGCTCAGTGTGATAGCTCAAATTGGATCCTCGGTGTACAGCAAACACAAATATTTACTTACCGAGAATAATGTGCACAGTGTGATAGCTCAAATTGAATCTTTGGTGTACAGCAATCACAAATATTTACTTACCGAGCATAATGTACACAGTGTGATAGCTCCGAGTGGAGCCTTGGTGTACAGCAAACGCAAATATTTACTTTCACGGACCAATGTGCACAATGTAATAGCCCAAATTGGATCCTTGGCGTATAGCAAACACAAATATTTGCTTACACGGACCAATGTGCACAGTGTAATAGCTCAGATTGGATCCTTGGTGTACTGCAAACACAAATATTTACTTACCGAGAACAATATGCACAGGGTGATAGCTCCGAATGGAGCTTTGGTGTATAACAAACAAAATATTTACTTACATAGACCAATGTGCACAGTGTGATAGCTCAGAATGGATCCTTGGTGTATAGCAAACACAAACATTTACTTACCGAGTCCAAAGTGCACAATGTTATAGCTGAGACTGAATCCTTGGTGTACAGCAAATACAAATATTTACTTACCGAGATCGATGTGCATAGTTTGATAGCTCAGAATGGATCCTTGGTGTATAGCAAACAAATAATTACTTACCGAGACCAATGTTCATAGTGTGATAGCTCAGAATGGCACAGTGTGATAGCTCCGAATAGAGACTCGGTGTACAGCAAACACAAATATTTACTTACCGAGATCAATGTGCATAGTATGATAGCTCAGTATGGATCCTTGGTGTATAGCAAACAAATAATTACTTACCGCGACCAATGTGCATAGTGTGATAGCTCAGAATGGCACAGTGTGATAGCTCCGAATGGAGATTTGGTGTACAGCAAACACAAATATTTACTTACACGGACCAATGTGCACAGTGTGATAGCTCAGACTGGATTTTTGGTGTATAGCAAACACAAATATGTGCTTACACGGACCAATGTGCACAGTGTGATAGCTCAAATTGGATCCTCGGTGTACAGCAAACACAAATATTTACTTACCGAGAATAATGTGCACAAATATTTGCTTACACGGACCAATGTGCACAGTGTGATAACTCGGATTGATCCTTGGTGTACAGCAAACACAAATATTTACTTCCGAGAACAATATGCACAGTGTGATAGCTCCGAATGGAGCTTTGGTGTACAGCAAACACAAATATTTACTTACACAGATCAATGTGTTCAGTGTGATAGCTCAGAATGGATCATTGGTGTATAGCAAACACAACTATTTACTTACCGAGACCAAAGTGCACAGTGTTATAGCTCAGATTGGATCCTTGGTGTACAGCAAACAGAAATATTTACTTACGGAGGCCAATGTGCACAGTGTGATAGCTCAGAATGGATCCTTGGTCTGTAGCAAACACAAATATTTACTTACCGAGACCAATGTGCACAGTGTGATAGCTCAGTATGGATACTTGGTGTATAGCAAACAAATATTTACTTACCGAGACCAATGTGCATAGCGTGATAGCTCCAAATGGAGACTTGGTGTACAGCAAGCACAAATATTTGCTTACCGAGGCCAATATGCACAGTGTGGTAGCTCAGATTGGATCCTTGATGTATACCAAACACAAATATTTACTTACCAAGACAAATGTGCACAGTGTGGTAGCTCCGAATGGATCCTTGGTGTACTGCAAACACAATTATTTACTTACCGAGACCAATGTGCACATTGTGATAGCTCCGAATGGATACTTGGTGTGTAGCAAACAAATATTTACTTACCGAGCCCAATGTGCATAACGTGATAGCGCCGAATGGAGCCTTGGTGTACAGCAAACACAAATATTTAATTACCGAGACCATTGTGGACAGTGTAGTCGCTCAGATTGGATCCTTGATGTATACCAACCACAAATATTTACCGAGACCAATGTACACAGTGTGATAGCTCCAAATGGAGCCTTGGTGTACAGCAAACACAAATATTTACTTACACGGACAAATGTGCACAGTGTGATAGCTCAGATTGGATCCTTGGTGTATAGCAAACACAAATATTTACTTACCGAGACCAATGTGCACAGTGTGATAGCTCAGATTGGATCCTTGGTGTATAGCAAACACAAATATTTACTTACCGAGACCAATGTGCACAATGTGATAGCTCAGACTGGATCCTTGGTGTATAGCAAACACAAATATTTGCTCACACGGACCAATGTGCACAGTGTGATAGCTCAGAATGGAGCCTTGATGTATAGCAAACACAAATATTTACTTACACAGACCAATGTGCACAGTGTGATAGCTCCGAATGGAGCCTTGATGTATAGCAAACACAAATATTTACTTACACGGACCAATGTGCACAGTGTGATAGCTCCGAATGGAGCCTTGATGTATAGCAAACACAAATATTTACTTACACGGACCAATGTGCACAGTGTGATAGCTCAGACTGAATCCTTGGTGTATAGCAAACACAAATATTTACTTACCGAGACCAATGTGCACAGTGTGATAGCTCAGATTGGATACTTGGTGTATAGCAAACACAAATATTTACTTACACGGACCAATGTGCACAGTGTGATAGCTCAGATTGGATCCTTGGTGTACAGCAAACACAAATATTTACTTACACGGACCAATGTGCACAGTGTGATAGCTCAGATTGGATACTTGGTGTATAGCAAACACAGATATTTACTTACCGAGACCAATGTGCACAGTGTGATAGCTCAGATTGGATACTTGGTGTATAACAAACACAAACATTGTGCTTACACGGAACAATGTGCACGGTGTGATAGCTCAGAATGGAGCCTTGGTGTACAGCAAACACAAATATTTACTTACCGAGACCAATGTGCACAGTGTGATAGCTCAGATTGGATACTTGGTGTATAGCAAACACAAATATTTACTTACACGGACCAATGTGCACAGTGTGATAGCTCAGATTGGATCCTTGGTGTACAGCAAACACAAATATTTACTTACACGGACCAATGTGCACAGTGTGATAGCTCAGATTGGATACTTGGTGTATAGCAAACACAAATATTTACTTACACGGACCAATGTGCACAGTGTGATAGCTCAGATTGGATCCTTGGTGTACAGCAAACACAAATATTTACTTACACGGACCAATGTGCACAGTGTGATAGCTCAGATTGAATACTTGGTGTATAGCAAACTCAAATATTTACTTACCGAGACCAATGTGCACAGTGTGATAGCTCAGATTGGATCCTTGGTGTACAGCAAACACAAATATTTACTTACCGAGAAAAATGTGCACAGTGTGATAGCTCCGAATGGAGATTTGATCTATAGCAAACACAAATATTTACTTACACGGACCAATGTGCACAGTGTGATAGCTCCGAATGGAGATTTGATGTATAGCAAACACAAACATTGTGCTTACACGGAACAATGTGCACGGTGTGATAGCTCAGAATGGAGCCTTGATGTATAGCAAACACAAATATTTACTTACACGGACCAATGTGCACAGTGTGATAGCTCAGAATGGAGCCTTGGTGTACAGCAAACACAAATATTTACTTACCGAGAGAAATGTGCACATTGTGATAGCTCAGATTGGATCCTTGGTGTACAGCAAACACAAATATTTACTTACCGAGACCAATGTGCATAGTGTGATAGCTCAGATTGGATACTTGGTGTATAACAAACACAAACATTGTGCTTACACGGAACAATGTGCACGGTGTGATAGCTCAGAATGGAGCCTTGATGTATAGCAAACACAAATATTTACTTACACAGACCAATGTGCACAGTGTTATAGCTCAGACTGGATCCTTGGTGTACAGCAAACACAAATATTTACTTACCGAGAAAAACGTGCACAGTGTGATAGCTCCGAATGGAGATTTGATGTATAGCAAACACAAATATTTACTTACACGGACCAATGTGCACAGTGTGATAGCTCAGAATGGAGCCTTGATGTATAGCAAACACAGATATTTACTTACCGAGACCAATGTGCACAATGTGATAGCTCCGACTGGAGCCTTGATGTATAGCAAACACAAATATTTACTTACACGGACCAATGTGAACAGTGTGATAGCTCAGAATGGCGCCTTGATGTATAGCAAACACAGATATTTACTTACCGAGACCAATGTGCACAGTGTGATAGCTCCGAATGGAGCCTTGGTGTATAGCAAACACAAATATTTACTTACCGAGACTAAAGTGCACAGAGTGACAGATCAGATTAGAGCTTTGGTGTAAAATAAACAAAAATATTTACTTGCCGCGACCCTAATGCGCACAGAGTGATAGCTCAGATTAGAGCCTTGGTGTAAAATAAACAAGAATATTTACTTGCCGAGACCAATGTGCACAGACTGATAGCTCAGATTAGCGCCTTGGTGTAAAAAAAACAAAAATATTTACTTGCCGAGACCAATGTGCACTGACTGATAGCTCAGATTAGAGCCTTGGTGTAAAATAAACAAAAATATTTGCTTGCCTAGACCACTGTGCACATGGAAACTTACTGTCACTTATTATAACTGCTTTACAACGGAACGTTGCGACGAAAAACATATTCCTTGATTGTTCTACTCGGACATTGATAATATTTTCTACTTTCAGTGACGGATCCAGGATTCTGAGGTGGTAGGGGCTCCAAATTCCAGTCATGAGTCATATTGCAAAGCATCACCCGGCACGCATAACGACGGCGTTCATGAGAGGGATGTGTCCCACTCTTGTAAGGGGGGGGGGGGGGGAGGGCACCGGTGAAAATTTGAAAAATAGAAAATCATTGTGGCCCCCGGTGGTTTCTCCGTCCGAGCAAACGATATACGCATGGGATACGGAATTATCCACAATAACACATAGTGGGCATACCCCGATAATACCATGTCCCCTCGTCTCGGTCCTCGCTCTCTCCCGATCCTAATACCATGTCCTCTCGTCTCACTGCCCGCTCTCACCCGATCTTAATACCAAGTCCCCTCGCCTCGGTGTCCGCTCTCTCCCGATTTAATGTCATGTCCCCTCTTCTCAGTGCACGCTCTCTCCCGATCCTAATACCATGTCCCCTCGGCTCGGAGCCCGCTCTCTCCCGATCCTAATACCATGTCCCCTCGTATTACTGCCCGCTCTCTCCTGATCCTAATACCATGTCCCATCGTCGTCTCGGTGCCCTCTCTCTCCAGATCCTAATACCATGTCCCCTCGTCTCGGTGCCCGCTCTTTTCCGGTCCTAATACCATGTCCCCTCGTCTTAGTTCCCGCTCTCTCTAGATCCTAATACCATGACCCTTCGTCTTGGTGCCCGTTCTTTTCCGGTCCTAATACCATGTCCCCTCGTCTTAGTTCCCGCTCTCTCCTGATCCTAATACCATGCCCCCTCGTCTCGTTGTCCGCTCTCTCTCGATCCTAATACCATGATCCTCGGCTCGGAGCCCGCTCTATTCCGATCCTAATACCATGTCCCCCGTCTTAGTGCCCACTCTTTCCTGATCCTAATACCATGTCCCATCGTCTCGGTGCCCGCTCTCTCCAGATTCTAATACCATGTCCCCTCGTCTTGGTGCCCGTCCTTTTCCGGTCCTAATACCATGTCCCCTCGTCTTAGTTTCCGCTCTCTCCTGGTCCTAATACCATGCCCCTTCGTCTCGGTGCCCGCTCTCTCCCGATCCTAATACCATGTCCCCTCGTCTCGGTGCCCACTCTCTCTCGATCCTAATACCATGTCCTCTGTCTCGGTACCCGCTCTCTCCCGATCCTAATATCATGTCCCCTAGTCTCAGTGCCCGCTCTCTCCCGATCCTAATACCATGTCCCCTAGTCTCAGTGCCCGCTCTCTCCCGATCCTAATACCATGTCCCCTCGTCTCAGTGCCCGCTCTCTCCCGATCCTAATACCATGCCCCCTCGTCTCAGTGCGCGCTCTCTCCCGATCCTAATACCATGTCCCCTCGTCTCAGTGCCCGCTCTCTCCCGGAATTAATACCATGTCCCCTAGTCTGAGTGCCCGCTCTCTCCTCATCCTAATACCATGTCCCCTCGTCTCAGTGCCCGCTCTCTCCCGATCCTAATACCATGTCCCTCCACTCATTCCAGTGCCCGCATTCTCCGAATCCTAAGACCATGTCCCCTCGTCTCAGTGCCCACTCTCTCCTGATACTAATACCATGTTCCTTCGTCTCTGTGTCCGCTCACTCCCGATTCTATTACCATGTCCCCTCGTCTCAGTGCCCGCTCTCTCTCCGGATCCTAATACAATGCCCCTCCCCTCATCCCAGTCCCCGCTCTCTCCCAATCCTAATACCATGTCCCCTCGTCTCAGTGCCTGTTCTCCCCCGGTCCTAATACAATGTCCCCTCGTCTCAGTGCCCACTCTCTCCTGATCCTAATACCATGTTCCCTCGTCTCTGAGCCCGCTCTCTCCCGATCCTGATACCATGTTCCCTCGTCTCGGGCCCGCTCTCTCCCGAGCTGAAGGACAAATGTCGTTTATTATTACTTTAATGCATCGAGCTAAATGTTTGCATCGCGTGGCTGTATAGAGATTCCAATCCCAAAGCGCAGTTTGCGATTCGGGTTGAAAAAGCACAATATGCATTCTAACCACGGTATAACAATGACAAGCATCGGAAGGAACTTAGCACAGACACCATCGCATTGGTTTCCCTATCATTTTGAAAATGCTTTTTATGGTCTGGATAAATTATATATTTCTCGTCGAAACATTTCTTGTCGATTCAGAAAAATAATGTCGAGGCTACTGTTTTGGGCAGGCTTTGTTTCCTTCTTCAATAAATTATTTTTTGTCTTTTATTGAAAAAGTGAACGGAATTTAAAAACATGTGTGTCTTCCTGATTTACTGCGACCTGTTACTCATTTACATTAGCTTGTCATAACTTTTTTGTGGGAGATTAAGATTCGATCCTGAATAAACAAACCAACAAACGCGTTTATTAACGATAACAGTACTTCTTGAGTTGTTAAGTTGGCTATATTGGATCGAGAAGTTGATTTGTACACTAGGGGTTGTTTTTGAGTGCAGGAAAAAAGATCCTAGTAGCCCAAATGACAACAGTTTATCACTAATCCTTTACTTGACACCTTTTTCAGAAAATGAGAACCTCCTCTTAATTCGGAACTCGATACCATAAATATTCCAAATGTAATTAGGGATGCAATGCGAACCATGTGCCATTAATTTCTGCCGAAAATAGTTTGCTCTCGCCAAGCCACAAATTATAATTTTATTCATTCACTCCAACAGTCGGTTCTAGTTTTTGTCTGGCATCTGTGCACGAAATACATTTTTTAGTACGGAGTGCATCAGCTACAAATAGTACGGTATGCATCAGTTACATATAGTACAGAGTGTAATAGTTACAAATAGTACGTCAGTTACAAATAGTACAGAGTGCATCAGTTACAAATAGTACGGTGTGCATCAGTTACAAATAGTACAGAGTGCAATAGTTACAAATAGTACAGAGTGCATCAGTTACAAATAGTACGGTGTGCATCAATTACAAATAGTACGGTGTGCATCAGTTACAAATAGTAGGGTGTGCATCAGTTACAAATAGTACAGAGTGCAATAGTTACAAATAGTACGGAGTGCATCAGTTACAAATAGTACAGACTGCATCAGTTACAAATAGTACAGAGTGCATCAGTTACAAATAGTACGGAGTGCATCAGCTACAAATAGTACGGAGTGCATCAGTTACAAATAGTACGGAGTACATCAGTTACAAATAGTACAGACTGCATCAGTTACAAATAGTACGGAGTGCATCAGGTACAAATAGTACGGAGTGCATCAGTTACAAATAGTACGGAGTACATCAGTTACAAATAGTACAGACTGCATCAGTTACAAATAGTACGGAGTACATCAGTTACAAATAGTACAGAGTGCATCAGTTACAAATAGTACGGAGTGCATCAGTTACAAATAGTATGGAGTACATCAGCTACAAATAGTACGGAGTGCATCAGTTACAAATAGTACGGAGTACATCAGTTACAAATAGTACAGACTGCATCAGTTACAAAGAGTACGGAGTACATCAGTTACAAATAGTACAGAGTGCATCAGTTACAAATAGTATGGAGTACATCAGTCACAAATAGTACGGAGTGCATCAGTAACAAATAGTATGGAGTACATCAGTTACAAATAGTACAGACTGCATCAGTTACAAATAGTACAGAGTGCATCAGTTACAAATAGTACAGAGTGCGTCAGTTACAAATAGTACGGTGTGCATCAGTTACAAATAGTATGGTGTGCATCAGTTACAAATAGTACGGTGTGCATCAGTTACAAATAGTACAGAGTGCAATAGTTACAAATAGTACGGAGTGCATCAGTTACAAATAGTACGGTGTGCATCAGTTACAAATAGTACAGAGTGCATCAGTTACAAATAGTACAGAGTGCAATAGTTACAAATAGTATGGAGTGCATCAGTTACAAATAGTATGGTGTACATCAGTTACAAATAGTACAGAGTGCATCAGTTACAAATAGTACGGTGTGCATCAGTTACAAATAGTAGGGAGTACATCAGTTAAAAATAATACGGTGTGCATCAGTTACAAATAGTATGGAGTGCATCAGGTACAAATAGTACGGAGTACATCAGTTACAAATAGTACAGACTGCATCAGTTACAAATAGTACAGACTGCATCAGGTACAAATAGTACGGTGTGCATCAGTTACAAATAGTACAGAGTACATCAGTAAAAAATAGTACGGTGTGCATCAGTTACAAATAGTACGGAGTGCATCAGTTACAAATAGTATGGAGTACATCAGTTACAAATAGTACAGACTGCATCAGTTACAAATAGTACAAACTGCATCAGGTACAAATAGTACAGACTGCATCAGTTACAAATAGTACAGATTGCATCAGTTACAAACAGTACAGACTGCATCAGTTACAAATAGTACGGTGTGCATCAGTTACAAATAGTACGGTGTGCATCAGTTACAAATAGTACAGAGTGCAATAGTTACAAATAGTACAGAGTGCATCAGTTACAAATAGTACGGTGTGCATCAGTTACAAATAGTACAGTGTGCATCAGTTACAAATAGTATGGTGTGCATCAGTTACAAATAGTACAGAGTGCAATAGTTACAAATAGTACGGAGTGCATCAGTTACAAATAGTACAGAGTGCATCAGTTACAAAGAGTACAGACTGCATCCTGTACAAATAGTACAGAGTGCATCAGTTACAAATAGTACGGAGTGCATCAGCTACAAATAGTACGGAGTGCATCAGTTACAAATAGTACAGAGTACATCAGTTACAAATAGTACAGACTGCATCAGTTACAAATAGTATGGAGTGCATCAGGTACAAATAGTACAGAGTGCATCAGTTACAAATAGTACGGAGTACATCAGTTACAAATAGTACAGACTGCATCAGTTACAAATAGTACGGAGTACATCAGTTACAAATAGTACAGAGTGCATCAGTTACAAATAGTACGGAGTGCATCAGTTACAAATAGTACAGAATACATCAGCTACAAATAGTATGGAGTGCATCAGTTACAAATAGTACAGAGTACATCAGTTACAAATAGTACAGACTGCATCAGTAACAAATAGTACGGAGTATATCTGTTACAAATAGTACAGAGTGCATCAGTTACAAATAGTATGGAGTACATCAGTTGCAAATAGTACGGAGTGCATCAGTTACAAATAGTACAGAGTGCATCAGTTACAAATAGTACAGACTGCATCAGTTACAAATAGTACAGACTGCATCTGTTACAAATAGTACAGACTATATCAGGTACAAATAGTACAGACTGCATCCTGTACAAATAGTACAGAGTGCATCAGTTACAAATAATACGGAGTGCATCAGTTACAAATAGTACGGAGTGCATCAGTTACAAATAGTACGGAGTACATCAGTTACAAATAGTACAGAGTGCATCAGTTACAAATAGTACGGAGTACATCAGTTACAAATAGTACGGAGTGCATCGGTTACAAATAGTACGGAGTACATCAGTTACAAATAGTATGGAGTACATCAGTTACAAATAGTACGGAGTGCATCAGGTACAAATAGTACGGTGTGCATCAGTTACAAATAGTACAGAGTGCATCAGTTACAAATAGTACAGTGTGCATCAGTTACAAATAGTACGGAGTACATCAGTTACAGATAGTACGGAGTGCATCAGGTACAAATAGTACAGAGTGCATCAGTTACAAATAGTACAGAGTACATCAGTTACAAATAGTACGGAGTGCATCAGGTACAAATAGTACAGACTACATCAGTTATAAATAGTACGGAGTACATCAGTTACAAATAGTACAGAGTGCATCAGGTACAAATAGTACAGAGTGCATCAGTTACAAATAGTATGGAGTGCATCAGGTACAAATAGTACAGACTACATCAGTTACAAATAGTACGGAGCACATCAGTTACAAATAGTACGGAGTACATCAGGTACAAATAGAGCAGAGTGCATCAGTTACAAATAGTATGGAGTACATCAGTTACAAATAGTGTGGAGTACATCAGTTACAAATAGTACGGAGTGCATCAGGTACAAATAGTACAGACTACATCAGTTACAAATAGTACAGAGTACATCAGGTACAAATAGTACAGAGTGCATCAGTTACAAATAGTACGGAGTACATCAGTTACAAATAGTACGGAGTGCATCAGGTGCAAATAGTACGGAGTACATCAGTTACAAATAGTACGGAGTGTATCAGGTACAAATAGTACAGACTACATCAGTTACAAATAGTACGGAGTACATCAGTTGCAAATAGTACGGAGTGCATCAGGTACAAATAGTACAGACTACATCAGTTACAAATAGTACGGAGTGCATCAGTTACAAATAGTACGGAGTACATCAGTTACAAATAGTACGGAGTGCATCAGTTACAAATAGTACGGAGTGCATCAGTTACAAATAGTACGGAGTGCATCAGTTACAAATAGTACGGAGTACATCAGTTACAAATAGTATGGAGTGCATCAGTTACAAATAGTACGGAGTACATCAGTTACAAATAGTACGGAGTGCATCAGCTACAAATAGTACGGAGTGCATCAGTTACAAATAGTACGGAGTACATCAGTTACAAATAGTACAGACTACATCAGTTACAAATAGTACGGAGTACATCAGTTACAAATAGTACGGAGAGCATCAGTTACAAATAGTATGGAGTGCATCAGTTACAAATAGTATGGAGTACATCAGTTACAAATAGTACGGAGTGCATCAGGTACAAATAGTACAGACTACATCAGTTACAAATAGTACAGAGTGCATCAGTTACAAATAGTACGGAGTGCATCAGTTACAAATAGTACGGAGTGCATCAGTTACAAATAGTACGGAGTACATCAGTTACAAATAGTACAGACTACATCAGCTACAAATAGTACGGAGTGCATCAGTTACAAATGGTACGGAGTGCATCAGTTACAAATAGTACAGACTACATCAGTTACAAATAGTACAGAGTGCATCAGTTACAAGTAGTATGGAGTGCATCAGTTACAAATAGTACGGGGTACATCAGTTACAAATAGTACGGAGTACATCAGGTACAAATAGTATGGAGTACATAAGGTACAAATAGTACGGAGTACATCAGTTACAAATAGGACGGAGTGCATCAGTTACAAATAGTACGGAGTGCATCGGTTACAAATAGTACAGTGTACATCAGTTACAAATAGTACAGACTGCATCAGTTACAAATAGTACAGACTGCATCAGTTACAAATAGTACGGAGTGCATCAGTGGAACAGGTATTATCACTCTGTATGATTTTGCGATGACCCAATCGGGATTAGCCACGGCATATTGTATCGCGAAAGAAGTTTTATTACTGTACGATTTGTGATGCCCCTCGTGGAATAAGCCATGACCTATTGATTCATGGAACAAGCATTATCACTCTGTACGATTTGCAATGCCACAAGCGGGATTAGCCATGGCATATTGCATCGTGAAACAAGTTTTATCACTGCACGATTTGTGAAGCCCCACAGGAATTAGCCATGGCCTATTGTATCGTGAACAAGGTTTATCACTCTGTACGATTTCCGATACCCCAAGCGGGATAAGCCATGCCATATTGTATCGTGAAACAAGTTTTATTACTCCATACAATTTCCAATTTCCCACCTGGAATTAGCCTTGGCCTATTGTATCATGAAGCAAATTTTATCACTCTGCATGATTTACGATGAGCCAGGATTTATCACTCCATATAATGTCCAATGCCCCACATGGAATTAGCAACGGCCTGTTGTGCCATGAAACATATTTTATCACTCCATACAATGTCGAATGCCTCACGTGGAATTAGCAACGGCCTGCTGTGCCATGAAACAAATTTTATCACTCCATACAATGTCCAATGCCCCACGTGGAATTAGCAACAGCATATTGTGCCATGAAACAAGTGTTATCCCTCCATACAATTTGCAATGCCTCACGTGGAATTAGCAACGGTCTGTTGTATAATGAAATAGGTTTTATCACTCCATACAATGTGCAATGCCCCATGTTGAATTAGCCACAAGCTGTCGTGTCATGAAAAAGGTTTTATCACTCCATACAATTTGCAATTTCTCACCTGAAATTAACCACGGCCTGTTGTATCATGAAACAACTTTTATCACTCTGCATGATTTGTGATGACTCACATAGAATTAGGCATGGCTTATTGTATTGTGAAACAGGTTTTATCACACCATACGATTTGCGATGACCCACGATGAATTAGCCACAATCTTTTGTATCGTGAAACAAATTTTATCACTCTGCATGATTTGCGATGACCCACGTGGAATTAGCCATGGCCTATTGCATCGGGAAAGAAGTTTCATCACTCTCTATGATTTGTAATGCACCACATGCAATTATTCATAGCTTATTGTATCGTGAAACAAGTTTTATCACTCAATATGATTTGTGATATCCCGCGTGGAACTGGCCATGCCCTATTGTACCGTGTTAGAAGTTTTGTCACTCCGTATGATTTGTGATGCCTCATGTGGAATTAGTTACGGCCGCAGTGAAGCAGGTTATAGCACTCTGTGCCACCTGCGATGCTCCACATGGAATTAGCCATGCCTATTGTATAAAGAAACAATTTTTATCACTCTGTACGATTTTTAATGCACCACATGAAATTATCCAATATGGATTTAGAAAAAAAGCATACAACCATTCATCCAATTATGCAGCTACTAAAATTTGTCGCTGAAGAAAATGATAAACTGACAAAGGAGTCAACCCTAACAATATTTATTGATTTGTCAAAAGCCTTTGATTCGATTAGTCATGATATTCTTCTGACCAAAATGCAATTCTACGGAATCCGGGGAGTAGGATATTCTTGGTTTGAGAGTTACCTAGATAACAGACAGCAATATGTCAGCTACCAGTCAAGTGTGTCTTCCCTTTACAAAACAACATGTGGGGTGTCCCAGGGGTCTGTACTTGGACCTATACTATTCTTAATTTATGTAATGATATTAATGCTGCCTCGGAGCTGAATATTCTTTCTTTTGCTGATGACACAACCGCTTACACGGCTGGACATCATGTGAAATTACTAGAAACACAGGCAAACAAGGAATTGGCTAATCTATACAAATGGTGCTGTAGCAACAAACTTAAAATAAATGCCAATAAAAGTAAATATATGTTTCTCCACCCTCACGGTAATGATCATAAATCAAATCGAATACGATTGAAACTAAATGGACTAGATTTAAATTGTTGTGGAAATCGACGAGAACTTACCCTTCAAACACAATATCGAATCGGTGTGCAAGAAAATTTCCAGCGCCATTTACTGCCTAAATAAATTAAAGAGAACACTAACAGTAAGCTTATACTATGCCCTGATACATTGTCACCTCATTTATGGAATAGAGATATGGGGAAATGCGGCTAGTACTAGCCGTATTAATGCCCTACAAAAAAGGCAATTAGGATAATAAACCGAAAAGAATAGACCAGTCATATTGACCCCCTTTTTTAAAAAGAATAGTATATTGAAATTTCCCGACCAATTGAAATTAACGGCTCTCACCTTTGTACATGACTGTCGCACTAATAAATTACCTGTATCTTTTGAGAATTACTTCCACAGACTTGAAACAATCACGAGACAAAACGGCCAATTACGAGCGAAAAAACCGAGGACAACTTTCTCCTCCAACTTACCAGTCCAATTGCTAACACTTCGGTAGAACAATCTCGAAAGAAATGTCAATGGTATTACTGAAAGGAATATATTCAGAGCACAATTAATTAAAGGATATCTGGAATCGTACTCGTCAACGGTACATTGTTCCAGAATTGAATGCCCGGATTGCTAACCTTCAGCCTGTTAAAAAATACTGTGGATATAGAAACGCTGGGGGGGGGGGGGGGAGGGGGAGGGATTACTGTTGATATACCCATGGAACTGGTTCTCTGCCTCCGCCCCAGCCCTTGGCACCTAAATCACTTGGGGGGATTACTGTTGATATACCCATGGAACTGGTTCTCTGCCTCCGCCCCAGCCCTTGGCACCTAGATCACTTATAGGGTCTCAGGTGTGATTATTACCCGTGAAGCCTCTAACATATGCTGCGTTTTGGACATGGGAATGGAAGTGTACGATATAATAATCGTACATTCTTTTCCATGGGCCAAAGCGTAGCATGTCAGCTTAATAGACAGACCTCCTCGGGATGCTGCCATGGAGGGGGCAGGAATCCACTTTGACCCCCGGGTGGGATCGCTTTCCATTCTTTTGTTGGAGCTCCTGAATCCTGTTAATCTACCACAAACTCCTGTCAACATTCATTGATAATTCACTCTTATTTGAATAGAAATCTGGACCACAGTGTACTGTATGCCAGCAACTATAGTGCAAGAATATTACATATACATATTGTATCACGGCGCTTTGCATCATAAATTGTTTTTTAGGTTTTTTTGTTTTTTTCGTTTGTTTTTTTCTTTTTTTGTGGGGATGGCAGGAAGACAGCCAATGCCTGCCATCTGCAAGCAATATACTCACATATTATAATGTCTTTATTTTATCCACAATAGATTTGTAAACACGTTGTATATTACTGAATAAACAATCATCATCCATGGATTATTCTGTCGTGAAATAATGTTATATCACTCAAGATGATTTGTGATGTCCCGCGTGAAATTAGCCACGACATATTGTATCGTGAAACAAGTTTTATCACTCCACACGATTTGCGATGCCCCACATGGAATCAGCAATGGTATACTGTATCGTCAAACAAGTTTCATCGCTTCATACGATTTACGATGCCCCACTGTTAATTAGCCACGTCCTACTGTGTCGTGAAACAAGGTTTATCATTCCATACAATGTGCAATGCCTCACGTGGAATTCGCCACGGCCTATTGTGCCATGAAACAAGTTTTGTCACTCCATACAATTTGCAATGCCTCACGTGGAATCAGCCACGCCCTATTGTATCGTGAAACAAATTTTATCACTCCATACAATTTACAATGACTCACGTGGAATTAGCCACGTCTTATTGTATCATGAGACAACTTTTATCACCCTGCATGATTTGCGATGACCCACGTGGAATTACCTATGGCCTATGGTATCGTGAAACAAGTTTTATCACTCTGTGTGATTTGTGGTGACCCACGTTGAATTAGCCACAACCTTTTGTATCGTGAAACAAATTTTATCACTGCATACGATTTCTAATGTCCCACGTGGGATTACCTACGGCCTATTGAATCGAGAAACAAGCATTACTCTGTATGATTTGCAATGACCCAAGCGAAATTAGCCATGACATTTGTATCGTGAAACAGGTTTTATCACAACGTATGATTTGCGATGTCTCACCTAGAATTAACCACAACCTATTGTATCGTGAAACAAATTTTATCACTCTGCATGATTTGCGATGACCCACGTGGAATTTGCCATGGCCTATTGCATCGTGAAACAAGTTTCATCACTCTGTATGATTTGTAATGCACCAAATGGAATTATCCAAAGCTTATTGTATCGTGAAACAATTTTTTTCGCTCAATATGATTTGTGATGTCCCGCGTGGAACTGGCCATGGCCTATTGTACCGTGAAATAACTCCGTACGATTTGCGATGCTCCATGTGGAATTAGCCATGGTCTATTGCTTCGTGAAACAGGTTTTGTCTCTCCGTATCATTTGCGATACTCCACATGGAATTAGCCATGGCCTATTGTACCGTGAAAAAAGTGTTATCACTCCGTACGATTTGCGATGCCCCATGTGGAATTAACCATGGCCTATTGTATCACGAAATAACTTTTATCACTCTGCATGATTTGCGATACTCCACGTGGAATTAGCCATGGCCTATTGTGCCAAGACCAAGTTCCATCACTCTGTACGATTTGTAATGCACCACAGGGAATTATCCATGGATTATTCTGTCGTGAAATAATGTTATATCACTCAAGATGATTTGTGATGTCCCGCGTGGAATTAGCCACGACCTGACACAAGTTTGATCACTCCGTACGATTTGCGGTGCCCCACATGAAATTAGCAATGGTATACTGTATCGTCAAACAAGTTTTATCGCTTCATACGATTTGCGATGCCCCACGGGAAATTAGCTATGGCCTATTGCATCGTGAAACAAGTTTCATCACTCTGTGCGATTTGCGATAGCACAAATGGAATTAGCCACAGCCTATTGTCTCATGAAACAAATTTTATCGTTCCGCACGATTTGCGATGCCCCAAGTGGAATTAGCCACGGCATATTGTGAAACAAAAGATATCCTCCAGCTTTAGTGCATATACTTTGTTGGGCGATCTAATCCTTATCGAGATGAAGCTTAGGGGTTGCTCTTCCAGATACACAAAACATTTCCCAAGCGCCCCGCTTCCGCTACTGTACCATCCCTAAGATAGTCGGCGTGAAAATCTTCTGGTCACTATTACTGGTCGTCTTATTGACGAGCGGCTGCACCAAGAAGTCCCTGTGTTGAACTATGCTGTTGATGTGGCCCTACCTTACGCCGTCAAAGCGATTGAGCGAAACATATAAGTACTAGGTGATATTTGCGGATTCGTTATCACTTGTACACGATTTGTACATGTACACGTACATGTACGTGTACCGCCATAGGGATTCAGTGTTAAATCGTGTACAAGTGTAGAAAATGTCGTTTTTTCATGGTGATACAGAATCCGCCATTGGTTTTGAGGCTCACAGATCGCACTTTTAACGTTCAAATACCCGTTGGCGAACGCGTACATTCGACACGTCGCTCAAGAGTGAAAAAATGTACGAAATTTTAAGAAAATATAATTTAAAATTTTTTTCTCTACGTTCCCATCGCGGATTAGACCATCGACCCATCGTTGATGAACGCGAGCAAAAAACGTTTTGCGGATTCTGTATCAGCATCAAAAAGCGGTTTGCGGATTCAGTATCACCTACGTTCGCCAACAGGTGTTCGAACGTCAAAAGCGTGATCCGATCGGGAAAACCCATTTGCAGATTCTAGATCAGGAAAATCGACCTCAAAAACGTTTTTTCGACGTTCACCAACGGTGAAAAGTGGTGTAAAGTGTAGTTACTCATCGAGGATTTTTTAAAAAAATCGATTTGGGCCTACGGTACATGGAAAAAAGGTGATACAGAACCCGCAAACCATCGCCACGTTCGCGATCGCGTTTCGGACGGTATAGGGTGCGATTTGATCGGTGAAAACGATTTGTCGATTCATTTCTTGAGTTTTGTGAGACGAAATCGTGATAGAATCGGTTTTGAGGAGTTTTTTCAATTTTGTACTCAGTGTAAATAAATAGCTTGTTTCGTTTAATGGAGTCGACTATAAGATTGAATTCGATAAATTCTATCATAATAGACATTCATGTTTTTGTTTCTGTGTGAATGAAAGGTTTTCGTTCAAAAGAGTCGACTATAAAATTGAATTTGTTATAATAGACATTCATGTTTTGTTTCAGTGTGAATGAAACGTTTTCGTTTCAACGTATGACATTGAAAAATTTGAGTTTTAGAAAATTAGAATCGATGGAAAAATCGTTTGTTTACGTTTTGTCACTGCGAATTTTGTGAAATAAATCTTAATAAAACACTTTGTAGAATTTGTTTCATTCAAATAAAAATAGTTCGTAGAATTGTTTTATTCAAATAAAATTCTATTATAAAACCTTTTTCACTTAGATGAAATTTTAAGAGATAAAACTGACACTCATGTTTTGTTCTGGTGTGAATGAAAGGTTTTCGTTCAAAAGAGTCGACTATAAAATTGAATCTGTTATAATAGACATTCATGTTTTGTTTCGGTGTGAATTAAAGGTTTTCGTTTCAATGGATGACATTGAAAAAAAAATTGAGTTTTAGAAAATTAGAATCGATGGAAAATCGTTTGTTTACGTTTTGTCACTGCGAATTTTGCGAAATAAATCTTAATAAAACACTTTGTAGAATTGTTTCATTCAAATAAAAATAGTTCGTAGAATTGTTTCATTCAAATAAAAATTCTATTATAAAACCTTTTTCACTTAAATGAATTTTTAAGAGATAAAACTGACACTCATGTTTTTGTTCTGGTGTGAATGAAAGGTTTTCGTTCAATGGATCGTTTTAATAATAGACAAAAAAAGCGCATTTCCTCTCAATCAGGTTTAAGAGATAAATTTAATTTTTAATATATTCGTGATAATGTTCGGAGATATGAATGAACCCTTTTAACGGATGTAATTATTCTCAAATGCATTAAATCAGAAACCGGTTTCTTATACGCTAAAACTTTCAAACTTTTCAAAGTTCTCCAGTTCGTCACTGAGTGAATAATCTGTGATGCGATTTTTAACGCGTTCAGAGGCAAAACGCATTTATAGAGGTTTTATCATGTAAATGTTTTTCCTCAACTGGTTTTTAGTTATCATATTAATGACAGAAGATTTTTATTTACTTAAAACATAAAAATAATTATACATTTAATTTTGAAAATAATAAATAACTCACATTAGCATACTCAAAGGAAATATTAATAATTTAAAAACAAAAAAAATGTTTTTACAGATGGATGCAAAACGTAGAGATCAGCTTTTAAACGAATATGAACGTGCCAAGAAGAGTATTCAATCGGCTGACAGAAGCAGACGTCTTGGTGAGATGGAACTTAGACGCAAAGCCACAAAAATATTTAAATCAAGACGGAGGTTCAGAAACGAAGCAGGAAGGAGATAGTTGAAGAATTGAGACCCTTAAAAGAGAGTTCTTTGAGAATGGGTTCGTTGCCCAGTAGTTTTACAAAACAGTATTCCTTTCAATCTACACCGGATAACGTTCCCATGAGAATCGAAACCGACGTGAGCGAGAGCGACGATAGAGCTTCGACTATCACCACTGATAGCGTCGCGTCGTCCGAGAATGGTGGTAAGAGAGATCTGTTGTATGGAATTTATAAGGATTCGGACGATAGAACTTTTGTTGGCGACACAGAAGTGGAAAAGGATGATGATAATTTAATCGTCGGTTCGAATAAGTATAAAATAACTGATGGACTGCGCAAATTGCTCCTTTTTGACAAGCCTAGTGATTACACGGAACAGGATTTTTACAATTACGGCGACATTCTGGTTCAAACCCACGCCATGAAGAGAAATAACGATGCCAGAGAGACGAGACCTAAAGCCAACAGAGGTTACAAGTGGACGAAAGTGGTGACACCCATATGGGATATGAATAAGGGGTGAAAACCACTTTTCTTCCGAGCGATTCTGACGCTCCGTCTCAGAGATTGAGTTTGTTGATGGCAAGTAGACGTGCTGGTAACACATGATTAGATAATGAGATAGTTAGTATATGCGACGAATTGTTAAGACAGAAGACTTTGAAGAAAAACCATTATAAAAGGCTGATGAACGAATTGAAGGATTGATGTATATAATAAGTAGAGAGAAACAAACAAACAAAATATACAAAATAAAAATAGTAAATTTTACACTAGAATAATAAAAGTATTTAAACAACAAACGATTTACCAGTGAAAACAAAATATATATTATAAAATAGAAATATGTTGGTGATAAAGAACAGGGGATACATTAGAACTTACGTTCAAGGCGGTTCTGGCATCGTCGATTCTATAATGCGAGCGTTCACGAGTGATGCAGGTAGAAAAACTCGCATCGACCACGTTTGAGGTTGGTAAGAAGACGGCTTTGGATGCTGGTAAGAAAGCCGCTTCCGAAGCCGGTGGTAGGATAGCTTCTGTGGCTGGCAAGAGGGCAGCCGACGCATTGATCGACAAGTTGATCAGTCCACCGGCGAAGCGAGCTACGTTAGAGGGAACGCCGAAAAGTTGGAAGATTTTAAGAATGCTGTGGTACCCATACAAGATTTAGCCAAAATGACGAGTGGATCTGGATTGAAGAGAACTCGCGACGGTGTAATACAAATAAATAATAATATTAAAAATGCTGAGTTTGATAAAACATAAAGTTGTGTTTGAGAAAATCTAAAATAACAAAAAAAAAAAAAATAAAATAAACAAAGATGAACATTAAAGATATGTCTTGGAACGACACCGCGACTAAGAGGTCGAATAATGAGTTCTTTCCCAAAAGCATAAGAGGCTTGATAGTGGGAAAATCGAATTGTGGAAAGACCAATCTGTTGATGAATCTGTTGTCCCGACCCGACTGGTTGGATTACGACAGATTGTTTGTGTTTGGCAAGAGCTTGTTTCAACCCGAATACAGATTGCTTCGAGAATGCATGGATCGTAGATTGCCTAAGGACGTCATAGCGAGAATCTTTGGCAGTAGGGAGGAATTTGACAAAAGTGAAGCTTCTCTTTCGACCATTTTGGACGGTGCGGCGATGGAATTGATGAAGAGAAATTCATCTTCGAACGTCGAGTGTCGATTTTATGAGAACGCTAGCGACGTTCCGGATCCTAGAGAATTGAAATCAGAAGATAAGAATCTCATGATTTTCGACGATCTGCTTTTGGAGAGACAGAACCGATGCGAATCGTATTACGTTAGGGGTCGTCACAGCAACGTGGACTGTTTCTACCTGTCGCAGAATTATTTTCGATTGCCCAGACAGACGATAAGGGAGAACGCTAATTTTCTATGCCTCTTTCGCCAAGATCTCAAGAATCTCAATCACATCTACAGCGATCACGTCGCAAACGACAAGAGCTCGGCGTAATTCAGGAAATTCTGCAAGAGGGTTTGGGATGGAGGACTTTACAATTTCGTCGTGATCGATTTGACTAGCGAATTTAATCACGAAAAATATCGGTGCGGGTTCGACAAGTTTTATGTTTCTGATGATAATAAGACAGAGAGTGAAAATAAAATTAGAAAATAATAAATCATCAAATAATTTAGTTTTGAAAAAATAAAATAAAGAATTAAAATATAATGTTCGAACAAGGAGAATTGTTAGAACGGATAGCCGAGAATACGGTTGCAAAACAATCCATTCAAATCGTGGTGAGTGGCGATTCGACTCGATTCGCGACGAAATTCGAACCTTCCATCGAATTGAATAGAGAGAAAAGATACGAGATGGCATTGGTGAATCTGGAGACTTATTATTCCTTTCCCAACATCACCGTTCAAGTATTCCGACGGAGTGGATTGGTTGGAGATTCGAATTCCCAAAGGAAGTTACGACATAGACGATTTGAACAATTACATTCAGACGCGAATGAAGACGGATGGAAAGGGAAGCAACAAGATCAGACTCGCTCCCAACCCTAATACCTTACAGACAATGTTGTATTTGGAAGATAATTTTCGAGTGGATTTCAACACGGACGATTCTATAGGCAAGATGCTGGGATTCGATAGAAAGATGTATCGAGGCCACGCGGCATCTGAAAATATGGTCGACATTCTCGCAGTCAATAGCATTCTGGTGAACGTGGATGTGATTGCTGGAAGCTACGTGAACGGTTGCACTCAACCTAAGATCTATTCCTTCTTTCCAAACGTGTCGCCGGGTTATAAGATCGTGGAACGACCTCGAAATTTAGTTTATTTACCATTTATTTTAGACACGTTGTATAGTCTCAAAACCACGTTGACAGATCAAAATGGTGAACTGTTAGATCTTCGCGGAGAGAGGGTGATGATACGATTTCACATAAGAGAAATATAAAAGCAAAAAAAAAAAAAAAAATATTGTGTATATATAAATAACAAAATAAAATAAATGCAATATTAATTTACAAAAATTATTTAATATATATAATTATCATTAAAACAAAAAAAAAAACAATTGAACAAAATATATTTAAAAAAAAAGTATTATGACACAATACGTGGTTAAAAACGTGAACATATCTGCAGGACAGAGGAAGAAACTTAAGAGAGCGTTAACAACTCGAGGCGAGGCGGTGAGATTCAAATTCACTCATGAAGATCTGATGACTGGCGGTTAGGATTCGATCGCCTGGACCAGAAGTAAAATCAAAAGGATGGAGAAAGTGATTCGTGATGGAAAAGGGTTGATGGTGAGATTGAGTCTCGCTCATTTGAGATACAATTTGAGAATGAAAGGCGGTTTTCTACCGCTATTGGCAGGAATCACTGCAAAAGCATTACCCTTTGCCGCAAAAGCATTACCCTTTCTCGGAAAGACTCTCGGCGTGGGAGCTCTCTCGGGACTCGCGAGTTCGGCAGTTGAGAAATTAATGGGTGGCAGCGGTCTGTTTTTGAAGAAGGGGGGAGCTGTGTGTTGCGTCCATGTAGACGACAGCGGTAAATGATTGTATCTAGAACCCGTTAGAGGTGACAACTCTTTGAATGGAAATGGTCTCTATCTGAAGAGTGGACGGAACGTTGAGCGACTCAGCAAGGGTTTGTTGTTTGGTGAGAATTCGCCATTTAAGAATATACCTATTTTGAGTATGTTATTATAATGTAATTATATAATTATATAAAATATAAATCATAGAAAATATAAAATAATATAAATGGATAAAAAGGTGGAAAAACAATTAGACGATAATGATGAATATCACGAGATAGAGTGCGAAAAAGATGTGGAAAAACGATTAGATGCTAATGATGGATATCTTAGGAAAGAACTGATAAAAGAGTTAAATAAAGATCGGGATAGATGGTTGAAATTTAAAAGAATGAGACGTTTTCCACCGTCACCACTACCTTCTGAAGAGAATGGTAATGATGCGAGTGTTACCGAGAGATGCACAACATTTGTTCATAATTATGATTCGGATAAACAAATGTGTTCTTATGTGTTCTTATAAAAAAACGTAACATATCACAAAAAAAAGAAAAGAAGAATCGATGCTGAAATTTGAGAAAAAAGGAAATGTTATTATAATATATGGGCGATAGTGAAGAAGGAAAACAAAAACAAAAAAAAAAAAAAAAAAAAAAAAAAGTAATGAGATCTAGAGATGATCAACCTCTCTAGATCTCATTACTTTTTTTTCCTTCTTCTTCACTAAAAAATCAATATCTCTATTGTTTATATTTCCAAGTCCGTTATTAGCATGTTGACACTCGTGTATTCTCCTTTTTCAAAAATGTGTTGAATATTTATCTTTACTTTTTTGCGTTTTTTTACATCGGTGAATGCGCTCTCACAACCCGATTTGTCCACGAGTTCGAGTGAGATTTTTGGATATATGTAACTTCCATAGGACAACGACAAATCGTCCTTGTCAAATTCCCTATCTTTGGCGATGACGATTTTCTGTAGATCACTTTGGTAGCCATAAAACAAATCGAGCATGGCTTCATCCAATTTCAAAGGCATGTTATATTTGTCGTATTTGCACTCTAAGCCCTTCATCTCGACCTCGTTCAATTTGATGGAGTCATGTCATTGTAATCTATAGATTTTAAAACCGAATTTCTTACACGTTTCAACTCGTTTCAATTTCAATTCGCATCTTTTAGGTGTTGTTGTCATGATCAATTATTTGTTTTTTTGTTTTACGAATTATTGCAAATAATATATTTTTAAATTTTGTATTTAAATAATAATTTGTTAAAAAAGTTTTTTTTTTTTACTCTTTATATATATATAAAAAAAAGTTTTTTTTAATTTTAATTTTCTTTAATGTGAAAATTTTTTTTTGTAAAAGTGTTTTTTCTCTTTATATATAAATAAAAAGTTAAATTTTAACATCCTTTTTTCTCGTATTTTTTTTTTCACGTTAAGGAACATAAAAAATTGATTAATTTCATCAAAAAAAATTTTTTCGAAGGAATTAAAACATATATATATAAAAACAATTTTAAAACTTTTTAACAAATTATTTAAATACAAAATTCGAAAAAAAAATATTCTTACAAATGGAGCAAACAAATAAAAAAATGGAAAATTTAAATGAGAAAACCGTACCTCAGTTAGACGAGATTTGTAAAAAATTAAAAATTCCACATTTCAGAAATCATAGAACCAAATAAAAAAAAACTGAAGTCATACAGGAATATCGTTTGCAAAACGATGGAAAGGCAAACAAAATGTCGATAGCAACGACGTCAAAAAATGCATCGGATGTGAAAAATGAGAAGAAGAAAAAGATAGCAAAAGGAATTGAAATGCCGATGCCGAAAAAAAACAAAAACGTTTTGGTTGTGAAAAATAAGAAGACAACTAAACGAAAAGCCGTTGAAGAACTTCAAGTTTCAAAAGAAAAGAAAAGAAAACTAAAACAAAAACGAGTGATGTACTATAGATTCTAGACAAACGAGATATATCGAGTGAAATTCAATGAGCAATCAACGAAGGGAAATGAGAAGAATATATAGCATGACTTGTCGCGGAAATATTCCAATTGAAGCCTGTAGAATGGGAGAGTGCGATCAAAGGCATTTTAAAACTTTTGATGTGGTTCCCTCGTTCAAGAAAATCAATCTGAAATTATTCATGGAACAGGTTAAGAAAAAAGTGTTGGATTTGTTTCACGAACACATGAATGTGGGATGAAAAATTAAGATGATACTCCATTGCGTGATGAATAAAATCGACGTGAAGTCTGGCGAGAGCATCGTGACAAATGCATTTTTCAGATCTAATGTCGAACCTGTATTTCGAGGTTCAGATTTATCGGATGTTTTTGAAAAGATGAAAGACAAGATGTTGACGTCTCTCGCGAATTATCAACATGAGATAGTAATGAGGTAGTAATTGGACGTTCGATGAGGTGTTGAAACTCGAAATTCATATAACTGAAAACGATTCGTTAAAAGGGTCTTCCTACATGGAATTACCGTATTTCTTAGCTAAAAAAAATGCTGTGATCAACGTGAGAAATAAAGATGATCAGTGTTTTAAATGGGCAGTCACCTCTGCTTTATACCCTGTCAAAATGAACTCCGATAGAGTTTCTCGTTACGAGGAGACTTCTAAAAATCTCGATTGGACCGGAGTGACTTTTCCAACAGAGTTAAAACACAAAATCCCACCGTAACGGTGAACATCTTGGGATACGACGATGAAAAACGAACGATCTATCCTCTCAGACAGACTTCGTATTTCGAAAGAGAAAAGACAATTATTTTATTATTGATTTCGAATGGTGACAATCGTCATTATTGTTGGGTTAAACATCTGAGCCGATTACTGTTGAGACAAAATAATAAACATAAAGGAAAGATATGTTTATGTTGCAACTGCATGAACGTGTTTCACAATGAAAAATCGTTAGCGAAACATCAGGAATATTGCAACGAAAATCAAGGTGTCGCCATTGAAATGCCTAAACCCAACACCATCATGTTTGAAAATCGCAATAGAAGGTTAAAAGTACCATTCATAGTGTACGCCGATTTCGAATGCTTCACCGTGAAAATGAGTTCCTGCCAACCCAACGCTCTTCGAAGTTACGTTGAAAGATATCAAAAACACACTCCTTCGGGTTATTGCATTTACGTGAAATGCGCTTTCGACTCGCAACTCGACATGGGTCCCTTTACCTACTCAAAACAGTGCGAAGACGACGACGTGGCTCAAAGGTTCGTGGAAGAGTTAGAATCGAAAATTCAAATGTTATATGATAAATTCAAAACTCCAGCGAAAATGATCATCACCCGAGAGCAGCAGGACGAAAATAACAGAGCCACCGAATGTCACATATGCAGACAATCGTTTGACGATAATTTGGAGGAAATAAGAAGGTCAGAGGCCATGATCATTACACGGGTCTGTATCACGGTCCGGCTCACAGCAAGTGTAATTTAAAATATCGAGACGCCATTTTCTATCTAGTGATATTTCACAATCTCTCGGGTTACGACAGTCATCTGTTCGTAAAAAATCTTGGCACCTCCCACGAAGAATTAAATTGCATCGCGAACAGTGAAGAAAGATACATTTCCTTCACGAAATGGAAGCTCATGGAGAAGAAAAGAGTAATTGATGGAGACACATTGGAAGAAAAAACGAAATTCATTCGTAAAGGTATACGTTTCATCGACAGTTTTAAATTCATGTGAACCGCTCTGGAAAAATTAGTTGATAACATGAGCAAGGATAAATTTAAAGTCACAAGCGAACATTTCGGAGAATGAGTAGATGTTATGTTGAGGAAAGGAGTCTATCCTTATGATTACATGAACGATCTAAACAGATTCGACGACACCGCACTATCTTCGAAAGAAGATTTTTATTCAAAATTATATAAATCTGACATTTCCGACGAGAATTACGAACACGCCAAAAACGTGTGGAAATCATTCGATATGAAAACCATGAGAGATTATCACGATCTCTATCTGAAGACTGACGTTCTACTCTTGGCAGACGTGTTCGAAAATTTTCGAGACGTCTGTCTTCGAAATTATGATCTGGATCCCGCTTGGTATTTCACCGCACCCGGTCTATCATGGGACGCTCTGTTGAAGACTACTGAAGTCCAATTGGAATTATTATCCGATGTGGACATGTTGTTCATGTTCAAAAGGGCTATGAGAGGTGGCGTATCGATGATCTCCCACAGATATTCTGAAGCTAACAATCCCTACATGAAAGAAGGTTCGATATGGTCGAATAAATACATACAGTATTGGGATGCTAATAATCTGTATGGTTGGGCTATGAGTCATCCTTTACCAATTGGAAATTTGGAATGGATAACGGAACCGGAAGAGATGCAAAAATGGAGAGACTATCCTTGCATTTTAGAAGTCGATTTGAACTATCCGGAAGAATTACACAATGATTATCCGCTGGCTCCCAAACGAATGGAACCGAATGAAGGAGACAAGGAAAAACTCATTCCCAAATTATTTAACAAACGTAACTACGAGAGAATTTGAAACAATACATCGATTACGAGATGAAATTAGTCGACATACATCGCATCATTTGATTCAACAAAGAGCTTTGGATGAAAAAATACATCGATCTCAACACGAATCTCAGAATTCGAGCCAAGAACGATTTCGAAAAAGATTTCTTCAAACTCATGAACAACTGCGTGTATGGTAAATCGATGGAAAACATCAGGAAGAGAACCGATATTCGACTCATCACGTCTGAGAACAAAGCTAAAAAATTAGTGGCGAAACCCAATTACAAACACCGAACCATATTCGATGAAAATCTAGTGGCCGTTCACATGCAAAAGATGCACCTGAAGTTCGACAAACCGTATTATCTCAGACCAATCATCTTAGATATCAGCAAGCGATTGATGTACAAGTTTCACTACGATTACGTCAAACGAAAATTTGGTGATAAAGCCAAACTACTGTTCACTGACACAGACAGTTTAGTTTATGAGATAGAGACGAAAGATGTCTACCGAGATATATCTCCGGACGTGGCCGCGTGGTTCGATGCGAGCAATTATCCCATCGATCACCCGTCCAACATTCAATCGAACGACAACAAGAAAGTGTTAGGTAAATTTAAGGACGAGAGCGGTGGTAAACAAATCGTCGAATTCGTGGGCTTGAGACCTAAACTGTATGCTTATCGTCTAGAAGATGAAGAGATCAAGAAGTGCAAAAGGGTTAAAGCATGCGTGGTGAAGAAAAACATCTCTTTCCGAGAGTATAAAGATTGTCTGTTGGGAAGTGGTCCGGTGTATAAGACTATGAAATCGATTCGATGCAAAAATCACGACTTGTATACCGAAATAGTCAACAAGATTTCGCTGACGGCCGACGACGATAAGAGATTCGTGTTAGATGATAAAATAAGCACCTTAGCACTCGGACATTGGACTTTGGATCTAATTTTAGACAATAGGATATCAGATATGATTGAGGATGATAGGATTCCAGATATGATTAAGGATGATAGGATTCCAGAAAATCAAGAGGAATTAGATGGATTCAAGATTATGAAAGTTGAGGAATTAGACAGATTCAAGATTATGGAAGTCGATAGAGTTAGTTTAAAAAGAAAAATAAAAAAATAAAAAAAATAACGTCATTTTAGTGAATTATAATAAAATAAATAAATTAAAAAAAAATATACGCATTTCTGAATAAGAAAATAGAGATATCCGTAGAAGGTGTCATCTTACCTAATGAACCCTTATCCAACATCGATCTGTCAAATGCGGCGAAGGATTTGAAAATCAACTATTTTCTAGGTGTGTTTTCCAGAGATGCCTTGCCAAAGAGAAGACCTCGACAATCGGAATGCGGAATTTTAAATCTAGACAATTTATCGGGTGAAGGCACTCATTGGGTGGCGTGGTTCAAGAACAGAAAGAAGAAGAATTATTATTTCGACAGCTATGGAATCTCACCGCCGAAAGAAATAAAGAACTATTTCAACAAATCGATGGTTCGTTACAACATGGAACGAGTGCAATCGCCAGATCAAGTGTTTTGCGGTCACCTGTGTCTCTACGTTCTCAAGAGATGGTCTGAAGGAGATCGGTTTCAAGACATTCTCAATGATTTACATTAGAGAGAGATTTTTTTTATAGTATATATAATGGTAAAAAAATTATATAAAAAATTTTAATCGAATAAAAACGAAAAATAAAAATAAGTGAAATAATTCATTTTTAATAAACTGCGTTTGAAATATATTTTTAAAACAAAAATCTCAAAACAACATGCCAGTTGATAAATTTGGTAGAAGTGACGATGAAAGTCAACCCAAAAAGAAGAGGAAGATGCTCGAAGTCGGTGATGGTTACGACGTTGCCAACTTGGATGAACATTACATTTGGAGATACGATCCTCGAGAGGAACCTTTGAACATGAATGATAAGAAGCTCTACAATCTTCCCGAGCCGATAGATCTCGCAGATGCTGTGACTAAAAAATACGTCGACAGGGGGAACACGGTTTTTGAACGAATCATGCTAGATAATTACGTGGATAAAGCCATGACCAACGATCTCGATCTGAAATCTAAACGTTTGGTGAACGTCATGAATCCCATAGATCCCACTGATGCCACGACCAAGAAATACATTCACGACTCTCACGCGAGATTCAGCGAAATATCTGAGAAATAGATACGTTCAGAAAACGTTGTACTCAGAATTGAACGCCAGTTCTAACAAGATAACGAACGTGGCCACTCCCACGAATCCCAAGGACGTGGCGACCAAACACTACGTAGATCTGGAACAGAGAAAGTCTGACAGACGAGAAATGAAATCGGATCTGAATGCGGGATTCAACAAGATATTGAATCTGTTGAAGGTCGACGACACGGATGTGGACTCACCCACAGTCAACAAGGGCTACGTAGATTCTGCCATGATACGATCACAAGAATACGTAGAATCACAAGTGGACAATCTCTATCTGAACAAACAATCTGGCAGAACCATGGAGGGTGGTATCAACATGAACGGTGAGAATGTATTCGGTCTCGATCACGATCCCGAATTCGATTCCAGCACAGTCAGCAGGAAGTACATAGATGACAACTCGGTCTGGAGAAAGGGCGACATCATGGAAGGTAAACTAGACATGGGTGGACTCGCGCTTATGAATCTACCGGATCCCGTGAACATGACGGATGCCTGCACCCTGATTTCGGTGGTGGAAAGAGTCAAATATGCTAGACAATTGATCACCGTGTGGGCCGAGGAGGCCGGCACGTTAGAGGAGGGAAAAACCGAGTGGTCTTTCGGAAACGGAGGTAGCGGATCGAAACATGGTCAGGTGGGATATCCCATGCCGTTAGGAGGTGAAATCATTCGAATGAGTCTGGCTTCCTCGGATTTGAATAACAGAGCGGTCGTCAATCTCGTGGGGAATGGAGTAGAGAGCGGTAAGAAATACAGCGTTGAAAAGACTGAGAATCAACACGCGAATTTAAGCACGTTCGGCACGCCTCTCAAAGGGAACGCCGAAGACAGGATTAATTTCGTTACGAAAACCAATAATCCCGAAGCCGCCACTTCTGTGGTGAGTCTACTGATCGAACTAGATCCTTTGAACAAACAGTGAACGCGTGGAAATAAGTAATTAAAAAAATAATGTGTGATTATTAAAAACAAAAAAAAAAGTAATGAGATTTAGAAAGATGTTCAATCTCTCTAGATCTCAATACTTTTATTTTTTATTTTGTTTTTTTTGTTTTTAATAATTACTCATAACTTTTTTTATTTTGTTTTTAATTTTTTTCACACACGTCTATCATCGAATGATCGACATCTTATTTCCATCCGATTCGAATTGTAGTTATCTGTCCGACAGGACCAGAGTGAAGACTTCGGTTTTTCTCGGCACGTTCCTATCGATTTGCATCTTGATCTGAATGTCTAAGATGCTACTCTTGAGTCATTCACTCTGTTTACTGACGTCGAATACGAACATGGGATACATCGATTTGTATTCGCTGGGAGATATGTTAGGGCTGCTCATCAATTCGTCTAGACTGTGATACTTCTTTCTAAAATCAGCGGCGTCGCCGTACAGTCTGCAGAAATCGTTCTTGTCAAACGACGCGTTGTAATCGATTGCTGGATATCTCGTGGCGTTCAGAAACACTTGCATGTTTCTCAAATTGCAGTAATCGAACTGCGACGCATTCTTTTCCTGACACCCGTCCCTATCAGTCTGAAACGCAACCACGATGAAGCGCGGTCTCTCAGAAGCGGATTTCACTGTCAATCTCCAAGCAAAGTGATTCGTGGAGAGTGGAATGCTAGCAGTGTCACACTGTCTCATTCTAAATCCCACGGGTAATTTACTCTTGGATTCTATGATCTTGTAGAGACGCGCTTTTTCCACGATCGAAGGCTCCACATGCAGAACGAACCACGATATCTTGTGTAGAGTTATCTTACCCGCATCAGTCGCGGGGAGTCTCACTATCCCATCATCATTTCCCTTTCGAATCAACGCCAGATTGTGTTTGAATCCGTACATGATCTTGTTGTAATCGTCTGCGAATCCAAAGATGTGGTTCAAAGGTATCCTGAACGAAAACGTTCCTTTAGGTCTGGACGTCTTGACGACGTAGTCGAATATCGCGGCGGCGCCGGCGTTAGCAGGGCCGACGGTGTCTTTCACCCACAACTGATTAAGTCCTCTGGATTTCGAAAAATCATCCGAATACGTCAAGAGTCCGAACATCATGGTGGCCTGACCAGGATGAAACACAGATTCTATCTCTTGTCCGGATAGCATGTATTTCATATTACTGAATAGATGCATGATGCCATTATTGGCTAGAGTAACCATGTCGTCGTCGGCGTAGTCGCTCCCATCTTCCTTGGTGAGACGTCCCTGCACCACTATGTAACTCTCGCTAGGATGGACGAATAGATCTTGAGATTCGACGTTGATTCTTATCTTTCCCGCATTGTTCAAAATCGTTCCGGTTACCAGTTCGTATTCGTGAACCTCATATTCTTGAATACTTTCATCTTTCACTATGCTTTGTGCTATATCTAGTATATTTGCCATTTTTGAAGGGTTTTTGTTTTTTTGTTTATTAATTAGCTTGTTTTTTTTATCTAAAAATAGTTTTAATTATTTTTTATTATTATTTTTCTCTCCTATATATATATATATATATATATATATAAACAAGAAAATGTTAAAGAGAGTAAATAAAAAAAAAATTGTTTTCTTTATCAAACTTCGTCTTCTGCAATTGTTGTTCGTAAAACTTTCCGATGAGCTCTTCTCCATTCAAAGCTTCGATTTCGTAAGTCACCGGATTCGTGTGAAATATGTTGATTATCACGAAGATTTCCGAGGTCCATCGAGGAGTATAACCCTTTTCGAAGTGCTTCTTATAAGCGTAGATTCTCACTCGATCAGCGACTGCAAATTTCAGCGTTCTAGACTTCTTCCTAATCTTAGATCTCTCAGGATATAGATTCGCGTAGACCCGTTTTTCGTTTCGAGGATCGCTAGCTTCCACGGGAGTCATCTTGATCGATCTGTGTCGCGTGTTGTTGTAATCTTTGACCAGACCATTGAGAGCGTATATGTATTTCTTGGTCGAATTCGCCGTGAAGTATCTATGCATCTTTTCCTTCATCGTTCGATTCCAACGTTCCACCACGCTGGCTTTCTCTTCGTTTTCGATCGAGTAGAGGTCGACCAATCGATGAAAGTGCTTGTTGTAGAATTCCTTTCCCTTATCCACCCACAATTTATTCGGTTTTTGAGAAGACGCGTCGAACACGCTCTTCAGAGTCTCGGCGAAGCAAGGTCCCGATTTATTCTTCAAAGCTCTGATCCAACCGTATTTGGAAAACACGTCGATGACTGTCAATAGATATTTGACACCCTCGTTCCACCTCGAAAACGATCTCATGTCGACCAAGTCGGCAGACCAAATATCATCCAAACCCTTCACGAACACCCTTCTCTTTCGAAATTTACGCACGATGGGTTTGTGTAACTCCTCGGCCAATTTGCTCGTCAATAATCGTTTCTTCTTCTTTTCAGATGCGCTTTTTTTTGAACGCCCCATCCGAATCAACGTTTCGTACCGATCAAATTGCTGACCAGCGAACGTTCTATCTTCTCTCTCCTGGTCGGATTCGATATACCTCTCAATTTTGCCAACATGTTTTTATCGCAGACATCGTTGCGAGTCTTGGTGTCGGGATGTCCGGCGTAGCATAGATCATGATCATACGCGGCCACGTCCACCCTATTCACAGGTTTGCTCCAAGATTTAGGAGTCAGATCGGCTTTGAGTCTCTTGTTCAATTTCGTTCCAGGTCCCGTGAAACTGTGACCAGGCAGATGCATTTCGAAAGGTAGATTATTGATCATTTTATTCACGATGCCTTTACCTTTGCTCACGCTCCTTTTTTTGACGAATCGAGTAGAACCACACACGTCGCAAATTCCGCGAAGCATCTGTCTGTCGTTTTTAGTTCGTACTTCTTGAGAATTACTCGTCTCAGTAACTCTCTTACACTTTACGCAATACATTTTTCGAGAGTTATTTAAATTAATTTCGTTTTTATTTTATATATAAATTTAATATTTCTTTTTTTAAAAATTCTGTTCTTATTATATATATTTTTTTTTTCAATCGCTGCTCTTGAGTTCTATCATCTTACTGAATTCCTCCCTGGCCTCTTTCCTCCCCTTTTCCACGAGAGAATCCTTCATCTCTTCCTTGATGATCTGACGAGTCTTGATTCTCACAGCTTCTTTCATGGCTTCATATTTTGTTTTCTCACCCAATATCGTGAAATATTCTCCGTCCGATATCCTACCGTCTTTCAACGCCATCAAGATCATTTCGGATATCGTGTCGATCTTGGAGTCGGCCAAGACGCGAATCTTGTCATGTTTCCTCGCCTTCAGATATAATTTCCTACTCAAAAAGTTTCCGAGCGTGCTAAACAATCCAGCGGCGAGAGCCACTCCTTCTATGGTTAACACGATCGGAATACCGACCGCAGTCGACAACAATCCGATGCTGGCCGCGTGTAAACCCATGGAAATCGTGATGAGTGTCGTGTCAATCGCGTTGACGAATTTCACGAAACGCGAATACTTCTTCTTGAGAGAATGACGAGAATCTCTCTCTTGAGTTAGATACGATTGGATTATACTGATTTGATCGATGCGATACCTCTCTCCTCTTTCTTTTTCTTCTAGCGACGGTGCCGTCGGCAAAACGCCGTTCGGCTTCTCGTCATCGTCGTCATCTAACGTCGGATACAATTTATTTCTGGTTCTCATTTTTGTGTTTTTTCTTTCTTTCTAATATTAGATAAAAAATTTATGTGTGTATTTATTTTTATTTTCTATTCTCCCTTATTTATATCAACGAGAAAAACTTAGACGTATGCTTCATTGAACAATAATTTCATGATGCATCCCTTGTCTTCTAAAGTCAGACTTCTACGCGCCAATTTCAGTTCTTCCGAAACTGTGGGCTTGTCTCGATCCTTACAGAAGAGTAATCTCTTCCAAAACGTGACCACTTCGTCGATTTGAACGCGTTCGAACTCCGGTTCGAAATACTTGACGACCATATCTTCCCTTTCCATCGTCAGACACGAATGATTCTCATGATCGAAGTCTAGGTGATCCCGACATCCGACGCATCGTTCTAACAAGAGGCGACATAGTTGTTCGTTCACGCAGAATAGGCTCTCATCTGCATTTTTGAAAGAAACCTTGCTCTAATAGTCTGGGAAGCGTTCATGATTTACGTATTTTTTATTATCTATTAGATTTGATATATTTATTTTTTTAAATAACTATTTATTTATATTTTTTTCTTATTTATATTTTTTTCTCTCCTATATAAATCAATCACTTTTTTATTTCCTCTCCTCATAACCGATTCTATCACGATTTCGTCTCACAAAACTCAAGAGATGAATCGACAAATCGTTTTCACCGATCAAATCGCACCCTATACCGTCCGAAACGCGATCGCGAACGTGGCGATGGTTTGCGGGTTCTGTATCACCTTTTTTCCATGTACCGTAAGCCCAAATCCATTTTAAAAAAATCCTCGATGAGTAACTACATTTTACACCACTTTTCACCGTTGGTGAACGTCGAAAAAACGTTTTTGAGGTCGATTTTTCTGATCTAGAATCCGCAAATGGTTTTCCCCGATCGGATCACGCTTTTGGCGTTCGAACACCTGTTGGCGAAAGTAGGTGATACTGAATCCGCAAACCGCTTTTTGATGCTGATACAGAATCCGCAAAACGTTTTTTGCTCGCGTTCATCAACGATGGATCGATGGTCTAATCCGCGATGGGAACATAGAGAAAAAAATTTTAAATTATATTTTCTTAAAATTTCGTACATTTTTTCACTCTTGACCGACGTGTCGAATGTACGCGTTCGCCAACGGGTATTTGAACGTTAAAAGTGCGATCTGTGAGCCTCAAAACCAATGGCGGATTCTGTATCACCATGAAAAAACGACATTTTCTACACTTGTACACGATTTAACACTGAATCCCTATGGCGGTACACGTACATGTACGTGTACATGTACAAATCGTGTACAAGTGATACCGAATCCGCAGATATCACCTACTCATATATGGTGCGGCCCGGCGACTTGGATACGCGCCCACAGTGCATTCCAGACCTGGTGCTGAAAATAAAAGTCAGATAGTAGGTTTGGATCATTGATAAACTATTTTTAGTGGTCCAACTTGACATACCTCCCAGGGTGGAATATTTGAGTCACCTTCGAAGGTTCGCCCGTTCATCCGAGAAGCAAGAGAGGCAAACCCCTGCACTGATACTTCGGTAGATCAACCAGAAAAACCGTGTGTACCACAAATGCAACAACCATCAGTCGACAGTTCACTCTCAAGGTGTACTGCATTTTGTAGCTCAAAGAGAGATAGCACAACCACTGTGCGGCATATAACATCGAGATTCTCGGAGTCTTGCACACCACTAGGCGGCCCCACTGTTCAACTAGGAACAACAAGTAGCTCTTACAGGACAAACCTAGGCGCAGGTCCTTCAGTCAAATAATACAGGATAGGCTCATCGGGCACACAGGGCCCGTAGCACGTCGTCCTTCTCTGGGGCTCCTCCAAACCATCATACTTACTTGCAATGACAGAGGGCTCTTGTGTCACTGTCTTAGCTCTTGTGACATCATTGGGCTTTTTTACCAGTCAGACGCATCAGTTCTTTGTTCAGAGCTGACATGATAATCGGTAGCTGGGCAACCAGTTCAGTGGATCTTTGACCCTAATGTTGTTGAGATAACAACACCATCTCCCGGGCGTACTAACGTCTAAAGAATCGCTCTGCAATGCCTTACCGTCTGTGGGGCCCCTTCTCATCTTGTCGGATTGAGATACCAGGCTTCAACACATATCCCATTAACTCCTGCACAGGATCCACTTGAAGAAGTTTGGGTCACCACAGGAGTTGTTCGACTGTAGATGCGTGGTAAAGCGCTAGCTACTTCAGCTGAATCTCTTGAGGACAGAGGCTCGGTGACTTTATGACGGCCGGTCACATCTACCACGGCCAGAGAATACTTTAAGACATTTCCACCGCGGATCATGAGGTAGAAATATGAAGTCATCTTGGTGGGCCTTATTTAGCACAGGGCGTCAAATGTTTGCCAAATAGCCTGCCTTTTTGTCTCCTGCCGCCAGCGTGGCGAGCGTTTGTCGCTTTTTCCGTATGTCTGTCAAGGTAACTGAATATATTCTATGTTGAACCATCGACTTAACTGTCCAAAATACAAACTCAGCAATATAACTGTTCCGTTGTGAAGAGTTGCAACATGGGTGTCATTTGGCTGACGTAAAATTTGACCACATTCGACCGAGATGTCTACAACACCAGCGCTGCGGATGACGATATCGCTGCTTCTGGCAATACAACCCACAGATCTGTAGACGCAGTAGGTGGGATCGACAGTTATTTGCAGCAGTGGCATTGATGACTAGTACAACACTCTTGCACAAATAGGGCAAACCACGGGGCCGTGATTACTCGTGGTATGAGCTGAATAAGAATGCGAGGCTACAGCTAGGGTTCAAACGAGGGTCGAAATCGCGAACACCTTTATTCGCACACCCATTGCATTATCTACTGTCGCACACCCGGACACCTATTGCATTATCTACAGTCGCACATCGGCGAGATAACGCCAGAACCCGCCCACCCATTGCATTATCTACTGTCGCATATCGATATATGATACTGATAGTCCGCGCACCTGTTGCATCATCTACTGTCGCACATCGGCGAGTTGATACTGATGTAGTCCACACACCTATTGCATTATCAACTGTCGAACATCGTCGAGATGATACTGTCATCTACGCACCCATTGCATTATCTACTGTCGCACATCGGCGAGATGATACTAATGTCATCCACGCACCCATAGCATCATCTACTGTCGCACATCGGCGAGTTGATACTGATGTAGTACGCGTACCCATTGCATTATCTACTGTCGCACATCGGCGAGATGATACTGATGTCATCCACGCACCCATTGCATTATCTACTGTCGCACATCGGCGAGATGATACTAATGTCATCCACGCACCCATTGCATTATCTACTGTCGCACATCGGCGAGATGATACTAATGCCATCCACGCACCAATTGCATTATCTACTGTCGCACATCGGCGAGATGATACTGATGTAGTCCATGCACCAATTGCAATATCTTCTGTCGAACATCGTCGAGATGATATTGATGTAGTCCATACACCCATTACATTATCTGCTGTCGCTCATCGGCGAGATGATACTGAATTACTGATGTTGTACGCGCATCCATTGCATTATCTACTGCCGCACATCGGTGAGATGACACTGATGTCGTCCGCGCACCCATTGCAACATCCACTGTCGCACATCGGCGATATGATACTAATGTAGTCCGAAATGAGATGGTATTCGCAGATTGGCAGGTAGGTCTGCATATATTACCACCCGAAGTTGAGGCGGCTCTCCAAACGTTTGGCGATGAATTGGGTGAAACGGTTGCAGTCATAGACAGCGTAGAACTGCGAGATGAATTGGGTGAGGCGGTTGCGGTCATAGAGAGCCTAGAACTGCGAGATTGGGCGATGAATTGGGTGAGGCTGTTGCGGTCATAGACAGTGTAGAACTGTGAAATTGGGAGCAGGAATCAGATGCTACAAACAGTGTTCTGACAGCTATCTTATATTCTGTTGATCGGGCCAACAAGATGATGGAGACTAAATTAAGTGAAGGGGATGACACGACACTTAGAATCACCGATGACTTTCCTTTTGAGATCAATGGACCGAAGCACAGCATCAGAGAGCTTCGGGGCTCGAAAAGGCAATGCAGACTATTAGAGGCGAACTAATCAACAAACTGGCTAAACTCGAAAAGGCAATACAGACTATTAGAGGCGAGCTAATCAACAAACGGGCTAAACTCGAAAAGACAATACAGACTATTAGAGGCGAGATAATCAACAAACTGGCTAAACTGTCCAAACTCGACGACCATATTTCTCTGGAAAACAGAAGCTCGCTTGGAGTAAAGAGTGTGGATTTGATGAACTTACTCAGCATCGCATCTTGCCGCGCTTGCGTAACCAAGAAGATAAATAAATCTGCTCGCTTAAAGGCGACCTTTTCAAGCCAAGAGGCTCTGCCCTCGCAAATTTACAGAATCCACAAGGCTCCAACGAAGGGACAACGCTCGGTGAACGCATTCGCATCTTGTTTCGCGAGAAGGGAGATCACCACTGAGAGCATATTGACCGCGATTGGTAAGGCCATTATTTCCACTCTGTTGCTGGCACTGACCGCCGGGTGGATGTGGCGCTCCACGTTACCTACTCCGGCTCCTCCGGATAAGGAAGGCTTGAACGTTTGGGTTATAAAGAATCTGCAGGGTTTTTGTCGATCCCTGGCCACGTCTGGCAATATTGGGAGCCTGGTATCCGGGCTTCTTTCACTACTAAGCAAAACGATCGGATGGTTTACCAAAAATCAGTGAGTCATGGTCCTCTCAGGTGGAGGTTTGTTGATCTTGAGTTCCTGAAGAACGGCAGTAAGAGCTTGCTATGTCGTAGGAGGCTTCATAAACACACAAATAGCCTTCACATTATCGATAACCCCAAGTCTCGAAGAATCTGTGGCAATCAGGATTTTGATAATATATCCCACAGTACCGTGTAAACGCCTCCTAGTTTCATGTCTGAAGGGGACATGTAGAGGCTGACACCAAACACATAATCAGTTTTTGATTCGTCTTGAGACAGTACGTCCTGGTGGCATTTGATTGTTCTCTGCAAGTCCACTGGCCGGGCAATGGCGTCTTCCAAATTCTCCTCTAAGAGTTTTTTGTAGATTGAACGCAGTGCCTGTGACCAGTCTTAGTGGCTGAATCTGAGAGTGAAAACCAATTACTTCCCAGAGTTGTTAATCCTCTCAGCTCAAATCTACGGTTGACGGAGTGTAGAGTACGCTCCGACGAATGGTAGTAATGCCTGACTCTCTAGAGTGTACCCAAACCGTCATTATAGTCGCTTTTGCCTCTTCAATTCGGATTCGAGTACAACTCCAAAGTCGTTGAATAGCGCCTGTCATGTGAGTTATCATACCTTGACGAAGCATTGGACCAGCAAAGCCCCTGTGACATCTCTGCGATTTTTTTGACACGATCTATTACGACATGAAAATCTTGGGCAATCGTGGATATCCGTACTGAGATCCGTACTGCTTCGTAATCATTCATGGATATCCGTACTGAGATCTGTATTGCTTCGTAATCATTCTTTAGTATTCTTGGTTGACCGGTATACGCGTACGGAAGTTTTAAACTGTTTGAAACTTTCTTACACCATCGTGTGATTTTTTGTAATTTCGTAATGCGTCGTACAGCTGTCACACTAGACCGTATTAAACCGTACTGCGTCGAACCACTGTCACACTAGACCGCATTAAACCGTACTGGGTATTCTTGAGTGTTCGTAAGTGTTCGTGCCCACATGGCCAGTACGGTTGCGTCAAGATTCACCACGACTCACCACGATTTTGAAAGTCGCGGTCAATCGTGGCCTGTAGTGGGCACTCGTATCTCAGAGCGTGACAGTGTGACAGGGGCTTAAAAAACTAGTATGGTCTATTACGATCTACTACGATCTACTACGACGGCATTGCGAGTTTCGTACGACTCCACCAAGACTCAGTACGACTTTCTCAGAATCATAGTACGACGTACCAAAATTTATCACGATACCAGGAAGACACACTAAGAATCTCTACGAGGTTTCAAGATTCTGAACGATTTTGATACAATCCTAGTAAGATCCAGTAGGAATACGATAGGAACGTCCAAGAGCTCACACGTTTTCCCCACGATTTTCGGTTGAAAAGGAAATAAACCCCGGAAATCAGTTGCTCTGAAATCATTCTGTTCTAACTGTAGAGGATTCTTAATAGGTCTTGCATCATCTTTCTAGTCCGTACTATTTCGTATCGGTGTCGTGCGAGCATCGTACAAGTTTATATCGATTCGTACTGAATCGGCTTGGAGAATGTTGGTAGATTCTTACTGCAGTCGTATGGAGATTGTGTTAACGTCGTGTAAGGTCGCGAGAGAAGCCGATTCAGGGCGATTTTTTCCAAAAATCGTGGTCAATTGTGGAAATTTGAATCCGTGGCTATTCTTGGACATTCGTTACAAAAACTCGCAAAGATGTGACACGGGCTTAAAAGTATAACCAACCAGTGATTGATGATTGTTTTCAGAGGATTTATCATGGGTGCTTGTAGTTGGCAAAATATATCCAAGTGGTGGGTTTTAAAGCTGATGATTTTAAAATATGCTGTGGGGTTACACATACACGAATCTCATTGATGTCTTAGAGCTCTATAAACTCTATCAAATTCACCCTCTTAAAAATTCACTTGTAGGTGCGCTCGTAACTTTTGACGACGATCGTTCTCGGGAGAACACTCACCTTTTCGCAGAGGTAACACGGACCCACATTTTAAGTGAATTGTTTCGACAGAATACCGCCAAAAAAAAAACACCGATGCGAATGAAATACTAGCGATCCAACGTCAATTCCCGCAGAAAAAACACAGTCCGATTCGAGCAGCGAATTTATCGGTGCGCCTGAACCGGCCATCGATGACGTAGTGAGGTTTTTGGCAAGTAGAGAGAGACAGCTCGCGGAGTCTAAAACGCGCGAGGTGCGCCCACTCCGGTCCGCGATTATGTAGATATTACGAGTTGTGAGACGGACGATAAAAAATTGTTTTGACCAACGAAATAACAGAATTATCGATCAATCAGCATCGTCTTCATTCTATTTTCATCATAAAACTTAATAACCGTTCTTGTCATTAAAGTAAAAAAAACTGAAAAAGTTGTTATTTTTTACATGTATAATAAGAAGTAGACAAAAACATTTTTTTACAGTTAACAATTATTATCATTAAAAAAAAATACACTCACAAAAAAATTTTGTCATTAAAGAAAAAAACTTGTTGAAAAAAAGTTGTTATTTTTACATATATAATAAGAAGTAGAAAAAAAAAAAAATAATATTTACAATTAATAATTATTATCATAAAAAAATAATCAGTCATGACATTGTCAGTACCTAAACAATCTGTATTAAAATAAGAGAGTCGAGAGATTTTTGAAATACGGTAATAAAATTTATAGATTACAATCGTACGATGCCATCGAATTGAAGGATGTGAAGACGACTGGATTGAGAGATGAATACGAGAAATATACATTGCATTTGAAATTGAACGAGACCACCTTGGATTTAATGTACGAATGTCAAGACGATCTATTAACCATTCTCAAGGAAAATATAAAAAATTTCGATGCAGACGACCTGTCTCTAATCTACGGGAGTAATATATATCTGAACGTTTCTAAAGAAGTGGTCAACGAATTGAATCTGTCCATCGGGGAAGAACGAACATTTGAGAGTGTGAATCTGGTTTTCCAATGGATTTTTCAGCGGGGAAAGGATAGCTCTCGGAAAAGGATAGCTTTAAAGTTAACATGCTCATAACGAACGCGAAAATATGATAAAAAAAGACAGAGTTAGTTCATTATAGATAGATTTTAAATCTCGACTCGAAAAGCTTTTTAAAGTATTTATCATGAAGTAGTACTCGTTTTTTCTGTTTTTTCTATTTTTAGAAAAAAAAAAAACAAACAAAAAAATATATATATAATAAGAAGAAGTTTAACAATTCACAAAAGAATTTGTTTTTTGAAAAATTAAAATAAATATTATATATACATATTAAATAAAAAAAAATGCCAAAAACAAAAAAGTATATCGTGGAAAAAAAATTATATTTGTCTACCAAATCCGAGTTAAAAAAGTACTGTAGAAATCTTGGAATTAAAAATTACAGCTGTTACAAAACCAAAGATTGATTGATCGAAGCCGTGCACGAGGAGACTTGTGATCTATCACTGGTGAAATTAAAAACCAAACTGCGTCAGTCGTTGAAATGAAAGGTGTCAAATACATGGAAAAAGACGAATGGGTGTCGATGCTATAATGGATATCGTGATCGAAGCGGTGAAGTCACCGTTGATTTTGATAGAATGAGACGAAGCAATCAAAGGATGGTTTAAAATTTTCGACGCGAAGCCAGGTCTCGTAAAACAAACTCGATCCCGAATTGTTCATGGAACGGGTGAAGGGTAGAGAGTTGGACGTAATTCGAAAACATCTGGATAAGGGTTTAAAAATAAGAATGATCTTGTATTGTCTGATGAAAAAGGTCGACGCGAAAACGTGTAAGATCCTGGAAGGAGATGCCTATTACCGATCTAAAAACGAGATTGTGTTTAGAGATGACGAATTAGTTGACGTTTATAAAGTAATGAAAGATGATGGAATCTATGGCTACTTTTCAAAACAAGAGAAGTAATTGGACGTTCGAGAAGATATTGAATCTCGAGGTTCACGTGGATAGACATGATCCTTTGAAAGCATCTTCCTACATAAAATTACCTTATTTCATATTTAAAAAACAAGCCGAGATCAACGTGAAAAATGAAGATGATAACGAGTGTTTCAAATGGGCCATCACATCGGCCTTGTATCCTGTAGAAAAGGACGCTCAGGGAGTTTCCAAGTACTCAGAAACTTGTAAAAATCTCGATTGGACGGGAGTGTCTTTCCCAACACGATTGAAATTCATCGGAGATTTCGAAAAGCTAAATCTCACCGTGGCCGTGAACGTCTTGGGATACGAGGGAGACGATAAAAAGGAGTAGTCTATCCTCTCAGACTGACTTCACACAAAGAGAGAGAAAAGATTGTTAATTTGTTATTAATTTCAGAGGGTGACAATCAACATTATTGCTGGATTAAAAGTATGAGTAAATTGTTGTGGAAGCAGACTTCTAAACATGAGCATAAGAGATTTTTTTGGTTTTAACTGCATGAATTCGTTCCGTAGTCAAGAATCGTTGATGCATCATCAGGAATATTGCAGCGAAAAGCAAGGCGTTGACGTCGAAATGCCTAAACCTAACACTTACGTGGATTTTCGCAACTACAAAAAAAGATTAGACCCACCATTTGTCATCTACTCCGATTTCGAATGTTTCACCACGAAAATAAATTCTTGCCAGCCTGACGAGCGTAGGAGTTATGCTGAAAAGTATCAGAAGCACATACCTTCGGGCTATTGTTATTATGTGAAATGTTCTTTCGACGATCGAGAATCGTCGGGTCCATTCGTCTATACCAAAAGTTCAGATGATGACGATATGGCTCGAAGATTCGTAGAAGAGTTAGAATCGAAAATTCAAATATTATATGACAAATTTAAAAAACCTAAAGGCGTGATCATCACGCCAGACCAACAGCGAAAATACAACGAAACCATCGAATGTCATATCTGTAAACAATCATTCTATAATAATTGTGAAAATAATAAAAAAGTTAGAGATCACGATCACTACACAGGTCTGTTTCACGGTGCTGCTCACAACAAATGTAATTTGAGATTTCAAGACGCTCAATTCTATCCAGTGATATTTCACAATCTCTCGGGTTATGACAGTCACTTGTTCACGAAAAATATGGGTGTTAGCGAGGGAGAGTTGAGCTGCATCGTGCAAAATGATGAAAAATATATTTCATTCACTAAATGTAAAGTCGTCGATAAAAAAGAGAGTCATCGATGGTTTGATTGAGGAAATGAATCCCATCTATAGAGAGATACATTTTATTGATAGTTATAAATTTATGTCAACCAGTCTGGAAAAATTAGTCAACAGTTTGACTAGGGAGAAATTTAAAATCAGGAGTAAACATTTTAATGATCGACGAGAATTGATGAACATTATATTGAGGAAAGGCGTCTATCCATACGATTATATGTACAATTTCAAGAAACGCGACGACGTCGCTCTACCACCAAAAGAAGATTTTTATTCGAAATTATACCATTCTCACATTTCCGATGATAATTACGAACATGGGCAAACAGTGTGGAAATTATTTGACATGAAATCCATGAGAGAATATCACGACCTCTATTTGAAAACTGACGTGCTTCTCTTGGCTAATGTGTTCGAAAATTTTCGAGGAGTGTGTCGTCGACATTACGACCTAGATCTGGCTTGGCATTTCACTGCACCCGGACTCGCTTGGGATGCTCTCTTGAAAACGACAGAGGTTCGATTAGAATTATTAACGGACGTAGACATGTTGCTCATGTTCGAAAAGGTTGTGAGGGGTGGTGTCTCTATGATTTCTACTAGATATGCTAAAGCTAATAATTATCACATGGAAAAAGATTTCGATTCAGAAAAAAACGAGCAAATTCATACAGTATTGGGTTGCTAATAATTTGTACGGATGGGCCATGAGTCATCCTTTACCGATCGGGAATTTCAAATGGGTCAAAACGTTGGAAGAAAAAGAAAATGGAGAGACTATCCTTGTATTCTAGAGGTTGATTTGGACTATCCGGAAACGTTACATGATTTCACACAATGATTATCCACTAGCTCCCGAACGAATAGAAGTGAACGGCATCGAAAAACTCATTGCTAATTTAAATCACAAACGCATGTATGTGGTCTACTGCGAAAATCTGAAACATTACACCAATCGCGGGATGAAATTGATAGATGTGCATCGAATCATTCGATTCAACGAGGAGCCTTGGATGAAAAAATACATCGATCTCAACATGAATTTAAGAGTGTAGGACGAGAGCAACTTCCAAAATGAATTCTTCAAACTCATGAACAATTGCGTGTTTGGGAAATCTATGGAAAACATTAGGAAAAGAACTAACGTTCAACTCGTCACGTCTGAAGAGAAGTCTAGAAAATTAATCGTGAAACCCAGTTATCAATATAGAACCATATTCGATGAAAATCTAGTGGCCGTGCACATGCAAAAGACGCATCTAAGGTTCGATAAACCCTGTTACCACGGAGCGATCATCTTGGACATTACCAAGCAGTTGATGTATGAGTTTCACTACGATTATGTCAAAGCGAAATTCGATTCGAAAGCTAAACTATTGTTCACCAACACGGACAGTCTAGCTTACGAAATAGAGACTAGGGACATCTATGAGGACATAGCGTCAGACGTGAATGAATGGTCCGACACGAGTAATTATCCTGACGATCACCCATTTAAGATTCCAAAGGGTGTCAACAAAAAGGTGTGGGGTAAATTTAAAGACGAGAGCGGTGGAAGACAAATCACCGAATTCGTGGGTTTGAGACCTAAATAGTACACTTATCTCATCGATGGTGAAGAGATCAAGAGATGTAAAGGCATTCAAGTGTATGTGACGAATAAAATCATCGCTTTTGAAGAGTATAAAGACTGCCTTTTTGAAAATTTGACAGTGTATAAAAAGATGGCTATGATTCAAAGCGAAATGCATGAGATATACACCAAAGAAATCAATAAGATTGCGTTGGCGGCTGACGACGATAAGCGAATTATATGCGAGGACAATATAAACACTTTCGCACTCGGATATTATTATTCTGCCATATTTCAACAAAATCAAGAGGATGATGAATGGGGTAGGACTGAAGACATTGAAATATCGTAAGTTTAAAAAAACTCGTGAGTTTATAAATTAAAAAAAAAAGAATAGAAAAAAAATAATAAATAAAAGACAAAATAAAAAAAAAACATATTATGAATAATAAGAAAATAAAACACACATCCGTAGAAGGTGTCGTCTTACCCAACTAATCCCGATCCAACATTGATCTATCGACAGCGGTAAAAGGTTTAAAAATCAAACATTTTCGAGGTGTGTTTTCTAGAGATGCCTTGCCAAGAAAAAAAGACTGCGATTCGGAATGTGGAATGTTAAATCTGGATGATACCAGAGGTGAGGGTACACATTGGGTCATGTGGTTTTTGAATTGGAATAAAAATTATTTTTTCGATAGCTACGGAATCTCACTGCCGATAGAAATAAGGAACTATTTAACATCAGTTATTTACAATACCGAACGAGTTATTTTGCGGTCATCTATGCCTCTACGTTCTCAAGAGATGGTCGGAAGGAGATCACTTTCAAGATATTCTCAATGATTTACATTAAAGAAAATTGTTTTTGGGATATATATAAATAGAGAGAGAGAGAAAAATTGACATAGTTAAAAAGAGAGAGATATATAAATGAAAAAAAAAAATTTGGTTGCATTAATTAAAATAATAAAAAAAATATATAATTTTAAATAATAAACAAGAAAAATGTTACTAAGGTAACACATGCCCCCCCCTCCCTTGTGACCTCTACCTTGCAGATGCGGCGGAAACTCTTATATGCGACACACCTTCTGACTGTCTGCTGTCTCGGCCAAGTTACATTTTTGTGTTACGGAGTTTACGAGACTTAGCCGATTATCGACTATAGTGTTTCATGAAACGATAATAATTGAATACGGTAAATTATATTCGAAATATTACCACCCGATCTCGGCCAATAACAATTTGTAACAAAGAGTCAAATATTTTTGCTAATAAAGTATCATCAGATAACTCAGTTCATAGATGGCAGATTGTACCGTTTCACTGTGCTGTCTGTACATTCCATTCGGGAGTTATGGACGCTGTCCATTGTGATTTTGGAGGTTTTTCTGTAGGAGTCCACCCAGAGCATAACTGATAGTAATTAGCTTTTGTAAAAATCTTACATCTTACTGCTCAAGGGAAGATTGAGGGATGGTCACGATATTTGGTCTCACAGAACTAAATATTTTCCCATAGGCGACCATTATAACGTTCAGGTGGAAAAAAATATGATCGCATCACTTTAATTTTGGCATTCAAATATCTCTGTCAAGTGTAGCCCTTCAGACAACTTTTTCTGATCTGAAAACAGGGGGTCATGCAACAAATAAGAGAGAAAAACTGACACAAAGGGAAGTACCGGTCACGTGCACATATTTTTCAGGGAATTCCCTACAAAAACACACAAAAAGTAAATTGTATTTTTTAGGTCCAAAAGTCATCAAATCACCCTCTTTTTTATCAGGAATATTCAACAATAATGCAAGATGTCAATAGAATGTTTCAAGCTTTTATTGAAACAACGGATTTTCCCAAGGCTGTTTATTTTTAGAGATTGCGTCATTTCCGAGTGCAACATTTTAAGGCGGTTCACTCTAATTTCAATATTTAGTTCCGCGATACCATTTGTCCCCCGTTAGATTCTGGAGTTTTAAAGTGTTTTAAAAACGAAAATGTTTGTGTAAAATGACAGTGCTCTCGTAAGTGCTGTATAATGCTGTGTAGAATCTGACTGCAGCTTGTGGATGCTTCGTAAGTGTTGTATAATGCTGTGTAGAATCAGACTGCAGCTTGTGGATGCTTCGTAAGTGCTGTATAATGCCGTGTAGAATCTGACTGCAGCTTGTGGATGCTTCGTAAGTGTTGTATAATGCTGTGTAGAATCTGACTGCAGCTTGTGGATGCGTCGTAAGTGCTGTATAATGCTGTGTAGAATCTGACTGCAGCTTGTGGATGCTTCGTAAGTGTTGTATAATGCTGTGTAGAATCTGACTGCAGCTTGTGGATGCTTCGTAAGTGCTGTATAATGCTATGTAGAATCTGATTGCAGCTTGTGGATGCTTCGTAAGTGCTGTATAATGCTGTGTAGAATCTGACTGCAGCTTGTGGATGCTTCGTAAGTGCTGTATTATGCTGTGTAGAATCTGACTGCAGCTTGTGGATGCTTCGTAAGTGCTGTATAATGCTGTGTAGAATCTGACTGCAGCTTGTGGATGCTTCGTAAGTGTTGTAAAATGCTGTGTAGAATCTGATTGCATGTTGTATAATGCTGTGTAGAATCTGACTGCAGCTTGTGGGTGCTTCGTAAGTGCTGTATAATGCTGTGTAGAATCTGACTGCAGCTTGTGGATGCTTCGTAAGTGCTGTATTATGCTGTGTAGAATCTGACTGCAGCTTGTGGATGCTTCGTAAGTGCTGTATAATGCTGTGTAGAATCTGACTGCAGCTTGTGGATGCTTCGTAAGTGTTGTAAAATGCTGTGTAGAATCTGATTGCATGTTGTATAATGCTGTGTAGAATCTGACTGCAGCTTGTGGGTGCTTCGTAAGTGCTGTATAATGCTGTGTAGAATCTGACTGCAGCTTGTGGATGCTCTTTGTACATTTTTGATGGATTTTTGATGGTGAGTTATAATTCAAAAATGGGCCATTGATTTCATTGGACACTATTCACATTCTGGCTTTCCCATACGAGAATCGGCTTCACAGATACTGGACTCTCTGGATTCCCAACTCGTGATTCAGTGAATTGAATACTACTAATTTAATCCACAGCTACCTACTATTTCGTTTGTTCTCTGTCATGAAAACAAGCCCTATAAAATCACACCAAGTACGGTTTTGATGAGAACAGCTCAGTAAAATAGTACCAATATCTGGATATTGGGACGGTTTTGAAACAGTCCCAATAACGAGATATTTGTACGATTGTCACGGTACTGTAATCCTGACCATGCAAAAGTAAAGATGCTGTAAAGGAGGTGTGAAAAACTTTCTAACACATGAATTATCGACAAGCTTTTCTCGACAGAGCTACGGCATTGAGTGTGCATCGTGTCCAAATTATAATATACTTTTTAATTTTTTGTTGCTTTTAATAACCAACAGCCCTGGTTACCTAAAAAGGACTCCGGTGGAAACCTCGTAAGCGAAGCAGTGCTTGTTTGCTGTGGTAAACAAGTTAAGTTTTACTGGTAAAATAGGACCTGGTCACCAGTGACCGGGGTAGAAGTCCCCTAAAATGGACAGCATGGGTGTAAACGATTGGCTAAACTTGACTTTACACCTTTTTGCGGTCACAATTAGCCATAGCTGCAGAAAAGTGACCTTAAACACCAGTAAATAAATAAAAAACCGCCCTTTTTCAAATATTCAGACGGCAATCAGGCACCACCACTCGCCACCCCTGAGGGAAAGCGAACCTCTTCTTCAGATAAAAAAAGAATTATTCTTCCAAATGCTTTAAAAATGAACGATTATTAAATTTATCTGCCGCACTTTCGATGAGGGATTGAATAAGTGTTCCACCCTTGAGCTGAGACATTATATTAGCGGGAGAACAAATTACGTCATAATGTGAGTTCACTTCGAAGCCACAGATCTGTTCACAATATCTGAACTCCTGATGCGTGTCATAACTTCAATAGACTTTCTAGCAAGCAAACAATGGGTTATGCCCATTTTGTTTTTCGGGGGTAGAGCAAGCAAAAAGTGTTTTAAAATGTGGTTTTACTCGTGTCAAACTTTCTAAAATATAATTTGTTTGACTTTTGTTACAATTGAGGGGCTGTGGATTAAATCACATATATCACTATTTTGTGTACTATATGGGTAAATAATTGTACAGTTGTGCAGGTGTCCTCCAATATTTGGACTCGGCTTCGCCTCGTCCAAAATATCTCCGGACACCTGCACAACTGTACAATTATTTACCCATATAGTACACAAAATAGTGATATATCTATTACCTATTACTACTGGGAAACCAACCGTGTAAATGCTCAATCTCTATTGATCGATATCAATTCTCTTGAACTTTTGTTTTATTTATTACTTTCCAAAGTGTGATTTACTGGGATTTCCGGGTTTGGTTATAAACGATAATTTCACAAGTGAATTATGCAATCAACAATTGGGTCATGTATCCGTGCGCGCAAACGAAGACGCTTTGCCGTGGGTGTAATGGGGACTTCATTATTTTTGTTTTTTTAACCCTTTACCTAACATGAAAAATTCTTGAATAACTATTATTTTTATTTTTTGTCTCAAACACATAGGTTATGACTCCCTCATTGGAACGAGCTCGTCGTGCTCGTTCCAATGAGGGAGTCATAACCTATGTTTTAGAGACAAAAAATGAAAAAATAATGAAAATTAATTGGCGATTTTTGAGAAAAGAACTGGCCGGTTTTGGCCGTTACGTTAGGTAAAGGGTTAAATAATTTAATTATCGTTAATAATGAAAAGTAATAAACAGAGTAATCGCTTAACCAGTCCAGTCAAGCGATTACTCTCTGTGTAATGGGTAAAACAGGTCAAAAGAGGAAAAAATCTGATTGTCGACGAGACCAGAAACAAAAAATACAAAAAATCAACTTCAGCCATAGAGAGCGAAGAAAGTAGTTTGTGTGATCCCACACCAAAAAAAAAAAAAAAACAGTTAACAATGGCAGAATTTCTAGGTAAAGAAACTCAAAATGTCGCTAACAGTCAGTGTCAAAACGGTAGACTAAAAAACACTGAAGCTCAGTTAGCATCTATTGTGCGGCGCTTAAATTCCTTAAGTGAAAAACCATAAAATAGCTTAAATTCTTTTTCGGAGAGACAGGCCAGTAAGCTGGAACTCATAGAAATAAAAAATAAAATCATTGAGTCTCTGCACAAAAAAATGAAATTTTAGAAAGCCGTGGCTTCGAGCTTGACTTGTCACAGGATAATTTAAATGAAACAAATAAAAGTGTTGAAAAGAAGAATTCTGAATTGGTCGGACAAGTTAATGCTCACAAATACGAGTTAAATGACCTAGAACAGTACAAGCGAAAAGACAGTGTGAGGATCTACGGTATTGACGAGTCAGCTGACGAAACAGTAAATCAATGTGCTGAGAAAGTCTTAAAAACATTAAACGAAAAACTTTCAATAAACCTGAAAACTTCAGATATATCAATAGCCCATCGGCTCAATAATCGTTCGAGGAAATAGCCACAAAGACCTATCCTTGTTAAATTTACTTCTCGGACGACCAAATTGGAGGCCACTTCAAAAAAGAGAAATTTGAAAGGTACGAAGATAAGTGTTTCAGAAGATGTCACAAAACTGAACTACCATCTACTTCAAAAAGCTTTCAAAACCACATGTATAATTAACTCGTGGTGCTTAAATGGAAAACTCTTTTGTAAGGCATCTGACGGCCGTGTTCACCGTTTTAGGACAGAATCAGACTTAGACCATATCTTAACAAGTCAACTCACCCAAGGAGCACCAAACCCATCCCTAATTCCCAGTCGCTCACCAAGAATTAATTTCAGTCAATCCGATGAATATTATTAACCATCAAATAGTTTTGAATTATATCTCAATTAGGAATTACAGAAGAATCGTGTTAATTGAAATGGCAACTTTAAAAGTGAAAATTATTTCATTATCTGGATTATTCGATTAACAGGAGTTTAGTCACTTTCCTGTATTCTGGAGATAAACTGAGCATTTGTTCCATTGTATCTTGTTTGACAGAACTCATAGCCTTATTCGATTAATCGTTAATGACAGAAGCAAACAACTTCTACAGTGTCAAATGAAGACTTTGTACAGTCCAACAATCTCTTTTTCTCTCTATATTATATCTCAATAAGCAAATACAGTAGAACCCCGTTAACTGAAATTGACATTTTGTCAATGAAAATTATTCAATTGGCAGGAGTATTCGATTAACAGGAATTTGGTCACTTTCCTGTATTCTGGAGGTAAACTGGGCATCAGTTACGGGATATAGTGGACTAAATGCCCTATTCGATTAACAGGAATGTGGTTACTTTTCTGAATTCGGGAGATAAACTGAGCATTTGTTAAACGGTTTTGTGTTTGGAAGGTGTATGGAGTTGAGAGGGGGGGGGGGGGTTACTCAGTTAAAAGCTATGCACTTAAGTGGGCTCCACTAAGTGAAAATTATTCAGTTATCAGGAGTATTCGATTAACAGGAATTTGGTTACTTTCCTGTATTCTGGAGATAAACTGAGTATTTGTTAAATGGTTTTGTGTTTGGAAATTGTATGGAGTTGATGGGGGTTACTCACTTGAAATCTATTCACTTAAATGGGCTCCACTAAGTGAAAATTATTCAATTATCAGGATTATTCAATTAACAGGAATTTGGTTACTTTCCTGTATTCTGGAGATAAACTGAGCATTTGTTACGGGATATAGTGGACTAAATGCCTTATGCGATTAACAGGAATTTGGTTACTTTCCTGTATTCTGGATATAAACTGAGCATTTGTTACGGGATATAGTGGACTAAATGCCTTATGCGATTAACAGGAATTTGGTTACTTTCCTGTAATCTGGATATAAACTGAGCATTTGTTACGGGATATAGTGGACTAAATGCCTTATGTGATTAACAGGAATTTGGTTACTTTCCTGTAATCTGGATATAAACTGAGCATTTGTTACGGGATATAGTGGACTAAATGCCTTATGCGATTAACAGGAATTTGGTTACTTTCCTGTATTCTGGATATAAACTGAGCATTTGTTACGGGATATAGTGGATTAAATGCCTTATGCGATTAACAGGAATTTGGTTACTTTCCTGTATTCTGGAGATAAACTGAGCATTTATTATGTTGTATCTTGTTTGGCAGAGCCCACAGAGCTCTGTCAGACGGGATATAATGGAGAAAATGCCTGTACTGGATAAACTGAGGAAAAATAGTCCATAAACGTTGGAAAACTGGTGTTTGTCATGATAGTATCTCAATATACTACAATATTTTTTATTCCATTTACATTAAATTTTGTATTGAGGGTATGGTAGATGGTTTTGTGTTTCGAAATTGTATGCAGTTGACGGGATTATTCAATTAAAAGCTTTTCATTTAAGGGGGCTCCATTAAGTAAAATTTATTTAATTAACATGAGTTCACTATATAAATGACACATAATTAACAGATAAATTTCATACTGAAGGTATGGTAATTGGTCTTGTGTTTGGATGTTGTACTCGGTTGATGAGGTTATCCAATTAGAAGATATACACTTAAGTGGGCTCAAGTGCAGTGAAAAAAGTGACATATTTCATACCACGTTCACTTTGATACTGCACATTGTCATTGTATTTATATTGTGCATTACAATGCGAGGTGATGAGGCGCAAACTGCTGGAAAATGGATATATTGTCATGAACATTTTGTCTGTTTGTCAGCTGTCTGACCGTCTTGATTGTCCGTGTCTATCTGTCGGTCCGCCTTACCTTCTGTCCGTCTTTTAATTTGTCTGTCTGCCTGCCTGTTACATTCGTCCGTCCGTCCGTCCTACCTGCCTGCATATCCCCAGGCCTAACTTCTACCCTCTTCGACAAGTTTAGTGTATATACCAACGCAATATTTCGTGATATAAGTGTGTTTTTATCCAAGTGTCTGGCCTTCGTATCTGTCGTTTTTTATGTATGTATGTATGTATGTATGCCTGTCTGTTTGTTTGTTTGTCGAGCTGTTCTGTCTGTTTTGTTTGTCTGTCTGCTTACTTGCATATCTCTAGGTCCCATTCCTTCTCTCTTTTTACCTTCATTATTATTATTTATTTATTGGTGTTTAAGGTCACATACTTATGCACAATGGCTAATCATGACCGTGACCGTTTTACGGGTGGAGGAAGCCGAAGTGCCCGGAGAGAACCACCGTGCAACGACAAGCAGCTGCCAGCTCCCCAACATCGTAACCCCGCACTGCAGCACAGGCAGGGTTAGATTGGTTGAAGACATGCGCACCATCGACGTGCAGTACGCCTCAGTACACGGCACCATCGTGCCCCCATGTGAACAATCACAGTTAAGTGCCTTGTCCAAGGACATGACGCGGGAGTACGAGTCGATCGTTCAGACGGTCACCCATTCAAGGACTATCCGGGCTCAACGTTGCTTAACTTCGGTGATCTGACAAGAACTGGTTACCACAATTCCACCGCCTCCCCTTATACCTTCACTTAACTTCGGTGATCTGACAAGAACTTGTTACCACAATGCCACCGCGCCCCCTTATACTTTCACTTAACTTCGGTGATCTGACAAGAACTGGTTACCACAATGCCACAGCGCCCTCTTATACCTTCACTTAACTTCGGTGATCTGACGAGAACTGGTTACCACAATGCCACAGCGCCCCCTTATACCTTCACTTAACTTCGGTGATCTGACGAGAACTGGTTACCACAATGCCACAGCGCCCTCTTATACCTTCACTTAACTTCGGTGATCTGACGAGAACTGGTTACCACAATGCCACAGCGCCCCCTTATACCTTCACTTAACTTCGGTGATCTGACGAGAACTGGTTACCACAATGCCACAGCGCCCCCTTATACCTTCACTTAACTTCGGTGATCTGACGAGAACTGGTTACCACAATGCCACCGCGCCCCCTTATACCTTCACTTAACTTCGGTGATCTGACGAGAACTGGTTACCACAATGCCACCGCGCCCCCTTATACCTTCACTTAACTTCGGTGATCTGACGAGAACTGGTTACCACAATGCCACCGCGCCCCCTTATACCTTCACTTAACTTCGGTGATCTGACAAAAACTTGTTACCACAATGCCACCGCGCCCCCTTATACCTTCACTTAACTTCGGTGATCTGACGAGAACTGGTTACCACAATGCCACCGCGCCCCCTTATACCTTCACTTAACTTCGGTGATCTGACGAGAACTGGTTACCACAATGCCACCGCGCCCCCTTATACCTTCACTTAACTTCGGTGATCTGACGAGAACTGGTTACCACAATGCCACCGCGCCCCCTTATACCTTCACTTAACTTCGGTGATCTGACAAGAACTGGTTATCACAATGCCACCGCGCCCCCTTATACCTTCACTTAACTTCGGTGATCTGACGAGAACTGGTTACCACAATGCCACCGCGCCCCCTTATACCTTCACTTCACCTTTCTCAGTTACTATAGTGTATATATTATGTGATTTCTTTTATGTGGTACATGTATTAAATCGTTACGTTGTATAATGTATGCCTGTCTGTAGCTCGATCTGTGTTAGTGGTACATGTATTAAATCGTTACGTTGTATAATGTATGCCTGTCTGCAGCTCGATCTGTGTTAGTGGTACATGTATTAAATCGTTACGTTGTATAATGTATGCCTGTCTGTAGCTCGATCTGTGTTAGTTGTACATGTATTAAATCGTTACGTTGTATAATGTATGCCTGTCTGTAGCTCGATCTGTGTTAGTTGTACATGTATTAAATCGTTACGTTGTATAATGTATGCCTGTCTGCAGCTCGATCTGTGTTAGTGGTACATGTATTAAATCGTTACGTTGTATAATGTATGCCTGTCTGCAGCTCGATCTGTGTTAGTGGTACATGTATTAAATCGTTACGTTGTATAATGTATGCCTGTCTGCAGCTCGATCTGTGTTAGTGATACATGTATTAAATCGTTACGTTGTATAATGTATGCCTGTCTGCAGCTCGATCTGTGTTAGTGGTACATGTATTAAATCGTTACGTTGTATAATGTATGCCTGTCTGTAGCTCGATCTGTGTTAGTGGTACATGTATTAAATCGTTACGTTGTATAATGTATGCCTGTCTGTAGATCGATCTGTGTTAGTGGTACATGTATTAAATCGTTACGTTGTATAATGTATGCCTGTCTGTAGCTCGATCTGTGTTAGTGGTACATGTATTAAATCGTTACGTTGTATAATGTATGCCTGTCTGTAGCTCGATCTGTGTTAGTGGTACATGTATTAAATCGTTACGTTGTATAATGTATGCCTGTCTGTAGCTCGATCTGTGTTAGTGGTACATGTATTAAATCGTTACGTTGTATAATGTATGCCTGTCTGTAGCTCGATCTGTGTTAGTGGTACATGTATTAAATCGTTACGTTGTATAATGTAAGCCTGTCTGTAGCTCGATCTGTGTTAGTGGTACATGTATTAAATCGTTACGTTGTATAATGTATGCCTGTCTGTAGCTCGATCTGTGTTAGTGGTACATGTATTAAATCGTTACGTTGTATAATGTATGCCTGTCTGTAGCTCGATCTGTGTTAGTGGTACATGTATTAAATCGTTACGTTGTATAATGTATGCCTGTCTGTAGCTCGATCTGTGTGTTTATTTATTTATTTATTGGTGTTTAAGGTCACATACTTATGCACAATGGCTAATCGTGACCGTGACAGTTTTACGGGTGGAGGAAGCCGGAGTACCCGGAGAGAACCACCTAGCAACGACGAGCAGTTGTTAGCTCTCCAACATCGTAACTCTGAACTCTGCACCGCAACACAGGCAGGGTTAGATTGGTTGAAGACATGTGCACCATCGACGTGCAGTACGCCTCAGTACACGGCGTCATCGTGCCCCCATGTAGGCAAACGGGGTGAAGTGTCTTGCCCAAGTACACAACGCGGTTGCCGCAGGTGGGATTCGAACCGAGGACCTCTCGGCTTGCAGCCTGCACCTCTACCAACTGAGCCACCGCGCCCCTCGATCTGTGTGTAATAGATATACAGATGAAAAATAGTCTATAAACATTGAAATTGGTGTTTGTCACGATAGTTTCACGACATATTATAATTCTTTTATTCAATTAACATGAGGTCACCCTATGACTGACATGTAATTAGCAGATAAATTTTATACTGAAGGTATTGTAATTGGTTTTTGTGTTTGGAAGTTGTACTCAGTTGATGGGGTCATTAAATTAGAAGGTATTCATTTAAGTGGGTTCCAATGTAGTGAAAAAAGTGACATATGTCATACCACCCTCACTTGGACACTGCACATTGTCATTTTTAGTTATATTGTGCATTAGAATGGGAGGTAATGAGGCACAATCTTCTGGAAAATGGATACTTTATCATGAACAGTATGTCCGTTATATACGTCCATTCGTCCAACCTGCCTGCATATCCCCAGGCCCAACTTCTACCCTTTTCGACAAGTTTAGTGTATATTCCATTTTGATACATGATTTTATGGGGCATATGTATTAAAGGGAGATACATTGTGGGTCAATTCTTAAGTACAATCGACCATTATGGAGTTGCTGCATTCACCTCACAATGGACAGTTAAAGAAAAATTCACAATGTAGCTGGCGTCGGTAGAGCTGTCTGACTGTCTGTCGAGCTGTCTATCTGTCTATCTGTCTCTGTCTCTCTCTTCCTGTCTCTCTTTTCCTGTCTGTCTGTCTGTCTGTCTGTCTGTCTGTCTGTCTGTCTGTCTGTCTGTCTGTATGTATGTATGTCTGTCTGTCTGTCTGTCTGTCTGTCTGTCTGTCTGTCTGTCTGTCTGTCTGTCTGTCTGTCTGTCTGTCTGTCTGTCTGTCTGTCTGTCTGTCTGTCTGTCTGTCTGTCTGTCACTCTCTCATACAGCATATCGATTTCTCCACCTCCCTCTCTCCCTCTCCCCCTCTCCCCCTCTCTCTCTCCCTCTCCATTCTCTTCCTCTTATCTCTATCCTCTTTCGCATTCTCTCCCACACCCTTTTGCATTTTCATCCTATACTTCTTGCTTACAATGAGCATTATAAACTAATAGATTGTAGTATATTGTTATATACTTAGTTATATTCAGTTCGTGCATTCATTCATTCATTCATTCTGTGATGTATATATATAAATGACTCATTCAATTCATATTTTCATCAATCTGTTTATTTTCCACTCATGCACTCACTTTATGCAGCACAACTCGTGAGTTCATCCTCATTCATTAAAACATACAAAAATGAAATTATTTGTCTATCTCACATTGATTTCATTCACTTCTTCCTTGTTCATAATTCCTTCCTTTTTCGTCCATCCAATTCCATATGAGCACATGGAATCGGACTGTCAAACACATTTCAACGCTACTATTTAACACACATACTGAAGCTGGTGACAATGGTGCTGTCAATCGATATGGCGGGTAACATAACTTTAGACGAGGTCCAGACTGGCTTGGAATACGACTTCATACATTCCCCGCTCCCGACGATGGTGAGCATTCTCCATTTTATAGTCATAAACCCGAATGTAAGTATTATTTGCTAGAAAATTTCCGATCGATTATCAATAATGAAAGCCAATCTTTCTCGCTTTTTTCATATTAACTGTCAAAGTATTAATGTCCACTGGGAATCTTTACACGATTTTCTGTTTAACCTGCAAGGAACCGAAAATAAGTTTGACATCATTGGCCTAACAGGATTCTTCAATGTCCCCTCATATATCATACTACCTTGACGGCTATCGTAATCTTATAAAACACAGCCGTCCCGACGGCGATGACGGTAGAGGAGGAGTCGGGTTCTTTATTAAAGATAATATTGATATTAAAATTCGTCATGACCTGTCGACTTTCATCCCTCATATCATAGAATCTCTTTTTATCGAAAGGAATGTTAATAAATCTCGGAGAATCATTCGGGTAATTTACAGACCTAACACACCACCGAAAGCGGACATTGATATCTTCTTAAACAAACTAAACGAAACAACTGACAAATTAAATCAAGAAAATGTATCTTCCTATATAATGGACAAATTCATCTTCTTAAATATGACTCCAACGCCAAAACAGAGAATTATATCAACCAAATGTTCAGCCAGGGTTTTTTACCTGTCATTACTAAACCCACCCGCTTAACTACACATTCAGCCACATTCATCGAACACATATTTACTAACAATATTTTATCCAATGCAGTATCTGGGATAATAATAACTGACGTCTCCGACCACTTTGGTACTTTTCACGCAGAAACTGTGCCCCTCAAAACAAAGAAAGAATCATATTCATGGACTCGAAAGGTGAATGCTGAAACTATTGCAAACTTCAAATTACTTCTATCACAATGTGATTTGTCCTCTGTTATGGGTTCAAATAACCCCAACACGGCTTATAACAATTTTTTAGATATATATCTAGGATTATTTGATGCGCCTTTCCCCCAGTACGCGTCTGTACTCATAAAAAATTCCATAAAGAGGCAACCCTGGATGACGAGAGGGTTAGTAGACTCATCTAATAATAAAAGCAAATTTTATAATAAATAGTTAAAAAACCCAACTGAACTTAATATGAAAACAAAACTACTGTAAAATATTCAATAAAGTGAAAAAGCAATGCAAAGCAACGTATTTTAAAAGGATTCTAAACGAGCACAAATTTAACATGCGTAAAACATGGCAAATTGAAAATGACGCCATTAAAAAGTCCAACGGAACAATCAACTTACCTCAATTTTTTATTCATAATGATAAAGAAATAAATGGCCCGATAGAAATAGCTAAAGAATTCAATACTTACTTTGCTAATATAGGAAAACGAACAAGTGATAAAATACCTGGTATTAACAAGTCGTTTCACGACTTCATGGAGGCAAATTCTACTAATAATTCTTACATAAACCCCAAATGTGATTTTGAAATTATGAATATTGTTAAATCCCTAAAGTCAAAAGGAAGCAAAGATTTTAATGATATTAACACACATTTTCAATTGTTCGTTTTCGTGTGGCACTGTTCCTGACAAAATGAAAATTGCAAAAGTTATTCCTATATTTAAGGCAGGCTACCAACATAACTTTACAAATTACAGACCTATTAGCATTCTTCTCAAAAGTGTTAGAAAATCTTATGTCAGTAAGAATTTTCAAATACTTAAATCGTTTTAGTATCCTACAACCAAATCGGTACGGTTTTAGGAAAAAGCATAATACGGTGCATCCTGTCATGTAATTGTTGAAAACTATATTAGAAGAAAATAATAAAAGAAGTAAAAATAGCACATCTGCGTTATTTTTAGATCTTTCAAAAGCGTTTGATACAATGAACCATGACATTTTAATAAATAAACTATATAGATACGGTATTAGAGGTTTGGGTAATGACTGGTTTAAAAGCTATTTATCTGATAGGTCACAGTATGTCGCATAAGGCGACCATGTATCTGACAGAGCAAAAATATCACACGGAGTTCCACAAGGCTCGATACTGGGTCCAGCGTTGTTCCTGATATATGTGAATGACATCTATCATGCTACATGCCTAAATCTCCTATCTTTTGCTGACGACACTACTGGGCTTTCTTCGGGTCCAGACCCAAATCAATTGGTCCAACTCATAAATAAAGAGCTTGAAAAAATGTTTTGAATGGTGTGTTGCGAATCAACTTATACTAAATGCAACAAAAACTAAATATATTTTAATCACCCCATCCGCCAAATATACAACAACAATTCACCAAATATTTTTAATAAATGGCCAAATCATACGTAGAGTAGGTTCAAATAATACAGAAAAATCTCTTAAATTCTTAGGAATACATGTTGGTGATAGTTTATCTTACAAACATCATATATCTCAACTCTCTTCGAAGATTGCTCGTGCAAATTTCGCATTAAATAGAGTGAAGACTACACTTCTAATAATCCTTTCTGTACTGACTGTGCTTTCTACAATAGGTAGAATATTTTCTGAATAGACAGAGTGGGTATGCATTTTTATGCATTTTCAAGATCATATCAATTTAGCGCTTTCCAAGCACAGTGCCGACAGACGTGGGCAGTAAAATGACAATAGGGGAATTTTGTTCCTGGTCTACTCCGTTTGAGGACTCCAGTTCTCAGCGTCAGTCCGTGGGGGGCTCTCTGAGAACACCCCACAGAGTGGCGTCGGGGTTTGGAGTTGTCAACGAGGGAGAAGTAATTACTATCGACCCATTTCTGCTGGTACTGTATACGACTGGACAAATTCCCGTCTCTTAACTCAATTGAGTTAGTTACACTAGCCACCAGCGACCAATACCAAGTATAGATCAACGGTTGTTGGACAGTCCGATTCCAATCTTGCTCGAAATTATCCCTGGGAGACGACAGGTAGACAGCCAATCTGGCTATGACGTCTCCCTGCGGTATACAGGTTTATTGATTATTTTTGATCTATAATTATGTATATATATATTTGTTCTATAATGATGCATGTATAATTTTTTGTTTTCTGTTTTTTTGTTGTATACTGCTAAATAAAGATTCATTCATTCACCTATTGTACACATATTTTAATTTCTAGACATAATCAACAAAAAATAATGATGCATGTATAATTTTTCGTTTTCTGTTTTTTTGTTGTATACTGCTAAATAAAGATTCATTCATTCATCTATTGTACACATATTTTAATTTCTAGACATAATCAACAAAAACTTTCCTCATAATGAAAATTTGCATTTCACTGTAAATATTCCTACGAGACTTCATTCGCTGATTAATTAATCAATTGAGATCCAAATCTAACTGCGTGGTGCAATTCAACTTTTTTCATTATAGAAGTTATTACGAAATATAAATGTAAATATCCTTTGGTGATTGAAAACGTGTGTTCAGTATTGAGAGTGCTGATAACAACTGTAAAATGTTCGCCACAATCCGAGACAATGGCGGTTACATCGCTGAACATACCAATATGAATTTTCAGCGGACGGGCCGAGTTACTACGAACAATTGTTTATACCTGTACTACCTCTTCTGAATCCTGCATTTTAACTTAGATTACAACACACTTCTTTTACATTGACAACAGTACAAACCTTCTCCCCTCCTCCTATCTCATCAAGGCGTATTGACAACAGTACAAACCTTCTCCCCTCTTCCTATCTCATCAAGCCGCATTGACAACAGTACAAACCTTCTCCCCTCTTCCTATCTCGTCAAGCCGCATTGACAACAGTGCAAACCTTCTCCCCTCTTCCTATATCATCAAGCCGATTTGGGCAAAACCAATCGTGTATCCATTTAGTTTTTCACCTCTTGATAAAAATACTCTGAAAAGGTATAGGTCGCCAAGTGACTTTTGCGTTTAAATTGGTGATTCCTGTAGTACCGTCCACTTTTCATACTGTATAAAATGGACATACTTTATTACCCACCCCCACACCCAATTTTCATCTTCTCTCACACTTTAAAAAAAAAAGCAGTTATCACAAATATTTTATATTTTGTTTCAAAACATGCACTTTAACATTTTATTCACAATTACAAGTTTAGTTCATTTCTCTCCTAGGGGGGTTTGACCATCCCCTACTAGGTGGGTCCTCAGGTGGCGGATAGAGGACGGCCTGCTCAATTGGGCAGGTTTGCTAGTTTTTAATTGGTTTGCTCAATTGAGCTGGTTTGCTGCGAAATATAAAAACACGCAGCCTCGGACCAAAATGGTCAATCCTGCTAATGCCATCTTGCAGGCACCTCGTTCTCCCGTGAGGTGCGTTCTGAAGGCCCCGGAGGAAGGAATCCTGGCAGTTGAGAACAGACTGGGTCCCGGTTAGGACAGGTCTCCATGATGGAGATCAGGTCGAAACACTGCTTTGGCCCTGGTCTCCATCATGGAGGTTACCTGTTCAATACACTGTTTTGGCCCCAACTTCGGGTGTAGAAGGATGGTCGGATGGTCCGTTCTGGCCAATCGGGAGCCCCCACCCCAAAAAGTACTGGGGTCACGTCGGGGGGTATTTGGTGGTCATTCAGTCAGTCATTTCTTTTTATCACACATCATAATTGCCAATATGTACTGTTTTAAACGTTCTATTTTATGAAATACTTAGTTTTGCTGCGCTGTCTGTTTAATTTATACATGGCAACTGTAATTACAGTGTTTTGTGTAGTGATTGGTTGGATGATCGCCATCTGAAGACCTGGCACTTCCACACACGGGCCAATCAGTCGGTGGCATGTCTCGGCATCAACACCGACTGACTATACTGCTCCATACCAGATATGTGGGAATACCCTCTACCCGGTGGGTTCACTGCATGGCAGTAATCCTACCCCTTGTTGGACTCCGTGGTGGGTGGGAGCTGGTGCAGTGAACAATTTAACTTACAAACATGGCATCCAAACCTAACAAATCAAAAATACCTTTTTCGGCTACTGACCTAGTAAACTCTGATTCTGATGACGATTTGATAGCTTCTCTGATACCACCGCGGAAGATAATATACCAAAATTTAGTTTGCTGCACTCAACAGATGAAAACAAGAAACTCGGCACCATCAATCCTTTTGCCCTTGAAAAGGCCAACAAAGGTATTGCGGAGACTGTAAAAGATATCAAAAGATTACGATCAGGTGATATACTCATTCAATGTATTAAACAAATTGAAGTACATAACCTTATACACACTACAAAAAATATATTGATTTTAATATTAAGGCCGATTACCATGGGACTCTAAATGCAAGCAAAGGTGTCATAAGAACTCGAGAACTGGCAGAAATGGAAAAAAGCGAAATTGCACTGGAACTTAAACCCCAAGGTTTTACAGCTGTGAAACGGGTGGAAATAAAAAAAAGATGGAAGACAAATTTATGTACCATTGATGGCACCAGGCCCCCAAAGTCTATCAAAATTGGTTACTTGAGCATTGATTGTGATTTATACGTCCCGATCCACTCCGATGTTTCGGGTGCCAAAAGTTTGGACATGGACATGTCGAGGCAAACAAACATGTTTCAAATGTAGTTTAAGCCATGATGGACCTTGTGAAACATCCACATATAAATGTATCAACTGTCAGGGCAATCACATGTCATCGTCAAAGGATTGCCCTGTCTGGAGGAAAGAAAAGTTGATACAAAAGATTAAATGTGAAAAACAGATTAGTTTTAAAGATGGCAGAGACATCGTAACATCAATGACTGGCATGAATATATCAATACCAACTTATGCCTCAACTCTGAAACAAAAGAAATCAACCGAATCAGTTTCATGTCAAATTGAATATACCTGGCTCAAGGGTTCAATTCCAACCACATTGCAATCTTTTACAATAGAAAATAATTCAACTCAAGGAAGATCTACGCAAACAAACAGCACAGCCCAAGAACAAGAAACGATTAAGACACAACACATAAAGGAACATCCACAACAAAAATCTACACCAGCGGAAGCAAGACAGGACAACAATAAATCAGATCAGCCAACTAGAAAAGACAACACAAATTCCAAAACAGAGCATATACAGAAATCGCAGCAGCAAAATCTGAGTCAGAGTCAGACAAGAAAACAGGAAAAATTGGAAAAAAAGAAAAAAAAGAAAATAGAGAAAGAAAAACAAAAACAGTTATCAGACAGAACGCCCAAGGCCCTTCAAGACCCTGTTACACGTAACAGATTTGAAGGCTTTGAGAAGATGGATGTCGGTGATGGCATTGACGAAATGTTCGAACAACTGCGCTCAACATCTCAGAATAAGTCCCCCAAAACAAAATCACCAAAGAAACACACTGGGCAATATCGCCCATACGTCCACCATCCCAAACTTCAACCAAATATGGATAATGCACAGAGAAATTATATCATACAGTGGAATTGTCGAGGATTTAGAGCTAATTTCAATAAACTTGGTATTCTCAGCCAAAAATATAAACCTCCAGCTTTTTGCCTGCAGGAAACTCTTTTAAAGGAACCTGAAACTCTGGATCATTCAGCTTTTAAGCATTATACATCGTATAATGCCTGGGCAGATGAAACTGATCTTCATATTCGAGGAACGTCCGTCTTGGTTAGAAACGACATTATTCACAGCCCTGTATCTTTGCAATCAAATTTACAGGCTGTAGCGCTACGCCTAACCTTAGACAAGACAATCACTTTGTGTTCTATTTACTTTTCACTGAGTAAAACGCTACAACTGAATGATCTTGAGTTACTAGTCCAACAACACCCAACTCCGTACATTTTGTTGGGTGATTTTCACACGCATGGCCCTATTTGGGGTAATCCCTGCAGTCAAGAAGATGTAAAAGGTAAAACTGTAGAAGAAGTCATTACAAAACATGATTTGTGTCTGTTTAATGATGGTTCAGACACATATCTGCACCCCGCATCTGGTTCGTATACATCAATGGATCTTTCAATTGCATGCCCTTCTATCTTCCTTGAATTTTCTTGGAGGGTAGAAGATGACATATGCGGGAGTGACCACTTCCCAGTTGTGTTGGAGAGTGTAGTTCCGGCGGACGATGAGAGGGTGCCCCAGTGGAACTTTGAAAAAGCCGATTGGGTCACTTTCTCATCGCTTTGTTCTGAACGCCTCACATGGGAGAAATTTCAAGATAGTTCTGATCAAATAGAACATTTTACAAACGAGCTGCTTGACATTGCAACTACAGTTATCCCTAGAACCTCAGCAAATCCAAAAAGTTTCGCCAAACCATGGTTTGATAGTGAGTGTAAACAGGCTATAAAAGATCGGAAAAAATTGAAAGGGAATTTAACAAGTCACCTACAACACATACTGTGGATGTACTGCGTATTAATCGGGCAAAAACAAGACGACTTATAAAACAGAAAAAGAAAAATTCTTGGGAAACTTATGTTTCTAAAATTAACCAAAACACATCAATCACAAAAATTTGGAAAATGATTAAAAAGATTAAAGGAAAAGAAACAAAATCAGCTGTAAAACACCTGAAGGATAACAACACATTAATCACATCCAAAACAGAAATTTCAAACAAACTCGCTTCCACATTTTCTAAACATTCGTCGTCTGAAAATTGTAATCCAGAATTCATCAAAATTAAAAAACAACAAGACAAACAAAAGATTAAATTTACATCCAATAATTTAGAGGATTACAATGAGCATTTCTCTATGGAAGAGTTACGCAACTCTTAACATAGAGCAAAGGATACTGCTACTGGTCCCGATGATATACATTATAAACTTTTAAAACACCTTCCTCAAACTTCACTAGAACTTTTATTGTCCGTTTTTAATGACATTTGGATGACTGGCCAGTTTCCACCTTCCTGGCGAAAGGCAACAATTATTCCTATTCCAAAGCCTGATAAGGATCACAGTAATCCAAGTAATTACAGACCAATTGTCCTAACTAGTTGTCTCTGTAAAACCATGGAGAGGATGATCAATGACCGACTTGTCTGGTTTCTGGAATCGAACAATCTGCTTGCGGATGTTCAGTGTGGTTTCAGAAATCAGAGAAGTACTGTGGATCATTTGGTCAGACTTGAAACGTTTATTAAGAAATGCATTTGCCAGAAAAGAACATGTGGTCGCCATCTTCTTTGATCTGGAGAAGGCATATGATACAACGTGGACGTATGGGATTTTAAAAGATCTTTTTAACTTCGGGTTGAGAGGGCGTATGCCCCTTTTATTGAAAACTTTTTAAAGGACCGCCAATTTCAGGTTCGTGTTAGGTCAACGTTATCTGATCCTCACGAGCAGGAATTGGGGGTTCCTCAGGGTAGTATTCTGTCTGTTTCCCTGTTTTCGATAAAAAGTAATAGTATCATTGATGCAGTTGAGAATATGGTAGATTCTTCATTGTGTGTCGATGATTTTTTAATTTGTTATAGCAGTAAATATATGAATGCTATCGAGAGCAAACTTCAGCTGTGTTTAAATGGAATCCAGAAATAGGCTACAGAAAACGGTTTCAAGTTTTCAAAGACCAAGACAAATTGTGTTCATTTCTGTAAGCTCCGGAAACATCATCTTGATCCAGAGTTGAAAATGGATGGAAATACCATTAAAGTTGTAAAGGAAGTGAAATTCTTAGGTTTGTTGTTTGACAGCAAACTGAATTTCACTTCTCACATAAAACAACTGAAAGTTAAATGTGAGAGAGCATTAAACCTCCTGAAGGTTGTTGGTAGCACTGATTGGGGTGCTGACCAAAAATCATTACTTCATCTGTATAGATCACTTGTTAGGTCTAAATTAGATTATGGTTGTGTAGTTTACGGATCTGCAAGGAAGTCGTATCTCAAGCCACTTGATGCAATTCATAAAAGTGGCATTCGAATCAGTCTAGGTGCATTTCGTACATCACCAATAGAGTCAAAGCTTGTTGAAGCTGAGGAGCCTTCTCTGGAGAAGCGTCGAATTAAACTATCTCTCCAATATGTAACTAAACTTTTAGCTAATAAATCAAATCCTGCTTTTAATTGTGTTTCAGAACCTCAAAATGTTGAATTTTTTAATCGCCACCAGAGGCATATTCCTCCATTGGGAATTAGAGTTAAACCCAACATGGAGTCTGCAAACATTCATTCCGAATCTATAAAAGAAAACCGTAAATCACACTTTTCTCCTTGGCATCTTAAAAAACCTACAGTTATTTTGGACCTTGCTTCTACCAAAAAATCTGATACCAATTCCTTGCAGTTCAAACAAAAATATGCTGAAATAAAGTCCAAGTATAGTACATATACAAGGATCTATACAGATGGATCTAAAGATGGTGACAAAGTATCATCAGCTGCTGTTACTGGTGATCATATCATCTCAATCAGAATACCGAATCAGTGTTCTATTTTCACAGCTGAAGTTAAAGCTATAGAACTCGCGCTTGAACACATCGAGAATGTGCAGGAGAAGAAGTTGATTATTTTTTCCGACTCTCTTTCCTCTCTACTTGCTTTACTCAACCCCAAATTGAAGAACCCTCTCATTTTGGAACTTCGTGAGAAGTTAACAACTCTCATGTCTGACCAATATGATATCGTGTTTTGCTGGTTACCCGGACATGTAGGTATCGCTGGTAACACCAAAGCAGACAGTGCAGCCAAACAGGCTTTAACTAAGCCTCTCACTGATTTTAAGATCCCTTTCAGTGATTTTTGGCCTCATATTAGTAGTTACATCAAATCTATGTGGCAGGCGGAATGGGATGGAGCGACAAATAACAAGCTTCATCGCTTCCGATCAACTATTTCAGATCACTACCCGTGTAGTAACCTTTGTAGAAAGAATCTTGCAGTTTTGACGCGGTGTCATATTGGTCATACACGACTTACACATTCCTTTTTGTTGGAGGGTAATTTGCGACCAGAATGTGTTCCCTGCCAGCAGGTGTTGTCAGTGGAAAACATTCTTTTGAATTGTACTGATTTTAATCATGTTGGAGAGCAGTATTTTGCAGTCAGATCTTTGAGAGATTTATTTTATCTTACGAGCCCGCAAAAAGTAATCTCATTCTTGAAAGTAATCAACCTTTTTAATAAATTTTAAATTGTTTTAGCTTTTTAAATTTCATCTAACCATATTTATTTCACAGGTTGATTTACACAGCATTTTTTGTACTACTGGTCTCACTTTCTCATTATGTTTCACACTCATCATTTTTAAACCTCTAATTCCTTTCATTTCATATTTCAATCAATGGTCTTTTTTAAATACATACTTTCATCGCCACGATATAACCTAAGCTGCTGATGTGGCGTAAAGCACAAATAAAAAAATAAATAAATAGTTCATTTCTCACAAACTGGATAAATCAGGAACTTTTATCCTCCGTTAAATGTTGGGGTGCAAACCACTAGAGGCGCTTTTTGTAGGAAAACGGCGTATTGTAGCCTACGTGGACGGCTCAGGTACACCATAAATATAAAAATATTTATTCTACCAGGTTATGCTTGTGCAATATAGAAACAGTTTATAAGAAAACAAGGTAGAAATAACGAATTATAGATATCAGTCGATCCCGTATAAGTTTGGATTCATTTTTTATTTCCCAGGACAATTGAATCGACATGAGAAATGAACAAACACTTGCCACAAGTCGATGAGAGCACGGTGGTTCAGTGGTTAAAGAATAATGAACAAACACATACCATGAGTCAATGGTAGCACGGTGGTTCTGTGGTTAAAGACACCAATGAACAAACACTTACCATGAGTCAATGGTAGCTCGGTGGTTCTGTGCTTAAAGACACCAATGAACAAACACTTACCATGAGTCAATGGTAGCACGGTGGTTCTGTGGTTAAAGACACCAATGAAAAAACACTTACCATGAGTTAATGGTAGCATGGTGGTTCCGTGGTTAAAGACACAAATGAACATACACTTACCACGAGTCAATGGTAGCACGGTGGTTCTGTGGTTAAAGACACCGATGAACAAACACTTACCTTGAGCCAATGGTAGCGCGGTGGTTCTGTGCTTAAAGACACCAATGAACAAACACTTACCATGAGTCAATGGTAGCACGGTGGTACTGTGGTTAAAGACACCAATGAACAAACACTTACCATGAGTCAATGTTAACACGGTGGTTCTGTGGTTAAAGACACCAATGAACAAACACTTACCATGAGTCAATGGTAGCACGGAGGTTCTGTGGTTAAAGACACCAATGAGCATACACTTACCACGAGTCAATGGTAGCACGGTGGTTCTGTGGTTAAAGACACCGATAAACAAACACTTACCAAGAGTCAATGGTAGCGCGGAGGTTCTGTGGTTAAAGACACCAATGAAAAAACACTTACCACAAGTCGTTTAAAGCACGGTGGTTCAGTGGTTAAAGACTAATGAACAAACACTTGCCACAAGTCGATGAGAGCGCGATGGTTCTGTGGTTAAAGACACCAATGAACAAACACTTACCACAAGTCGTTTAAAGCACGGTGGTTCAGTGGTTAAAGACTAATGAACAAACACTTGCCACAAGTCGATGAGAGCACGGTGGTTCTGTGGTTAAAGACACCAATGAACACACACTTACAATGAGTTAATGGTAGCACGGTGGTTCTGGGGTTAAAGATACCAATGAACAAACACTTACCGTGAGTCAATGGTAGCGCGATGGTTCTGTGGTTAAAGACACCAATGAACAAACACTTACCATGAGTCAATGGTAGCATGATGGTTCTGTGGTTAAAGACACCAATGAACAAACACTTACCATGAGTCAATGGTAGCACGGTGGTTCTGTGGTTAAAGACACCAATGAACAAACACTTACCATGAGACAATGGTAGCGCGATGGTTCTGTGGTTAAAGACACCAATGAACAAACACTTACCACAAGTCGTTTAAAGCACGGTGGTTCAGTGGTTAAAGACTAATGAACAAACACTTGCCACAAGTCGATGAGAGCACGGTGGTTCTGTGGTTAAAGACACCAATGAACACACACTTACAATGAGTTAATGGTAGCACGGTGGTTCTGGGGTTAAAGATACCAATGAACAAACACTTACCATGAGTTAATGGTAGCACGGTGGTTCCGTGGTTGAAGACACCAATGAACAAACACTTACCATGAGTCAATGGTAGCGCGATGGTTCTGTGGTTAAAGACACCAATGAACACACACTTACCATGAGTCAATGGTAGCGCGGTGGTTCTGTGGTTAAAGACACCAATAAACAAACACTTACCATGAGTCAATGGTAGCGTGATGGTTCTGTGGTTATGTGGCAGGGTTACCTGCATATAGCCTTGGTTGCTGAGGGTGTAATTAATCCCTTAAAAATTACAGCAACAGGGTTAAATTGTACAGCAGGTAATAATAGGTTTTATTCAGCTTTTACTGTTTATAGCAGGATTTTAAATTTTATTGTAAAGTGTGTGTGAAATTCCAGTTCTGAATATTTCTTGATGAAGAGAAATATTTCACACACAATGGTTTCAATAGGACAGAGAACAGAACACTGAACAATTAGTACCATTTCTTTTTGATCACAGCTTTCCTATTTCAGCTCACTGTTTCTTTAATTCATAACCCTGCATGCTCTGTTAACTGAGTACTAACACTGGCCATTGGTTGGCTCAGTTTTAACTGTTTAAACTAAAGTGGGAAAATCTCTCATTCAAAGTTTGCTCTTGCTGGTGGTCAGATCTGTGCTGTTTAGTTATTAGAAAAGTGATCTTATTTGTGAAAAGTATATTTTGTGTAAATAAATAAATATGTGAATATCTGTGAATAATAGCCTACATTATTTCCATCAAATAATTCTTGGAGGATTTCTCAGGATTCTGTCAGGCACAACAACTCTGGATACTTCAGGTACAGTGGCATCTTAGCTTATTTCATATCCTTTCCATCATATATGTATTGGCATTTGTGATCAGTCAGCCGGTGCAGTGCAGCATTATTATGGTGCACTGCTCTGGTTGCCTGGACCACTTTTTGAGCTCCATCATTTTGTGAGTGCAAAATTTAATTCGATTCCATTTCGATTATTTGCGTGTAATCGCGTTCGATTTTATCTTATATTTGCGCAGTTTTGAGTGAACCGATTTTTGATTCACTTACCGGTGGAAATTAACTGTTTTGGATCATCATTATCCAAATAGGTGGTGGATCAGTCCTGCACTACACTTGTAGCGCATGACTGCTCCCCCACCCCTCTGGATAAATTATAAGCAGCAGCTTCAGCTGCATCCATTGTAGTCATTCCCTGTATTTCTAAGGTTTCATTTTATTTTATACAGGTTGAAGATGCCTTAGTTTAATTGTTGTTGTGCCCACCTGTAGGCTACCTGAACCTCGTCACACTGAGGGTAGGCATTATTTATTTTATAAGCTCTTTGCTCCACAAGCTAATATACTTAGCTAGATATTTATCTTACGCAAGTCAGCAGTTTCTCTGGGTTCTTAGTATTGTGTTGGAAAAGTTACCTTGTCCTGTTTGGAAAGTGGGCTAGTGCTGGTCTACAAATGTAGACAAGTTTATTATAGCGGCATAGTATTTATTATTAAGTGCTAGCATGCATGACTATTGCCAAACAACAACACAGATATTAACGATAAGTTAATCCTGACTTAATGATTGTGTTGTTGTGAGGCTATGGCCTTGCATGCATTAGTGTCATTAAACCCTAATGGGTAATTTGTCTGTGGTAGCTTTTATTGCAGTCTCGGTGTATCCTGTGGAAGTTATTCTTTGTGAATCTTGCATTGATTTGTTGCAGTTTGTTGGAGAGTGATTCCGGTCACTTTCCAATAAATTGTAGCAGGGCAATGTACAGATTGTGTTTTGCAAGATACTTATAGTCATCCAACACAATGCTTTCTTGTCCAATTACATGTACAAGATTATAAAAGCATACTGAATCATTTGTGTAGCATACTATCTATTTGATGTAATAAAAATATTCTTTTACTGGAACAATTTTGTACACACTATAGAGTACTTGTTTATGTGGGTTATGGCAACAGTCCTTGGTATACTGGACAGCTTATTGGAAATGCATAGTCATTTTCAGAACACTGTTGCTGTGCACTGGTGGAAGGAGCCTGACAGACTCGTTCCACTTTTGCAGACCAACATGTTCATGTATGTAGTAGTTGTTTACATTCTGTAAACAAGTTTATTTGGGTAATTCTATATGGTAAACATGGCTGTTGCGCCTTGCTGGAGAGAGCTCCCAGAGCAGTTTCCAGCAGTGCATAACAGCTGTGTTTTCATTCTAAAATATTTAACGTCGAGTCCAGTGGGGGAAGTTTTTGGTTGCCTGAATACTTTGTGCTTTCATGTACTTAGAATTTTTTATTGTTTTATTCTTACAGGAGTTCATTTATCTTTAACATTAAATGGTTGTCTGTGAAGTAATGTGTTGTGATGATATGAATATGAACCCACATTGAGACTCTTATATCGCTTCACTCACCCATCTGGAGGGACTGCGGTTACAAATGGCGCCCAACAAGGATTTCATCGATCATTCTTCACATTGATTGGACTTGGTGGATTTTGCAGTGGAGACATGTGAGCTCACCATCGACAACTTCATTGACTGGCTACAACTACTTGTGTTACAGACATTTACATGGCTGACTGGTAACACTTAGAATAGTGACTCTGATCATTCATCTTTATTCAAATGACTTGAACAACTCAGTTATTTTTTTTTACATTTTTGAGTTAACTTCAGATAACATTTAGCTTTGATAGGGATGTACATGTATGCACATATGTGTGGGGGATCATTAATATGTTCATTATGAAAGTCACAAGGGAATCAAGGGAGATAATTTTCTTGTAACTTCTTTTTTTGTTTATTATGAAAGTCACAAGGGAATCAAGGGAGATAATTTTCTTGTAACTTCACTTGAAAATTATTTCAGATAAATTTTGGGGTAATTTGCTTTTGTAATTTTGGTTGAAAAAATCTTTTCAGGTTTATATATATTAAGAGTCATGACTAGTCACTGCAGTGAATTGAGTAATAGGATTTTCTCTTATACTATTTTTGTTTACTAACACAGGGTTATTACTAATTAGCATTGTTATCCGACAGTGCACTTGACATAATATAATATTGTGAATATACTTCAACAGATGACTTGCATGTTATAGGTCACTGAGTAATTCATATCTATGAATAGTTGAAAACAAAATGAAATATTTCTGGTTTGTTTATTGACAAAATGACTTAAACAATTTTCACACCTACTAATTATTCTTTCAGTGACTGATATATTTGAAATGTTACTTTGTTTTCAGCCTATATGAGTTCAATATGATATTTTCAGTTTGTGCTTTTTGCATTGCGCTGCGCCGTGGGGTACTGCGCTGCTGTTTGTAAAAAAATTAGCGCAGCTTAAAATAAGCGCAGCATAATAACATTGTATATTTAGCCCTTGTGTAAAATAGGTGACCTTCAACACTACTAATATAGTACATAACAATGTATTCTTAGCCACCGTGCACATGTGTAACCTTAAACAAAAATAAGTATTGTGCACAAATGTTACCTTAAACATGAATGAATATTGTGCACGAAGGGTGACCATCAACACAAATAAATAAAAAATATTGTGAACTAATATTTGTGTGAGTTAAATAGGGAAACATGGAAGAACCTATTAATTCTGATGAACTTGAAAAACTTTCTGAGTGTTTTAAAACACTTGGTGTAAAGCCTAAAACTGACTCTCCTGCTGAATTACGACAATGGATGATTGATATGGTTACTTCTGGTAAATTAGATCCAGACGAGAAAACTGATTTGTCCAAATTTAACCCTCATGTACCATATTATCATAGTCCACCCAAAATAGTTATATTTTCTGGAGAAAAAGGCTCGAAAGAAGCCGATTTTGACCTCTGGAAATATGAGGTGACATGTTTATTAAATGACCACACTTACAATCAGAGCGAAATACTTTTAGCTATTCGGCGGTCACTAAAAGGCAGTGCAGCCCGCATACTTATGCACATGGGTCACAATGTAACAATTAAACAAATTCTTGATAAATTTGACTCCGTGTTTGGATCAGTTGATATTCACCAATCGTTATTATCTGCATTTTATAGTGCAAAGCAAAAAGATGATGAAGATGTTTCGACATTTGCTAGTCGACTTGAAAATTTACTTGCTAAGGTGATTGAAGCAGGTTTAATTAACCCTGATGATTCCAATACTATGCTATGTTCAGCACTCTATGCAGGCTTAAACAGCCAGTTGAAATCAGTATCTGGATATAAGTTTGACAAGTTTTCAAACTTTGACAAACTGCGTGTTGAACTTAGGAGACTCGAATCAGAATTTAACCCTTTAGTCCACTGTAAATCAACTAAGGCTGTTGATGATAACCCTATTACAGTGTTAACAGGGGTAGTGAATCAACTTCGCACAGAAGTTAAAGATTTAAAAGCACAGGTTGAGAAAAATCGAAACCAACCTCAACAAAACCAACAAAAGTGGAGAAATACAAAATCTGCTGGTAACTTTAACCCTGGCCAGCAATCACAGAAATGGCACCAACACCCAGATGTTGGTTATAATCAGGACAATTTTGCTTTCCAGTCTAGGGCACGGGATCGTCAGTCTGATGTCACCTGCTACAGGTGTGGACAGAAGGGCCATATTCAGCTCGGTTGTCGAGTGCGCCTGGATCATCAGAGGAAAAATTATGGAAAGTCTTTAAACGACAAGGGGCCTATGACGATGGGCAATTCATAGGCCAGCAGGCTACAAATGATTTAGGCCCAGTCAAAAATCATAGTTTAATTGGTGAAAGTAGCGAAGCACATGTGTGTATAAATGGTATTGGTACATCAGCTTTACTTGATACAGGGTCAACTGTATCGACTATTTCTCGCCAATTTTATGACGACCATTTAACATCCACACCAATTAAGCCAATAAATACTTTATTAAATATTGAATGTGCTGATGGACAGCAGCTCCCATATGACGGTTATGTTGAGATCAACGTGGACTTTTATGGCATTCCTGGCAATGTTAGCCAGTCATGTTTAGCACTTGTTGTACCTAATAGCAGATACAATGCCAGAGTACCTTTACTTGTGGGTACAAATATTTTAAATCCAGTTATGGACTATTGTAAAATGGTGTTTGGAGAAAGATTTTTACAGTGTAAAAACCTTTCTAGTCCATGGATGATTTCCTTTCGATGTATGGTTCAGCGTGACAAATGTCTCAAACATCGTAATAATGTACTGGGGGAAGTAAAATACTGTGATAATAAAAGCATCACTATTTTACCAAATACATCAGTGACAGTTCCTGGTTGTTTTTCAAGTACTATGGACTACACACCAACCAATGTAATGCTACAGACATGCTCAAATGCAATTTTTATGCGAGACTTGGATTTATGTCCTTCCATGTTTCCATACCATGGGAAAGGGAAGTGTCATGTTGATGTGTCCATATCAAACTGTTCAACAAAAACAGTTACGATTCCGCCCAATGCGATTTTATGTGAAGTCCAGCCAGTTGTCACTGAGAATGGAAAATCGCATGACAGAAAAGAATATGGAACTGAAATGGATAACCTGTTAAAAGTTATACCCAGCATTGGAGAATCAGAGAAAATTCTTACTGAATCACAGTTTGGAAAACTCCAAGATCTATTGGAAAACTACAAAGATATTTTCTCCAGTGGTGACACAGATATTGGGCATTACAGTGATGTTAAGCATAAAATTGAATTGATTGACGACGTCCCTTTTAAACAGCGCTTTAGAAGAATTCCACCCTCGATGTATGAAGAAGTTAGAGAACACCTTCAACAGTTAGTAGCCAGTGGCGTCATACGATCATCACATTCTCCTTATGCTTCCCCAGTTGTTTTAGCTCGAAGAAAAGATGGGAAATTGAGAATGTGTGTCGACTACAGGGTTTTAAATAATAAAACAATTAAAGACAGTTATGCCTTGCCACGCATAGATGAAATATTGGATTCACTTCAAGGTGCTAACTATTTTACTGTAGTCGATATGAAATCAGGATATTATCAAGTTGACATCAGGGAAGAACACAAAGAACGCACTGCTTTCACCGTGGGTCCACTTGGCTTTTATGAGTTTAATCGTTTACCATTTGGATTAGCCAATGCACCGGCAACTTATCAGCGCGTCATGGAAGAATGCTTCGGGGAACTTCATTTGAAAATATGCTTTATATACTTGGACGACTTGATAATATTTTCAAATGATGTTGAACAGCATCTCGAAAGGGTAGAGAAAATTTTCAATCGTCTCAGAGAGTGTGGATTGAAGCTCTCACCGAAGAAATGCTCCTTTTTCCAAGAAAAAGTAAATTTTGTCGGCCATGTTGTCTCAGCAAATGGTATCGAGACTGATCCTGAAAAAATTGAAAAAATAAAGTCTTGGCCGACACCACAAAATCCTGAAGAGGTACGAAAATTTCTCGGGTTTGCTGGCTATTATCGGAGATTCTGTAAAAATTTCTCTCAAATAACTAAGCCTTTAACCAATCTAATGCCCAAACCTGAAAAAAAGAGTAGAAAGAAGAAAAAATCTGATGACAAAACAGAATGGAAATGGAATGCTGAGCATGATGAAGCTTTCAACAAATTGAAGCAGGTTCTATCGTCTCCACCAGTATTAGCTTACCCAGATTATTCTAGGCCATTTGAGTTACACACAGATGCAAGTTGCAAAGGCTTAGGTGCAATTCTGTATCAAACTGAAGGCAAACTAAAGAGAGTAATCTCTTATGCGAGCCGAGGTTTGAATAAGTCAGAACAGCACTATCCAGCTCATAAACTGGAATTTCTTGCGTTAAAATGGGCTGTGTGTGACAAATTTAATGACTATTTATATGGTAGAAAATTCACAGTTTTAACTGATAATAATCCTTTGACATATGTTCTTACCACTGCTAAACTTGATGCAACTGGCCATAGATGGGTGGCAGCACTGTCTGCTTTTGATTTCGATATTTTATATCGGCCAGGTAAGAATAATAGGGATGCAGATGCCATGTCGAGACACCCATCTTTAGATACCAGTAGTTTAAGCACAGATTCAATAAAGAACATTACTTGTGCAGCTGTTCAGGCGATTTCTGAAGGGATTCAAGATCAAGAATATGTGGAAACCTTAAGTATGTCAGAAACTGTTTTACCAGATTTCCAGCTCTTGGGACAGAATATTACACCTTTTGATGTCAAAGAAATCCGTAAAGCACAGCGTGAAGATCCTTTAATGGGAATATGGTATTCTGCTGTTACAAGTCAGAGAAAGCCTATTTTGGCTAAATTGTCTTATTTGCCATTTCACTCCGCAATGTACCGATCATTTGATCATTTGAAAATGAAACGTGGAGTTTTATATAGAGAAATTACAGTTGATGGGAAGAACTTGTTACAGTTAGTTTTACCTTCTATTTTTATTGATAAGGTACTTTCCAGCTTACATGATGATACTGGACATCCTGGTCGAGATAGAACTTTGTGTCTTGTAAAAGACAGATTTTATTGGTCAGGTATGACTACAGATGTTGAAAATTGGGTTAAAAACTGTGGGCGCTGTGTGAGATTTAAATCTCTGGGTAATCAAAAAGCCCCATTAGTTAATATTAGCACTACACAACCATTGGAGCTGATCTGTATGGATTTTTTGCAGCTTGATGTCGCAAAAGGTGGCACTGAATATGTTTTGGTGATCACAGATCACTTCACGCGTTATGCACAAGCATATCCTACAAAGAATATGAATGCGAAGACCACAGCAAATGTATTTTTAAACAATTTTGTTCAACATTATGGTCTTCCAAAAAGAATCCATTCAGATCAGGGTGCTAATTTTGAGTCGAAGTTAATTCAGGAAATACTTCTTGTCACGGGCATTTCCAAATCTCGTACCACTCCATACCATCCAATGGGCAATGGAATGTGCGAGCGTTTTAATCGCACTTTGATAGACATGCTCGGCACTTTACGAACAGAAAAAAAGGTGGACTGGACTTCTCATATAAGTTCATTAGTTCATGCATATAACAGCACTCGGCATGAAAGTACTGGTTATTCACCTTTCTTTCTGATGTTTGGTCGAAACCCCAAATTGCCCGTTGATATAGAATTTAATCTGAATGAGAATGATGCCCCACAGTCTTTGACCAAGTTTGCGAAAGATCTTAAAGAAAGGATGAAGGATGCGTATGAAAAAGCTGGGTACCACATCAAGAAGTCTCAACTCCATCAAAAGAATAGTTATGATAAGAAAGTGCGTGGTGCCACCATCGAAATTGGAGATCAGGTTCTGGTAAAGAGAATGGCATTTGATGGTCGGCATAAATTGGTTGACAAGTGGAGCCAGGATGTATATGTAGTGAAAGAACAGCCAAATAGAGACATTCCTGTTTATGTTATTACCAGAGCAGATGGAGAAGGTAAATCTAAGGTTTTACATCGAAACATGTTACTTCCTATTGGGACTTTGAGTGGTGAGCCAGAACAAGACCAAGGAATCAACGACACTGCATCTCTGAATGTAAAGCCACCAAAAGCAGCACCTAGAAAGAGAATACAGAAGACACCTACAGTCAGTCGAGTGGAGCCGGAAATTAGTCACAGTGATGATAGTGATGATGATTACTTTGTATATAACAAGGTTAACAGTAATGTTCCAGCAAGCACTGGGCATATCGCCGGCGATGAAAATAGTGCAGATACCTCCCAACAACCAGGTGACGACCATGGCTCTGTTGTGGAGATTCAGGCAGCTGATTATGGTGGGGACGCCCACAGTCACATAGAACGTGATCATGATACAGCTCCTGATTCTGTTGAGGGAGACCAGATAAGCGGCGATCATTCCATTGCTGCCGAATCTTCTCCCAATACTGGTAGTTTAGATGCTGCAAGTGGTGATCACAATGATACACCACCTATTGCACCCAGGCGATCCACTCGACCAAAGAGTAAACCACCATGGATGACATCTGGCGAGTTCAGTATGTCCCAGATTACAGAACCACACTGGAGAGAAAAGGTAGAAGTATTGAGGACACTCTCCAGCGAAGGTATTTTTGATGGTAACAATGATAAATTGTGCAATACAATTTTATCATTGTTATCAAAGGATTAAATGCCGAGGACGACATTTCCCAACAGGGGGAACTATGTGGCAGGGTTACCTGCATATAGCCTTGGTTGCTGAGGGTGTAATTAATCCCTTAAAAATTACAGCAACAGGGTTAAATTGTACAGCAGGTAATAATAGGTTTTATTCAGCTTTTACTGTTTATAGCAGGATTTTAAATTTTATTGTAAAGTGTGTGTGAAATTCCAGTTCTGAATATTTCTTGATGAAGAGAAATATTTCACACACAATGGTTTCAATAGGACAGAGAACAGAACACTGAACAATTAGTACCATTTCTTTTTGATCACAGCTTTCCTATTTCAGCTCACTGTTTCTTTAATTCATAACCCTGCATGCTCTGTTAACTGAGTACTAACACTGGCCATTGGTTGGCTCAGTTTTAACTGTTTAAACTAAAGTGGGAAAATCTCTCATTCAAAGTTTGCTCTTGCTGGTGGTCAGATCTGTGCTGTTTAGTTATTAGAAAAGTGATCTTATTTGTGAAAAGTATATTTTGTGTAAATAAATAAATATGTGAATATCTGTGAATAATAGCCTACATTATTTCCATCAAATAATTCTTGGAGGATTTCTCAGGATTCTGTCAGGCACAACAACTCTGGATACTTCAGGTACAGTGGCATCTTAGCTTATTTCATATCCTTTCCATCATATATGTATTGGCATTTGTGATCAGTCAGCCGGTGCAGTGCAGCATTATTATGGTGCACTGCTCTGGTTGCCTGGACCACTTTTTGAGCTCCATCATTTTGTGAGTGCAAAATTTAATTCGATTCCATTTCGATTATTTGCGTGTAATCGCGTTCGATTTTATCTTATATTTGCGCAGTTTTGAGTGAACCGATTTTTGATTCACTTACCGGTGGAAATTAACTGTTTTGGATCATCATTATCCAAATAGGTGGTGGATCAGTCCTGCACTACACTTGTAGCGCATGACTGCTCCCCCACCCCTCTGGATAAATTATAAGCAGCAGCTTCAGCTGCATCCATTGTAGTCATTCCCTGTATTTCTAAGGTTTCATTTTATTTTATACAGGTTGAAGATGCCTTAGTTTAATTGTTGTTGTGCCCACCTGTAGGCTACCTGAACCTCGTCACACTGAGGGTAGGCATTATTTATTTTATAAGCTCTTTGCTCCACAAGCTAATATACTTAGCTAGATATTTATCTTACGCAAGTCAGCAGTTTCTCTGGGTTCTTAGTATTGTGTTGGAAAAGTTACCTTGTCCTGTTTGGAAAGTGGGCTAGTGCTGGTCTACAAATGTAGACAAGTTTATTATAGCGGCATAGTATTTATTATTAAGTGCTAGCATGCATGACTATTGCCAAACAACAACACAGATATTAACGATAAGTTAATCCTGACTTAATGATTGTGTTGTTGTGAGGCTATGGCCTTGCATGCATTAGTGTCATTAAACCCTAATGGGTAATTTGTCTGTGGTAGCTTTTATTGCAGTCTCGGTGTATCCTGTGGAAGTTATTCTTTGTGAATCTTGCATTGATTTGTTGCAGTTTGTTGGAGAGTGATTCCGGTCACTTTCCAATAAATTGTAGCAGGGCAATGTACAGATTGTGTTTTGCAAGATACTTATAGTCATCCAACACAATGCTTTCTTGTCCAATTACATGTACAAGATTATAAAAGCATACTGAATCATTTGTGTAGCATACTATCTATTTGATGTAATAAAAATATTCTTTTACTGGAACAATTTTGTACACACTATAGAGTACTTGTTTATGTGGGTTATGGCAACAGTCCTTGGTATACTGGACAGCTTATTGGAAATGCATAGTCATTTTCAGAACACTGTTGCTGTGCACTGGTGGAAGGAGCCTGACAGACTCGTTCCACTTTTGCAGACCAACATGTTCATGTATGTAGTAGTTGTTTACATTCTGTAAACAAGTTTATTTGGGTAATTCTATATGGTAAACATGGCTGTTGCGCCTTGCTGGAGAGAGCTCCCAGAGCAGTTTCCAGCAGTGCATAACAGCTGTGTTTTCATTCTAAAATATTTAACGTCGAGTCCAGTGGGGGAAGTTTTTGGTTGCCTGAATACTTTGTGCTTTCATGTACTTAGAATTTTTTATTGTTTTATTCTTACAGGAGTTCATTTATCTTTAACATTAAATGGTTGTCTGTGAAGTAATGTGTTGTGATGATATGAATATGAACCCACATTGAGACTCTTATATCGCTTCACTCACCCATCTGGAGGGACTGCGGTTACAGTTAAAGACACCAATGAACAAACACTTACCACAAGTCGTTTAGAGACGGTGGGTCAGTGGTTAAACACTCTAATGAACAAAACATTTACCACAAGTCGATGGTAGCACGGTGGTTCTGTGGTTAAAGACACCAATGAACAAACACTTACCACAAGTCGTTTAGAGCACGGTGGTACAGTGGTTAAACACTCTAATTAACAAAACATTTACCACTAGTCGATGGTAGCACTGCGGGCAAGTGGTTGAAAACAACAGTGAACGAACACTTGCCTCAAGTCGATGGTAGCACGGCGGTACAGTGGGTAAGGACTATAATGAACGAACACTTGCCTCAAGTCGATGGTAGCACGGTGGTTCAGTGGTTAAAGAAGCTAATCAACAAAAAACGTACCACAAGTCGATGATAGCACCATGGTACAGTGGTTAAGACTCTAATGAACAATACTTACAACAAGTCGATGGTAGCACGGTGGTCCAGTGGTTAAAGACTCTCATGAAGGAACAGTTACCACAAGACGAGGTAGCACGGCGGTTCTGACCACCATTTAAATTCCACAAGGACGTGGTGTTGTTACGGGTCGTTTCCTTCCCCATTTTCCAAGCTCTCTGGTCACCATTTAAATTCCACAAGGACGTGGTGTTATTACAGGGCGTTTGTTTGCCAATTTCCCAAGCTCTGTGGCCACTATTTAAATTCCACAAGGACGTGGTGTTATTATGGGGCGTTCGTTTGCCTATATTCCAAGCTTCCTGACCACCATTAATATTCCACAAGGACGTTGTGTTGTTACGGGTCGTTTCCTTCCCCATTTTCCAAGCTCTCTGGTCACCATTTAAATTCCACAAGGACGTGGTGTTATTACAGGGCGTTTGTTTGCCAATTTCCCAAGCTCTGTGGCCACTATTTAAATTCCACAAGGACGTGGTGTTATTATGGGGCGTTCGTTTGCCTATATTCCAAGCTTCCTGACCACCATTAATATTTCACAAGGACGTTGTGTTGTTACGGGTCGTTTCCTTCCCAATTTTCCAAGCTCTCTGGTCACCATTTAAATTCCACAAGGGCGTGGTGTTATTACAGGGCGTTTGTTTGCCCATTTTCCAAGCTCTCTGACCATCATTTAAATTCCATAAGGACGTGGTGTTCATACGGGGCATTTGTTTCCCCATTATCCAAGCTCTCTGACCACCATTTAAATTCCGCAAGGTCGTGGTGTTATTACAGGTCGTTTCGTTGCCGATTTTCCATGCTCTCTGACCACCAATTAAATTCCACAAGGACGTGGTGTTATTAGGGGACGTTTCTTTGCCCATTTTCCAAACTCTCTGACCACCATTTAAATTCCACAAGGACGTGGTGTTATTACGTGGCGTTTGTTTGCCCATTTCCCAAGCTGCCTGGCCACCATTTAATTTCCTCAAGGACGTGGTGTTACTGCAGGGCGCTTGTTTGACAATTTCCCAAGTTCTCTGATCACCATTTAAATTCCACAACGACGTGGTGTTATTACGGGGCGTTTGTTTGCCCATTTTACAAGCTCTCTGACAACCATTTTTAAATTCCACAATGACGTTGTATTATTACGGGGCGTTTGTTTGTCCATTTACCAAGCTCTCTGATCACCATTTAAATTCCACAAGGACGCGGTGTTATTACGGGACGTTTGTTTGCCCATTTTCCAAGCTCTCAGACCACCACTTAAATTCCAGAAGGACGTTTATTATTACGGGGAGTTTGTTTGCCCATTTTCCAAGCTCTCTGACCACCATTGAAATTCCACAAGGACGTGGTGTTATCACGGGGCGTTTGATCATTTTCAAAGCTCTCTGACCGCCATTTAAATTCCATAAGGACGTGGTGTTATTACGGGGCGTTTGTTTGCCCGTTTTCCAAGCTCTCTGCCCACCATTTAAATTCCACAAGAGCGTGGTGTTATTACATAGCGTTTATTTGCCCGTTTTCCAAGCTCTCTGGCAACCATTTAAATTCCACAAGGACGTGGTGTTCTTACAGGGCGTTTGTTTGCCCATTTTCCAGGCTCTCTGACCACCTTTTAAATTTAATAAGGACGTGATGTTATTGTGGGGCGTTTGTTTGCCCATTTTCCAAGCTCCCTGACCACCATTTAAATTCCACAAGGACGTGGTGTTATTATGGGGCGTTTGTTTGCCTATTATCCGAAGCTCTCAGACCACCATTTAAATTTCACAAGGACGAAGTGTTATTGCGGGGCGTTTGTCTGTCCACTTTTCAAGTTCCTGCCCACCCTTTTACATTCCATAAGGACGTGGTGTTATTATGGGGCGTTTGTGTGCACATTTTTCAAGCTCTCTGACCACCATTTAAATTCCACAAGGAGGTGGTGTTATTACGGGGCGTTTGTTTGCCTATTATACGAAGCTCTTTGACCACCACTTAAATTCCATAAGGATGTGGTGTTTTTACGGGGCGATTGTGTGCCCATTTTCCAAGCTCTCTGGCCGCCATTTAAATTTCACAAGGACGTGGTGTAACACTGGTGTTATTACAGGGCCTATTATCCGAAACTCTCTGACCATCGTTTAAATTTCACAAGGACGTGGTGTTATTACCGAGCGTTTGATTCCCCACTTTACAAGCTCTCTGGCCACCATTTAAATTCAACTAGGACGTGGTGTTATTACGGGGCGTTTGTTTGCCCATTTTCAAGCTCTCTGACCACCATTTAAATTCCACAAGAACGTGGTGTTATAACGGGGAGTTTGTTTTCCCATTTCCCAAGCTCTCTGACCTCCATTTAAATTCCACAAGGACGTGGTCTTATTATTGGACAGATGTCCATCTTCCATGCTCTATGACCGCCATTTAAATTTCACAAGGGCGTGGTGTTGTTACGGGGCGTTTGTGTGCGTATATTCCACGCTCGCTCACCAGCATTTAAATTCCACAAGGACGTGGTGTTATGACGGGGCGTTTGTTTGCCCATATTGCAAGCTCTCTGACCACAATTTAAATTCCGCAAGTACGTGGAGTTATTAGGGGGCGTTTGTTTGTCCATATTCCAAGCTCTCTGATCACCATTAAATTCCACAATGACGTGGTGTTATTACGGGGCATTTGTTTGCCCATTCCCCAAGCTCTCTGTCCACCATTTAAATTCCACGAGGACGTGGTGTTATTGCGGGGCGTTTATTTGCCCATTTTCCAAGCTCTGAGACCACTATTGAAATTCCACAAGGACATGGTGTTATTACGGGGCTTTCGTTTGCCCATATTTCAAGATCCCTGATCACCATTTACATTCCACAAGAACCTTGCGTTGTTACGGAGCGTTTGTTTGCCCATTTTCTAAGCTCTCTGATCACCATTTAAACTCCACAAGGACGTGGTATTATTACGGGGCGTTTCTTTGCCCATTTTCCAAGCTCTCTGACCACCATTTAAATTTCACAAGGTCGTGGTGTTATTACGGGACTTTTGTCTGCCCATTTTCCAAGCTCTCTGACCACCACTTAAATTCCATAAGGATGTGGTGTTTTTACGGGGCGATTGTTTGCCCATTTTCGAAACTCTCTGGCCACGATTGAAATTCTACAGAGACGTGGTGTTATTACGGGGCGTTCGTTATCCCATTTTCCAAGCTCTCTGACTACCAGTTAAATACCAGAAGGACGCGGTGTTACTACAGGGCGTTTGTTTGCCCATTCCCCCAAGCTCGCTGACCACCATTTAAATTCCCCAGGTATGTGGTGTTATTACGGTGCGTTTGTTTGCTCATTTCTCAAGTCCTCTGACAACGATTTAAATTCTACAAGGACATGGTGTTATTACGGGGCCTCTGTTTAACACATTTAAAGCTTTCCGATAAGCATTTGAATTCCACAAGCACGTGGTGTTATTACGGGGCGTTTGGTTGCCCACTTTCCAAGCTCTCTGACCACCATTTAAATACCACAAGGACGTGGTGTTATGTCTGGGCGTTTGTTTGCCCTTTTCGAAACTCTCTGACCACGATTTAAATTCTACAGCGACGTGATGTTATTACGGGGCGTTTGTTTGCCCATTTTCCAAGCTCTCTGGCCACCATTTAAATTCAACAAGGACGTGATGTTATTACAGAGCGTTTGTTTGCCCATTTTCCAAGCTCTCTGGCCACCATTTAAATTCCACAAGGACGTGGTGTTATTACGGGGCGTTTGGTTGCCCATTTTACAAGCTCTCTGACAACCATTTTTAAATTCCACAATGACGTTGTATTATTACGGGGCGTTTGTTTGTCCATTTACCAAGCTCTCTGATCACCATTTAAATTCCACAAGGACGCGGTGTTATTACGGGACGTTTGTTTGCCCATTTTCCAAGCTCTCAGACCACCACTTCAATTCCAGAAGGACGTTTATTATTACGGGGAGTTTGTTTGCCCATTTTCCAAGCTCTCTGACCACCATTGAAATTCCACAAGGACGTGGTGTTATCACGGGGCGTTTGATCATTTTCAAAGCTCTCTGACCGCCATTTAAATTCCATAAGGACGTGGTGTTATTACGGGGCGTTTGTTTGCCCGTTTTCCAAGCTCTCTGCCCACCATTTAAATTCCACAAGAGCGTGGTGTTATTACATAGCGTTTATTTGCCCGTTTTCCAAGCTCTCTGGCAACCATTTAAATTCCACAAGGACGTGGTGTTCTTACAGGGCGTTTGTTTGCCCATTTTCCAGGCTCTCTGACCACCTTTTAAATTTAATAAGGACGTGATGTTATTGTGGGGCGTTTGTTTGCCCATTTTCCAAGCTCCCTGACCACCATTTAAATTCCACAAGGACGTGGTGTTATTACGGGGCGTTTGTTTGCCTATTATCCGAAGCTCTCAGACCACCATTTAAATTTCACAAGGACGAAGTGTTATTGCGGGGCGTTTGTCTGTCCACTTTTCAAGTTCCTGCCCACCCTTTTACATTCCATAAGGACGTGGTGTTATTATGGGGCGTTTGTGTGCACATTTTTCAAGCTCTCTGACCACCATTTAAATTCCACAAGGAGGTGGTGTTATTACGGGGCGTTTGTTTGCCTATTATACGAAGCTCTTTGACCACCACTTAAATTCCATAAGGATGTGGTGTTTTTACGGGGCAATTGTGTGCCCATTTTCCAAGCTCTCTGGCCGCCATTTAAATTTCACAAGGACGTGGTGTAACACTGGTGTTATTACAGGGCCTATTATCCGAAACTCTCTGACCATCGTTTAAATTTCACAAGGACGTGGTGTTATTACCGAGCGTTTGATTCCCCACTTTACAAGCTCTCTGGCCACCATTTAAATTCAACTAGGACGTGGTGTTATTACGGGGCGTTTGTTTGGCCATTTTCAAGCTCTCTGACCACCATTTAAATTCCACAAGGTCGTGGTGTTATTACGGGACTTTTGTCTGCCCATTTTCCAAGCTCTCTGACCACCACTTAAATTCCATAAGGATGTGGTGTTTTTACGGGGCGATTGTTTGCCCATTTTCGAAACTCTCTGGCCACGATTGAAATTCTACAGAGACGTGGTGTTATTACGGGGCGTTCGTTATCCCATTTTCCAAGCTCTCTGACTACCAGTTAAATACCAGAAGGACGCGGTGTTACTACAGGGCGTTTGTTTGCCCATTCCCCCAAGCTCTGACCACCATTGAAATTCCACAAGGACGTGGTGTTATCACGGGGCGTTTGATCATTTTCAAAGCTCTCTGACCGCCATTTAAATTCCATAAGGACGTGGTGTTATTACGGGGCGTTTGTTTGCCCGTTTTCCAAGCTCTCTGCCCACCATTTAAATTCCACAAGAGCGTGGTGTTATTACATAGCGTTTATTTGCCCGTTTTCCAAGCTCTCTGGCAACCATTTAAATTCCATTTAAATTCCCCAGGTATGTGGTGTTATTACGGTGCGTTTGTTTGCTCATTTCTCAAGTCCTCTGACAACGATTTAAATTCTACAAGGACATGGTGTTATTACGGGGCCTCTGTTTAACACATTTAAAGCTTTCCGATAAGCATTTGAATTCCACAAGCACGTGGTGTTATTACGGGGCGTTTGGTTGCCCACTTTCCAAGCTCTCTGACCACCATTTAAATACCACAAGGACGTGGTGTTATGTCTGGGCGTTTGTTTGCCCTTTTCGAAACTCTCTGACCACGATTTAAATTCTACAGCGACGTGATGTTATTACGGGGCGTTTGTTTGCCCATTTTCCAAGCTCTCTGGCCACCATTTAAATTCAACAAGGACGTGATGTTATTACAGAGCGTTTGTTTGCCCATTTTCCAAGCTCTCTGGCCACCATTTAAATTCCACAAGGACGTGGTGTTATTACGGGGCGTTTGGTTGCCCATTTTCCAAGCTCTCTGACGACCATTTAAATTCCACAAGAACGTGGTGTTATTACGGGGTGTTTGTTTGTCCATTTCCCAAACTCTCTGGTCACCATTTAGATTCCACAAGGACGTGGTGCTATGACAGGGCGTTTGTTTGCCCATTTTCTAAGCTCCGTGACCACCATTTAAATTCCAGAACGTGGTGTTATTACAAGGCGTTGTTTGCCCATTTTCCAAGCTCCCTGACGACCATTTAAATTCCACAAGAACGTGGTGTTATTACGCGGTGTTTGTTTGTCCATTTCCCAAACTCTCTGGTCACCATTTAGATTCCACAAGGACATTGTGTTATTACGGGTCGTTTGTTTGCCCATTTACTAACCTCTCTGACCACCATTTAAATTCCACAAGGACGTGGTGTTATTACTGGGCGATTGTTTGCCAATTTTCGAAACTCTCTGGCCACGATTTAATTTCTACAGGGACGTGGTGTTATTACGGGGCGTTTTCCAAGCTGTCTGACCACCAGTTAAATACCAGAAAGACGTGGTGTTACTACAGGCCGTTTGTTTCTCTATTCCCCAAGCTCTCTGTCCCACATTGAAATTCCCCAAGTATGTAGTGTTATAACGGTGTGTTTGTTTGCTCATTTCCCAAGCTCCCTGACAACGATTTGAATTACACAAGGACATGACGTTATTACGGGGACATTGTTTTCCCATTTTCCAAGCTTCCTGACGACCATTTAAATTCCACGAGCACGTGGTGTTATTACGGGGCTTTTATATGCCCATTTTCCAAGCTCTGTGACCACTATTAAATTTCCACAACGACATGGTGTTGTTACGGGGCGTTTGTTTGCTTATTTTCCAAGCTCTCTGATCACCGTTTAAATTCCACTAGGACGTGGTGTTATTACAGGGCGTTTGTTTGCCCATTTTCAAGCTCTCTGACCACCATTTAAATTCCACTATGACGTGGTGTTATTTCAGGGCGTTTCTTTGACCATTTTCCAAGCTCTCTGACCAACATTTAAATTCCACAAGGACGTGATGACTTTACGGGGCGTTTTTTTGCCTATTTTCCAAGCTCTCTGGCCACCATTTAAATAACACAGGGACGTGGTGTTATTACGGGGCGATTGTTTGCCCATTTTCTAAACTCTCTGGCCACTATTTAAATTCCACAAGCACGTGGTGTTATTTCTGGGCGTTTGTTTTTTTTTTTTGGGGGGGGGGGGGTGGGGAGGGGAATGGGAAAACAAAGGCCCCGTAATAACACCATGTCCTTGTGGTATTTAAATCGTTGTTAGAGAGCTTGGGAATGAGCAAACAAACGCTCCGTAATAACACCACATAGTTGGGGAATTTAAATGATGGTCAGAGAGCTTGGAAAATGGGCAAACAAACGCCCCATAATAATACCACGTCCTTCTGGTATTTAACAGGTGGTCAGAGAGCTTGGAAAATGTGCTAACAAACGCCCCGTAATAACACCACGTCCCTGTAGAATTTAAATCGATAAAAAATCAGAACATCTCCAGAAACTGAAACCTCTTCCAGCCTGAAACCACAGTTGCAGGATGTCGCAGGAGTCGACTCGCTGCGTCGACTCCGGTGTTACGACCACGTCCGCGAGTAGCTATTCAGCATTTCGCTCCGTAATAACACCACATACTTGGGGAATTTAAATCGTGGTCAGCGAGTTTCGAAAATGGCAAACAAACGCCCGTAATAACACCACGTGCTTGTGGAATTTAAATGGTGGTCAGAACGCTTGGAAAATGGGAAAACAAAGGCGATGTCCTTGTGGTATTTAAATCGTTGTCAAAGAGCTTGAGAAGTGAGGAAACAAACGCTCCGTAATAACACCACATACTTGGGGAATTTTAATGATGGTCAGAGAGCTTGGAGAATGGGCAAACAAACGCCCTGTAGTAACACCACGTCCTTCTGGTATTTAATTGGTGGTCAGAGAGCTTGGAGAATGGGCAAACAAACGACCCGCAATAACACCACTTCCTTGTGAAATTAAAATGATGGTCAGAGAGCTTGGGAAACGGACAAAGAAACGCCCTATAATTGCACCATGTCCTTATGGAACTTTAATGGTGGTCAGAGACCTTGAAAAAGGGGCAAACAAACGCCCTGTAATACCGCCACTTCGTTGTGGAATTTAAATGGTGACGAGAGTTTTGGAAATAGACCCAAACGCCGTGTAATAACACCACGTCCTTGTGGAATTTAAATGGTGGTCAGAGAGCTTGGAAAATGGGCAACCAAACGCCCCGTAATAATACCGCGTCCTTGTGGAATTTAAATGGTGGCCAGAGAGCTTGGAAAATAGGCAAACAAACGCTCTGTGATAACACTACGTCCCTGTGGAATTTAATTTGTGGTCAGAGAGCTTGGCAAATGGGCAAAGAAACGCCCCGTAATAACACCACGACCCTTTACAATTTAAATCGTGGTCAGAGAGTTTCGAAAAGGGCAAACAAACGTTTGTTTGCCCATTTTCGAAGCTCCCTGACCACCATTTAAATTCCACAAGTTCGTGGTGTTATTACAGAGCGTTTGTTTGCCCATTTTCGAAGCTCTCTGACCACCATTTAAATTCCACAATGACGTGGTGTTATTACGGGGCGATTGTTTGCTCTTTTTCGAAACTCTCTTGCCATGATTTAAATTCTACAGGGACGTGGTTTTATTACGGGGCGTTTGTTAGCATATTTTCCATGCTCTCTGACCACCAGTTAGATTCCAGAAGGACGTGGTGTTACTACAGGACATTTGTTTGCCCATTCTCCAAGCTCTCTGACCATCATTTAAATTCTCCAAGTATGTGGTGTTATTACGGAGCGTATGTTTGCTCATTTCCCAAGCTCTCTGACAACGATTTAAATACCACAAGGACACGGTGTTATTTCTGGGCGTTTGTTTGCCCTTTTCGAAACTCTCTGACCACGATTTAAATTCTACAGGGACCTGGAGTTATTACGGGACGTTTGTTTGCCCATTTTCGAAGCTCCCTGACCACCATTTAAATTCCACAAGTTCATGGTGTTATTACAGAGCGTTTGTTTGCCCATTTTACAAGCTGTCTGGCCACCATTTAAATTCCTCAGGGACGTAGTATTATTAAGGGGCGTTTGGTTGCCCAGTTTCCAAGCTCTCTGACCACTATTTAAATTCCTCTAGGACGTGGTGTTATTACAGGGCGTTTATTTGCCGACTTCCAAGCTCTCTGACCACTATTTAAATTCCACAAGTTCATGGTGTTATTGCGGGGCGTTTGTTTGCCCGTTTTCCAACCCCTCTGACCATCGTTAAATTCCACGAGGACATGGTGTTTTTACAGACCGTTTGTTTGCCCATTGTCCAAGCTCTCTGGCCACCATTTAAATTCCACAAGGACGTGGTATTTTTAAGGGGCGTTTGGTTGCCCAGTTTTAAAGGTCTCTGACCACCATTTAAATTCCATAAGGACTTGGTGTTATTACACAGCGTTTGTTTGTCCATTTCCCAAACTATCTTGTCACCATTTAAACAGGGTGTTTGTTTGCCCATTTTCCAAGATCTCTGACCACCATTTTAGTTCCATAAGGACATGCTGTAATTACAGGGCGTTTGTTTTTCCATTTCCAAAGCTCTCTGACCATCATCTAAATTTCACAAGGACGTGGTGTTATTACGGGTCATTTGTTTGCTCATTTTTCAAGCTCTCTGACCACTATTTTAATTCCAAAAGGACGTGGTGTTATTACGGGGCGATCGTTTGCTCTTTTTCGAAACTCATTGGCCACGATTTAAATGCTACAGGGGCGTGGTGTTATTACGGGGCGTTTGTTAGCACATTTTCCAAGCTCTCTGACCACCAGTTAAATACCAGAAGGACGAGGTATTACTTCAGGGCGTTTGTTTGCCCATACTCCAAGCTCTCTGACCATCATTTAAATTCCCCAAGGATGTGGTGTTATTACGGTGCCTTTGTTTGCAGACTTCCCAAGCTCTCTGACAACGATTTAAATTCCACAGGGACATGGTGTTACTACGGGGCCTTTGTTTTCCCATTTTCCAAGCTTTCGGATCACCATTTAAATTCCACAAGGACGTGGTGTTATTACGCGGCATTTGTTTGCCTATTTTCGAAGATCTCTGACCACCATTAAAATTCCACAAGGACGTGGTGTTTTTTCTGGGCGTTTGTTTGCCATTTTCGAAACTCTCTGACCACCATTTAAGTTCCACAAGGACGTGGTGTTAGTACAGTGCGTTTGTTTGCCCATTTTCCAATCTGTCTGATCACCATTAAAATTCCACAAGGACGTGGTGTTAGTACGGTGCGTTTGCTTGTCCATTTCCCAAGCTCTCTGGTCACCATTTAAATTCCACAAGGACGTTGTGTTATTACAGGGCGTTTGTTTGCCCATTTTCAAGCTCTCTGACCACCATTTAAATTCCAGAAGGACGTGGTGTTATAACGGGGCGTTGATTTGTCGATTTCCCAAACTCTCTGGTCACCGTTTAAACTCCACAAGGACGTGGAGTTATTGCGGGGCGTTTGTTGGCCCATTTTCCAAGCTCCCTGTCCACCATCTAAATTCCGTTAGGACGTGGTGTTATTACAGGGTGTGTGTTTGCCCGTTTCGCAAGCTCTCTGACCAGCATTTAAATTTCAAAAGAACGTGGTGTTATTTCTGGGTGTTTGTTTGCACTTTTCGAATCTCTCTGACCACAATTTAAATTCTACAGCGACGTGGTGTTATTACGGGGCGTTTGTTTGCCCATTTTCCAAGCTCTCTGACCACCATTTAAATTCCACAAGGACGTGGTGTTATTACGGGGCGTTTGTTTGTCCATTTCCCAAACTCTCTGGTCCCCATTTTAATTCCACAAGGACATGGTGTTATTACAGGGCGTTTGTTTGCCCATTTTCCAAGCTCTCTGACCACCATTCAAATTCCATAAGGGCTTGGTGTTACTACAGGGCGTTTATTTGTCCGTTTCCCAAGCTCTCAGAACAACATTTAAATTTCACAGGGACGTGGTGTTGTTACGGGTCGTTTGTGTGGCCATTTTCGAAGCTCTCTGACCAACATTTATATTCCACTAGGACGTGATGTTTTTTCAGGGCGTTTATTTTGCCTATTTTCCAAGCTCCCTAACGACCATTTAAATTTCACAAGGACGTGGTGTTATTACGGGGCGTTTGTTTGCCCATCTCCCATGCTCTCTGACCACCATTTAAATTCCACTAGGGCGTGGTGTTATTACAGGGCGTTTGTCTGACCATTTTCAAGCTCTCTGATCACCATTTAAATTCCACAAGGACGTGGTGTTATTACGGGGCGTCGGCTTGCCTGTTTTCCAAGCTCTCTGACCACCAATTAAATTGCACAAGGACGTGGTGTTATTACGGGGAGTTTGTTTGCCCATTTTCCAAACTCTCTGACCTCCATTTAAATTCCATAAGGGCGTTGTGTTATTACAGGGCGTTTGTTTGTCCGTTTCCCAGGCTCTCTGACCATCATTAAATTTCACAAGCACGTGGTGTTATTACGGGGCGTTTGTTTGTCCATTTCCCAAGCTCTCTGGTCACTATTTAAATTCCACAAAGACGTGTTGTTATTACAAGGCGTTTGTTTGCCCATTTTCCAAGCTCTCTGACCAACATTTAAATTCCTTAAGGACGTGGTGTTATTACAGGGCGTTTGTTTGTCCGTTTTGAAACTCTCTGACAACGATTTAAATTCTACAGGGGCGTAGTGTTATTACGGGGCGTTTGTTTGCCCATTTTCCAAGCTCCCTGACCACCATTTAAATTCCACAAGGACGTGCTGTTATTACAGGGCGTTTGTTTACCCATTTTCCAACCTCTCTGGCTACCATTTGAATTCCACAAGGACGTGTTATTATTACTGGGCGTTTGGTTGCCCATTTTCGAAGCTCTGTGACCACAATTTAAATTCCACAAGGACGTTTTATTACGGGGTGTTTGTTTGTCCATTTCCCAAACTCTCTGGTCACCAATTAAATTCCACGAGGACGTGGTGCTATTGCAGGGAGTTTGTTTGCCCATTTTCCAAGTTCGCTGACCACCACTTATATTCCGTAACGACGTGGTGTTATTACAGGCTGTTTGTTTGTCCGTTTCCTAAGCTCTCTGACCACCATTTAAATTTCCCAGGTATGTTGTATTTTTACAGTGCGTTTGTTTGCTCATTTCCCAAGCTCTCTGCAAACGATTTAAATTCCACAAGGACATGTTGTTATTACGGGGCCTTTGTTTTTCCATTTTCCAAGCTTTCTGACCATCATTTAAATTCCACAGGCACCTGATGTTATTTCTGGGCGTTTGTTTGCCCTTTACGGAACTCTCTGACCTCGATTTAAATTCTACAGGGACGTGGTGTTATTACGGAGCGTTTGTTTGCCCATTTTCCAAGCTCTCTGACCACCATTTAAATTCCACAAGGACGTCGTGTTATTATAGTCCTTTTGTTTGCCTATTTTCCAAGCTCTCTTGCCACCATTATATTCCACAAGGACGTGGTATTATTGCGGGGCGTCTGTTTACCCATTTCCCAAGCCCTCTGACCACCAATTAAATTCCACAAGGACGTGGTGTTGTTACGGGGCGTCTGTTTATCCATTTCCCAAACTCTCTGGTCGCCATTTAAATTCCACAAGAGCGTGGTGTTATTACATAGCGTTTATTTGCCCGTTTTCCAAGCTCTCTGGCAACCATTTAAATTCCACAAGGACGTGGTGTTCTTACAGGGCGTTTGTTTGCCCATTTTCCAAGCTCTCTGACCACCTTTTAAATTTAATAAGGACGTGATGTTATTGTGGGGCGTTTGTTTGCCCATTTTCCAAGCTCCCTGACCACCATTTAAATTCCACAAGGACGTGGTGTTATTACGGGGCGTTTGTTTGCCTATTATCCGAAGCTCTCAGACCACCATTTAAATTTCACAAGGACGATGTGTTATTGCGGGGCGTTTGTCTGTCCACTTTTCAAGTTCTCTGCCCACCCTTTTAAATTCCATAAGGACGTGGTGTTATTATGGGGCGTTTGTGTGCCCATTTTCCAAGCTCTCTGACCACCATTTAAATTCCACAAGGAGGTGGTGTTATTACGGGGCGTTTGTTTGCCTATTATCCGAAGCTCTCTGACCACCACTTAAATTCCATAAGGATGTGGTGTTTTTACGGGGCGATTGTGTGCCCATTTTCCAAGCTCTCTGACCGCCATTTAAATTTCACAAGGACGAGGTTTTATTACGGTGGGTTTGTTTGCCTATTATCCGAAACTCTCTGACCATCATTTAAATTTCACAAGGACGTGGTGTTATTACAGGGCCTATTATCCGAAACTCTCTGACCATCGTTTAAATTTCACAAGGACGTGGTGTTATTACCGAGCGTTTGATTCCCCACTTTACGAGCTCTCTGGCCACCATTTAAATTCAACTAGGACGTGGTGTTATTACGGGGCGTTTGTTTGCCCATTTTCAGGCTCTCTGACCACCATTTAAATTCCACAAGAACGTGGTGTTATAACGGGGAGTTTGTTTTCCCATTTCCCAAGCTCTCTGACCACCAGTTAAATTCCCCAAGGACGTCGTATTATTACGGGGCGTTTGTTTGCCCGTTTCCCAAGCTATCTGACCACCATTTAAATTCCACAAGGACGTGGTGTTATTACGGGTCGTTTGTTTGCCCATTTGCCAAGCTCTCTGACCTCCATTTAAATTCCCCAAGGACGTGGTCTTATTATTGGACAGATGTTTGTCCATCTTCCATGCTCTATGACCGCCATTTAAATTCCACAAGGGCGTGGTGTTGTTACGGGGCGTTTGTGTGCCTATATTCCACGCTCGCTCACCAGCATTTAAATTCCACAAGGACGTGGTGTTATGACGGGGCGTTTGTTTGCCCATATTGCAAGCTCTCTGACCACAATTTAAATTCCGCAAGTACGTGGAGTTATTAGGGGGCGTTTGTTTGTCCATATTCCAAGCTCTCTGATCACCATTAAATTCCACAATGACGTGGTGTTATTACGGGGCCTTTGTTTGCCCATTCCCCAAGCTCTCTGTCCACCATTTAAATTCCACGAGGACGTGGTGTTATTGCGGGGCGTTTATTTGCCCATTTTCCAAGCTCTGAGACCACTATTAAAATTCCACAAGGACGTGGTGTTATTACGGGGCTTTCGTTTGCCCATATTTCAAGATCCCTGATCACCATATACATTCCACAAGAACCTTGCGTTGTTACGGAGCGTTTGTTTGCCCATTTTCTAAGCTCTCTGATCACCATTTAAACTCCACAAGGACGTGGTATTATTACGGGGCGTTTCTTTGCCCATTTTCCAAGCTCTCTGACCACCATTTAAATTTCACAAGGTCGTGGTGTTATTACGGGACTTTTGTCTGCCCATTTTCCAAGCTCTCTGACCACCACTTAAATTCCATAAGGATGTGGTGTTTTTACGGAGCTCTCTGACTACCAGTTAAATACCAGAAGGACGCGGTGCTACTACAGGGCGTTTGTTTGCCCATTCCCCCAAGCTCGCTGACCACCATTTAAATTCCCCAGGTATGTGGTGTTATTACGGTGCGTTTGTTTGCTCATTTCTCAAGTCCTCTGACAACGATTTAAATTCTACAAGGATATGGTGTTATTACGGGGCCTCTGTTTAACATATTCAAAGCTTTTCGATAAGCATTTGAATTCCACAAGCACGTGGTGTTATTACGGGGCGTTTGGTTGCCCACTTTCCAAGCTCTCTGACCACCATTTAAATACCACAAGGACGTGGTGTTATGTCTGGGCGTTTGTTTGCCCTTTTCGAAACTCTCTGACCACGATTTAAATTCTACAGCGACGTGATGTTATTACGGGGCGTTTGTTTGCCCATTTTCGAAGCTCCCTGACCACCATTTAAATTCCACAAGTTCGTGGTGTTATTACAGAGCGTTTGTTTGCCCATTTTCGAAGCTCTCTGACTACATTTAAATTCCACAATGACGTGGTGTTATTACGGGGCGATTGTTTGCTCTTTTTCGAAACTCTCTTGCCATGATTTAAATTCTACAGGGACGTCGTTTTATTACGGGGCGTTTGTTAGCATATTTTCAAAGCTCTCTGACCACCAGTTAGATTCCAGAAGGACGTGGTGTTACTACAGGGCATTTGTTTGCCCATTCTCCAAGCTCTCTGACCATCATTTAAATTCTCCAAGTATGTGGTGTTATTACGGAGCGTATGTTTGCTCATTTCCCAAGCTCTCTGACAACGATTTAAATACCACAAGGACACGGTGTTATTTCTGGGCGTTTGTTTGCCCTTTTCGAAACTCTCTGACCACGATTTAAATTCTACAGGAACGTGGAGTTATTACGGGACGTTTGTTTGCCCATTTTCGAAGCTCCCTGACCACCATTTAAATTCCACAAGTTCATGGTGTTATTACAGAGCGTTTGTTTGCCCATTTTACAAGCTGTCTGGCCACCATTTAAATTCCTCAGGGACGTAGTATTATTAAGGGGCGTTTGGTTGCCCAATTTCCAAGCTCTCTGACCACTATTTAAATTCCACTAGGACGTGGTGTTATTACAGGGCGTTTGTTTGCCGACTTTCAAGCTCTCTGACCACTATTTAAATTCCACAAGTTCATGGTGTTATTGCGGGGCGTTTGTTTGCCCGTTTTCCAACCCCTCTGACCATCGTTAAATTCCACGAGGACATGGTGTTTTTACAGACCGTTTGTTTGCCCATTTTCCAAGCTCTCTGGCCACCATTTAAATTCCACAAGGACGTGGTATTTTTAAGGGGCGTTTGGTTGCCCAGTTTCAAAGGTCTCTGACCACCATTTAAATTCCATAAGGACTTGGTGTTATTACACAGCGTTTGTTTGTCCATTTCCCAAACTATCTTGTCACCATTTAAACAGGGTGTTTGTTTGCCCATTTTCCAAGGTCTCTGACCACCATTTTAGTTCCATAAGGACATGCTGTAATTACAGGGCGTTTGTTTTTCCATTTCCAAAGCTCTCTGACCATCATCGAAATTTCACAAGGACGTGGTGTTATTACGGGTCATTTGTTTGCTCATTTTTCAAGCTCTCTGACCACTATTTTAATTCCAAAAGGACGTGGTGTTATTACGGGGCGATCGTTTGCTCTTTTTCGAAACTCATTGGCCACGATTTAAATGCTACAGGGGCGTGGTGTTATTACGGGGCGTTTGTTAGCACATTTTCCAAGCTCCCTGACCACCAGTTAAATACCAGAAGGACGAGGTATTACTTCAGGGCGTTTGTTTGCCCATACTCCAAGCTCTCTGACCATCATTTAAATTCCCCAAGGATGTGGTGTTATTACGGTGCCTTTGTTTGCTGACTTCCCAAGCTCTCTGACAACGATTTAAATTCCACAAGGACATGGTGTTACTACGGGGCCTTTGTTTTCCCATTTTCCAAGCTTTCGGATCACCATTTAAATTCCACAAGGACGTGGTGTTATTACGCGGCATTTCTTTGCTTATTTTCGAAGATCTCTGACCACCATTAAAATTCCACAAGGACGTGGTGTTATTTCTGGGCGTTTGTTTGCCATTTTCGAAACTCTCTGACCACCATTTAAGTTCCACAAGGACGTGGTGTTAGTACAGAGCGTTTGTTTGCCCATTTTCCAATCTGTCTGATCACCATTAAAATTCCACAAGGACGTGGTGTTAGTACGGTGCGTTTGCTTGTCCATTTCCCAAGCTCTCTGGTCACCATTTAAATTCCACAAGGACGTTGTGTTATTACAGGGCGTTTGTTTGCCCATTTTCAAGCTCTCTGAACACCATTTAAATTCCAGAAGGACGTGGTGTTATAACGGGGCGTGGATTTGTCGATTTCCCAAACTCGCTGGTCACCGTTTAAACTCCACAAGGACGAGTTATTGCGGGGCGTTTGTTGGCCCATTTTCCAAGCTCCCTGTCCACCATTTAAATTCCGTAAGGACGTGGTGTTATTACAGGGTGTGTGTTTGCCCGTTTCGCAAGCTCTCTGACCAGCATTTAAATTTCAAAAGAACGTGGTGTTATTTCTGGGTGTTTGTTTGCACTTTTCGAATCTCTCTGACCACGATTTAAATTCTACAGCGACGTGGTGTTATTACGGAGCGTTTGTTTGCCCATTTTCCAAGCTCTCTGACCACCATTTAAATTCCACAAGGACGTGGTGTTATTACGGGGCGTTTGTTTGTCCATTTCCCAAACTCTCTGGTCCCCATTTTAATTCCACAAGGACATGGTGTTATTACAGGGCGTTTGTTTGCCCATTTTCCAAGCTCTCTGACCACCATTCAAATTCCATAAGGGCTTGGTGTTACTACAGGGCGTTTATTTGTCCGTTTCCCAAGCTCTCAGAACAACATTTAAATTTCACAGGGACGTGGTGTTGTTACGGGTCGTTTGTGTGGCCATTTTCGAAGCTCTCTGACCAACATTTAAATTCCACTAGGACGTGATGTTTTTACGGGTCGTTTATTTTGCCTATTTTCCAAGCTCCCTAACGACCATTTAAATTTCACAAGGACGTGGTGTTATTACGGGGCGTTTGTTTGCCCATCTCCCATGCTCTCTGACCACCATTTAAATTCCACTAGGGCGTGGTGTTATTACAGGGCGTTTGTCTGACCATTTTCAAGCTCTCTGATCACCATTTAAATTCCACAAGGACGTGGTGTTATTACGGGGCGTCGGCTTGCCTGTTTTCCAAGCTCTCTGACCACCAATTAAATTGCACAAGGACGTGGTGTTATTACGGGGAGTTTGTTTGCCCATTTTCCAAACTCTCTGACCTCCATTTAAATTCCATAAGGGCGTTGTGTTATTACAGGGCGTTTGTTTGTCCGTTTCCCAGGCTCTCTGACCATCATTTAAATTTCACAAGCACGTGGTGTTATTACGGGGCGTTTGTTTGTCCATTTCCCAAGCTCTCTGGTCACTATTTAAATTCCACAAAGACGTGTTGTTATTACAAGGCGTTTGTTTGCCCATTTGCCAAGCTCTCTGACCAACATTTAAATTCCTTAAGGACGTGGTGTTATTACAGGGCGTTTGTTTGTCCGTTTTGAAACTCTCTGACAACGATTTAAATTCTACAGGGGCGTAGTGTTATTACGGGGCGTTTGTTTGCCCATTTTCCAAGCTCTCTGACCACCATTTAAATTCCACAAGGACGTGCTGTTATTACAGGGCGTTTGTTTGCCCATTTTCCAACCTCTCTGGCTACCATTTGAATTCCACAAGGACGTGTTATTATTACTGGGCGTTTGGTTGCCCATTTTCGAAGCTCTGTGACCACAATTTAAATTCCACAAGGACGTTTTATTACGGGGTGTTTGTTTGTCCATTTCCCAAACTCTCTGGTCACCAATTAAATTCCACGAGGACGTGGTGCTATTGCAGGGAGTTTGTTTGCCCATTTTCCAAGTTTGCTGACCACCACTTATATTTCGTAACGACGTGGTGTTATTACAGGCTGTTTGTTTGTCCGTTTCCTAAGCTCTCTGACTATCATTCAAATTTCACAATGACGCGGTGTTATTACGGGTCGTTTGTTTGCCCATTTTCCAAGCTCTCTGACCAACATATAAATTCCACACGGATGTGGTGCTATTACGGGGTGATTGTTTGCCAATTTTCGAAACTCTGTGGCCACGATTTAAATTCTACAGGGACGTGGTGTTATTACGTGACGTTTGTAAGCCCATTTTCCAAGCTCTCTGACCACCACTTATATTCCGTAACAACGTGGTGTTATTACAGGCTGTTTGTTTGTCCGTTTCCTAAGCTCTCAGACCACCATTTAAATTCCACTAGGGCGTGGTGTTATTACAGGGCGTTTGTCTGACCATTTTCAAGCTCTCTGATCACCATTTAAATTCCACAAGGACGTGGTTTTATTACGGGGCGTCGGCTTGCCTGTTTTCCAAGCTCTCTGACCACCAATTAAATTGCACAAGGACGTGGTGTTATTACGGGGAGTTTGTTTGCCCATTTTCCAAACTCTCTGACCTCCATTTAAATTCCAAAAGGGCGTTGTGTTATTACAGGGCGTTTGTTTGTCCGTTTCCCAGGCTCTCTGACCATCATTTAAATATCACAAGCACGTGGTGTTATTACGGGGCGTTTGTTTGTCCATTTCCCAAGCTCTCTGGTCACTATTTAAATTCCACAAAGACGTGTTGTTATTACAAGGCGTTTGTTTGCCCATTTTCCAAGCTCTCTGACCACCATTTAAATTCCACAAGGACGTGCTGTTATTACAGGGCGTTTGTTTGCCCATTTTCCAACCTCTCTGGCTACCATTTGAATTCCACAAGGACGTGTTATTATTACTGGGCGTTTGGTTGCCCATTTTCGAAGCTCTGTGACCACAATTTAAATTCCACAAGGACGTTTTATTACGGGGTGTTTGTTTGTCCATTTCCCAAACTCTCTGGTCACCAATTAAATTCCACGAGGACGTGGTGCTATTGCAGGGAGTTTGTTTGCCCATTTTCCAAGTTCGCTGACCACCACTTATATTCCGTAACGACGTGGTGTTATTACAGGCTGTTTGTTTGTCCGTTTCCTAAGCTCTCTGACCATCATTCAAATTTCACAATGACGCGGTGTTATTACGGGTCGTTTGTTTGCCCATTTTCCAAGCTCTCTGACCAACATATAAATTCCACACGGATGTGGTGCTATTACGGGGTGATTGTTTGCCAATTTTCGAAACGCTGTGGCCACGATTTAAATTCTACAGGGACGTGGTGTTATTACGTGACATTTGTAAGCCCATTTTCCAAGCTCTCTGACCACCACTTATATTCCGTAACAACGTGGTGTTATTACAGGCTGTTTGTTTGTCCGTTTCCTAAGCTCTCTGACCACAATTTAAATTCCCCAGGTATGTTATATTATTACAGTGCGTTTGTTTGCTCATTTCCCAAGCTCTCTGCAAACGATTTAAATTCCACAAGGACATGTTGTTATTACGGGGCCTTTGTTTTTCCATTTTCCAAGCTTTCTGACCGCCATTTAAATTCCACAGGCACCTGATGTTATTTCTGGGCGTTTGTTTGCCCTTTACGGAACTCTCTGACCTCGATTTAAATTCTACAGGGACGTGGTGTTATTACGGAGCGATTGTTTGCCCATTTTCCAAGCTCTCTGACCACCATTTAAATTCCACAAGGACGTCGTGTTATTATAGTGCTTTTGTTTGCCTATTTTCCAAGCTCTCTTGCCACCATTATATTCCACAAGGACGTGGTATTATTGCGGGGCGTCTGTTTACCCATTTCCCAAGCCCTCTGACCACCATTTAAATTCCACAAGGACGTGGTGTTGTTACGGGGCGTCTGTTTATCCATTTCCCAAACTCTCTGGTCGCCATTTAAATTCCACAAGGACGTGGTGTTATTACAGGGCGTTTGTTTGCCCATTTTCCAAGCTCTTTGACCACCATTCAGATTCCATAGGGGCGTGGTGTTATTACACGGCTCTCTGACCATCATTTAAATTTCACAAGGACGTGGTGTTATTACGGGGAGTTTGTTTGCCCATTCTCCATGCTCTTTGGCCTCCATTTAAATTCCATTAGGACGTTGAGTTATTACAGCGCGTTTGTTTCTCCGTTGCCCAAGGTGTCTGACCATCATTTAAATTTCACAAGGACGTGGTGTTAGTACGGTGCGTTTGCTTGTCCTTTTCCCAAGCTCTCTGGTCACCATTTAAATTCCACAAGGACGTTGTGTTATTACAGGGCGTTTGTTTGCCCATTTTCCAAGCTCTCTGACCGCCACTTAAATTCCATAAGGACGTGGTGTTATTACAGGGCGTTTGTTTGTCCGTTCCCTAAGCTCTCTGACGGTCATTTAAAATTCACAGGGATGTCGTGTTATTACGGGGCGTTTGTTTGGCCATTTCCAAGCTCTCTGGCCACCATTCAAATTCCACAAGGACGTGGTGTTATTACGGTGCGTTTGTTTGCCCATTTTCCAAACTCTCTGAACACCATTTAAATTCCACTAGGACGTGGTGTTATTACGGGGCGTTTGTTTGCCCATCTCCCATGCTCTCTGACCACAATTTAAATTCCCCAAGGGTTTGCTGTTATAATGAGGCGTTTGTTTGTCCATATTCAAAGCTCTGTGACCGTCATTTAAATTCCACAACGTTGCGCTGTAATTCCGAGGCGTTTGTGTGCCTATACACCAAGCTTTCTGGCCACCATTTAAATTCCATAAGGACTTGGGGTTTTTAATGGGCGTTTCTTTGTCCATATTCCGAGCTCTCTGGCTACCATTAAATTCCACAAGGACATGGTTTTATTTACGGGGCGTTTGTTTGCCCATTTTCCAAGCTCTGTGCCGACTCTTTAAATTCCACAAGGACGTGGTCTTATTACGGGGCGTTTCTTTCCCCATTTCCCAAGCTCTCTGACCACCATTTAAATTCCACAAGGTCGAGGTGTTATTACGGGGCCTTTGTTTGCCCATTTTCCAAGCTTTCTGACCACCAGTGAAATTCCACAAGGACGTGGTGTTATTATAGGGCGTTTGTTTGCCAGTTTTCCAATCTCTCTCATCACCATTTAAATTCCACAAGGACGGGGTTATTTCGGGGCGTTTGTTTGTCCATTTTCCAAGCTCTCTGACCACCATTTTAATTTCACAAGGACGTGGTGTTATAACGGGGCGATTGTTTGCCCATTTTAGAAAGTCTCTGGCGACCATTTAAATTCTACAGGGACGTGGTGTTATTATGGGGCGTTTGTTTGCCCATTGTCCAAGGTCTCTGACCACCAGTTAAATACCACAAGGACGTGGTGTTACTACAGGGCGTTTGTTTGCCCATTTTCCAAGCTCTTTGACTACGATATAAAATTCACATTGACATGGTGTTATTACGGGGCCTTTGTTTTCCCATTTTCCAAGCTTTCTGGCCACCATTTAAATTCCACAAGCACGTGGCGTTATTACGGTGCGTTTGTTTGCCCTTTTTGAAACTCTCTGATCACGATTTCATTTCTACAGGGTTGTGGTGTTATCATGGGGCGTTTTTCTGCCCTTTTTCCAAGCTATCTGACCACCATTAAAAGTTCACAAGGACATGGTGTTATTACAGAGCGTTTGTTTGCCCATTTTTCAAAGTTCTCTGGCCACCATTTAAATTCCACAAGGACGTGGTATTATTACGGGTGCGTTCGGTTGCCCATTTCCAACCTCCCTGACCACCATTTAAATTCCACAAGGTCGTGATGTTATTACGGGGCATTTGCTTGCCTATTTTCCAATCTCTCTGGTCACCGTTTAAACTCCACAAGGACGTGGAGTTATTACGGGGCGTTTGTTTGCCCATTTTCCAAGCTCTCTGACCACCATTTAAATTCCATACGGACGTGGTGTTATTACAGGGTGTTTGTTTGTCCGTTTCGCAAGCTCTCTGACCAGCATTTAAATTTCACAAGAACGTGGTGTTATTTCTGGGCGTTTGTTTGCCCATTTTCCAAGATCTCTGGCCACCATTTAAATTCCACAAGGACGTGGTGTTATTATAGAGCGTTTGTTTGCCAATTTTCCAACTTCTCTGGCCACCATTTAAATTCCACAAGGACGTGGTGTTATTATAGAGCGTTTGTTTGCCCATTTTCCAAGCTCTCTAACCACCATTTAAATCCTACAAGGGCGTGGTGTTCTTACGGGGCGTTTGTTTGTCCAATTCCCAAACTCTCTGGTCACCATGTTAATTCCACAAGGACGTGGTGTTATTACAGGGCGTTTGTGTGCCAATTTCCCAAGCTCTTTGACCACCATTCAAATTCCATAAGTACGTGGTGTTATTACAGGGCGTTTGTTTGTCCGTTTCCCAAGCTCTCAGAACAACATTCAAATTTCACAAGGACTTGGTGTTATTACGGGTCGTTTGTGTGCCCATTTTCGAAGCTCTCTGACTAACATTTAAATTCCACAAGGACGTGATGTTTTTACGGGCCGTTTATTTTGCCTATTTTCCAAGTTCTCTGACCACCATTTAAATTTCACAAGGACGTGGTGTTATTACGGGGCGTTTGTTTGGCCATTTTCAAGCTCTCTGATCACCATTTAAATTCCACAAGGACGTGGTGTTATTACGGGGCGTCGGCTTGCCTGTTTTCCAAGCTCTATTACCACCAATTAAATTGCACAAGGACGTGGTGTTATTACGGGGAGTTTGTTTGCCCATTTTCCAAGCCCTCTGACCTCCATGTAAATTCCATAAGGACCTTGTGTTATTACAGGGCGTTTGTTTGTCCATTTCCTAGGCTCTCTGACCATCATTTAAATTTCACAAGCACGTGGTGTTATTACGGGGCGATTGTTTGTCCATTTCCCAAGCTCTCTGGTCACCATTTAAATTCCACTAGGGCTTGGTGTTGTTACAGGGCGTTTGTTTTCCCATTTTCCAAGCTCTCTGACTACCATTTAAATTCCATAAGGACGTGGTGTTATTACAGGGCGTTTGTTTGTCCGTTTTGAAACTCTCTGACAACGATTTAAATTCTACAGGTGCGTAGTGTTATTACGGGGCGTTTGTTTGCCCATTTTACAAGCTCTCTGACCACCATTTAAATTCCACAAGGACGTGGTGTTATTACAGAGCGTTTGTTTGCCCATTTTCCAACCTCTCTGGCCACCATTTGAATTCCATATTGACGTGGTATTGTTACGTGGCGTTTGGTTGCCCATTTTCGAAGCTCTGTGACCACAATTTAAATTCCACAAGGACGTTGTTTTATTACGGGGTGTTTGTTTGTCCATTTCCCAAACTCTCTGGTCACCAATTAAATTCCACAAGGACGTGGTGTTATTGCAGGGAGTTTGTTTGCCAATTTTCCAAGCTCGCTGACCACCATTTAAATTCCGTAACGACGTGGTGTTATTACAGGGCGTTTGTTTGTCCGTTCCCCAAGCTCTCTGACCATCATATAAATTTCACAATGACGCGGTGTTATTACGGGTCGTTTGTTTGCCCATTTTCCAAGCTCTCTGACCAACATATAAATTCCACACGGACGTGGTGTTATTACGGGGTGATTGTTTGCCCATTTTCGAAACTCTGTTGCCACGATTTAAATTCTACAGGGACGTGGTGTTATTACGGGACGTTTGTAAGACCATTTTCCAAGCTCTCTGACCACCAATTAAATTCCAGAAGGACGTGGTGTTACTACAGGGCGTTTGTTTACCCATTCTCCAAGCTCTCTGACCACCATTTAAATTCCCCAGGTATGTTGTATTATTACGGTGCGTTTGCTCATTTCCCAAGCTCTCTGCAAACGATTTAAATCCCACAAGGACATGTTGTTATTACGGGGCCTTTGTTTTTCCATTTTCCAAGCTTTCTGACCACCATTTAAATTCCGCAGGCACCTGATGTTATTTCTGGGCGTTTGTTTGCCCTTTACGGAACTCTCTGACCACGATTTAAATTCTACAGGGACGTGGTGTTATTACGGAGCGTTTGTTTGCCCAGTTTCCAAGCTCTCTGACCACCATTTAAATTCCACAAGGACGTGGTGTTATTATAGTGCTTTTGTTTGCCTATTTTCAAAGCTCTCTTGCCACCATTATATTCCACAAGGACGTGGTATTATTGCGGGGCGTTTGTTTACCCTTTTCCCAAGCCCTCTGACCATCATTTGAATTTCACTAGGACGTGGTGTTGTTACGGGGCGTCTGTTTATCCATTTCCCAAACTCTCTGGTTGCCATTTGAATTCCACAAGGACGTGGTGGTATTACAGGGCGTTTGTTTACCCATTTTCCAAGCCATTTGACCACCATTCAAATTCCATAAGGACGTGGTGTTATTACACGGCGTTTGTTTGACCGTTTCCCAAGCTCTCTGACCGTCATTTAAATTTCACAAGGACGTGGTGTTATTACGGGTAGTTTGTTTGCCCATTTTCCAAGCTGTCTGACCACCATTTAAATTCCACAAGGAAGTGATGTTATTACGGGGCGTTTGTTTGCCTATTTTCAAAGCTCTCTGGCCACCATTTAAATTCCACAAGGACGTGGTGTTATCACGGGGAGTTTGCCCATTTTCCAAGCTCTCTGACCTCCATTTAAATTCCATTAGGACGTTGTGTTATTATAGTGCGTTGGTTTCTCCGTTGCCCAAGCTCTCTGACCATCATGTAAATTTCACAAGGACGTGGTGTTAGTACAGGGCGTTTGTTTGTCCATTTCCCAAGCTCTCTGGTCACCATTTGAATTCCCCAAGGACGTTGTGTTATGACAGGGCGTTCGTTTGCCCATTTTCCAAGCTCTCTGACTACCATTTAAATTCCATAAGGACGTGGTGTTATCCGTTCCCCAAGCTCTCTGACGGTCATTTAAATTTCACAGGGATGTCGTGTTATTACGGGGCGTTTGTTTGCCCATTTCCAAGCTCTCTGACCACCATTCAAATTCCACAAGGACGTGGTGTTATTACGGTGCGTTAGTTTGCCCATTTTCCAAGCTCTCTGACCACCATTTAAATTCCACTAGGACGTGGTGTTATTACGGGGTGTTTGTTTGCCCATCTCCCATGCTCTCTGACCACAATTTAAATTCCCCAAGGATTTCCTGTTATTATGAGGCGTTTGTTTGTCCATATTCAAAGCTCTGTGACCGTCATTTAAATTCCACAACGATGCGCTGTAATTACGAGGCGTTGGTGTGCCTATATTCCAATCTATCTGGACACCATTTAAATTCCACAAGGGCGTTTGTTTGCCCATATTCCGAGCTCTCTGACTACCATTAAATTCCACAAGGACGTGGTGTTATTACGGGGCGTTTGTTTGCCCATTTTCCAAGCTCTGTGGCCACTATTTAAATTCCGCAAGGACGTGGTGTTATTATGGGGCGTTCGTTTGCCTATATTCCAAGCTCCCTGAACACCATTTATATTCCACAAGTACGTTGTGTTGTTACGGGTCGTTTCCTTCCCCATTTCCCAAGGTCTCTGACCACCATTTCAATTCCACAAGGTCGTGGTGTTGTTACGGGGCCTTTGGTTACCCATTTTCCAAGCTCTCTGACTGCCATTTAAATTCCACAAGGACGTGGTGTTATTACGGGGCGTTTGACTGCCCATTTTCCAAACTCTCTGACCGCCATTTAAATTCCACGGGGACGGGGTATTATTGCGGGGCGCTTGTTTGCCCATTTTCCAAGCTCAGTGGCCACTATTTAAATTCCACAAGGACGTGGTGTTATTACGGGGCGTTTGTTTGCCCATTTTCCAAGCTCTGTGCCGACTCTTTAAATTCCACAAGGACGTGGTGTTATTACGGGGCGTTTCTTTCCCCATTTCCCAAGCTCTCTGACCACCATTTAAATTCCATAAGGTCGTGGTGTTATTACGGGGCCTTTGTTTGCCCATTTTCCAAGCTTTCTGACCACCAGTGAAATTCCACTAGGACGTGGTGTTATTATAGGGCGTTTGTTTGCCAGTTTTCTAAGCTCTCTGACCACCATTTAAATTCCACAAGGACGTGGTTATTACGGGGCGTTTGTTTGTCCATTTTCCAAGCTCTCTAACCACCATTTTAATTTCACAAGGACGTGGTGTTATTACAGGGCGATTGTTTGCCCATTTTCGAATCTCTCTGGCCACGATTTAAATTCTACAGGGACGTGTTGTTATTACGGGGCCTTTGTTTGCCCATTGTCCAAGGTCTCTGACCACCAGTTATTACCACAACGGCGTGGTGTTACTACAGGTAGTTTGTTTGCCCATTTTCCAAGCTCTCTGACCACGATTTAAATTCCACATTGACATGGTGTTAATACGGGGTCTTTGTTTTCCCATTTTCCAAGCTTTCTGACCACCATTTAAATTCCACAAGCACCTGGCGTTATTACGAAGCGTTTGTTTGCCCTTTTCGAAACTCTCTGACCACGATTTCAATTCTACAGGGTTGTGGTGTTATCACGGGGCGTTTTTCTGCCCTTTTTCCAAGCTATCTGACCACCATTTAAATTCCACAAGGACATGGTGTTATTACAGAGCGTTTGTTTGCCCATTTCTCCAAGTTCTCTGGCCACCATTTAAATTCCACAAGGACGTGGTATTATTACGGGGCGTTCGGTTGCCCATTTCCAACCTCCCTGACCTCCATTTAAGTCCCACAAGGACGTGGTGTTATAACGGGGCATTTGGTTGCCTATTTTCCAAGCTCTCTGACCTCCATTTAAATTTCACAAGGACGAGGTTTTATTACGGTGCGTTTGTTTGCCCATTTTGCAACCTCCCTGACCACCATTTAAATTCCACAAGGTCGTGGTGTTATTACGGGGCATTTGCTTGCCTATTTTCCAAGCTCTCTAACCACCATTCAAATTCCACTAGGACGTGGTGTTATTACGAGGCGTTTGTTTGGCCATCTCCCATGCTCTCTGACCACCATTTAAATTCCCCAAGGATTTGCTGTTATTATGAGGCGTTTGTTTGTCCATATTCAAAGCTCTGTGACCGTCATTTAAATTCCACAACGATGCGTTGTAATTACAAGGCGTTTGTGTGCCTATATTCCAAGCTCTCTGGCCACCATTTAAATTCCACAAGGACGTGGTGTTATTAAGGGGCGTTTGTTTGCCCAAATCCCAAGATCTCTGACCAACATTTAAATTCCGCCAGGACTTGGAGTTTTTAGGGCGAGTTTGTTTGTCCATATTCCGAGCACTCTGACTACCATTAAATTCCACAAGGACGTGGTGTTGTTACGGGGCGTTTGTTTGCCCATTTTCCAATCTCTCTGACCGCCATTTAAATTCCACAGGGACGGGGTATTATTGCGGGGCGTTTGTTTGCCCATTTCCCAAGCTCTGTATTTAAATTCCACAAGGACGTGGTGTTATTACGGGTCGTTTCTTTCCCTATTTCCTTAGCTCTCTGACCACCAATGCAATTCCACAAGGTCGTGCTGTTATTACGGGGCCTTTGTTTGCCCATTTTCCAAGCTTTCTGACCACCAGTTAAATTCCACAAGGAAGTGGTGTTATTACATGCCGTTTGTTTGCCAGTTTTCCAAGCTCTCTGGCCACCATTTAAATTCCACAAGGACGTGGTTATTACGGGGCGTTTGTTTGTCCATTTTCCAAGCTCTCTGACCACCATTTTAATTTCACAAGGACGTGGTGTTATTAAGGTGCGATTGTTTGCTCATTTTCGAAACTCTCTGGCCACGATTTGAATTCACAGGGACGTGGTGTTGTTACGCGGCGTTTGTTTGCTCATTGTCCAAGGTCTCTGACCACCAGTTAAATACCACAAGGACGTGGTGCTACTAAAGGGCGTTTGTTTGCCCATTTTCCAAGCTCTCTGACCACAATTTAAATTCCACATTGACATGGTGTTATTACGAGGGCTTTGTTTTCCCATTTTCCAAGCTTTCTGTCCACCATTTAATTTCCACAAGCACGTGGTGTTATTACGTGGCGCTTGTTTGCACATTTTCCAAGCTCTCTGTCCACCATTTAAATTCCACAAGGAAGTGTTGTTATTACGGGGCGTTTGTTTCCCCTTTTCGAAACTCTCTGACCACGATGTAAATTCTGCAGGGTTGTGGTGTTATCACGGAGCGTTTTTCTGTCCTTTTTCCAAGGAATCTGACCACCATTTGAATTCCACAAGGTCATGGTGTTATTACAGAGCGTTTATTTGCTCATTTTTTCAAGCTCTCTGGCCACCATTTGAATTCCTCAAGGACGTGGTATTATTACGGGGCGTTTGGTTGCCCATTTTCCAAGGTCTGTGAATACCATTTAAATTCCATAAGGGCGTAGTGTTATTACAGGGCGTTTGTTTGTCCGTTTCCCAAGCTCTCCGACCGTCATTTAAATTTCACAAGGAAGTGGTGTTATTACGGTGCGTTTCTTTGTCCATTTCCATCCTCTCTGACCACTATTTAACTTCGACAAGGACGTGGTGTTATTACGGGGCATCTTTTTGCCTCTTTTCTAAGCTCTTTGACCCCCATTTAAATTTCACAAGGACGAGGTTTTATTACGGAGCGTTTGTTTGCCCATTTTCCAAGCTCTCTGACCACCACTTAAGTTTCACATGGACGTGGTGTTATTACGGTGAGTATGTTTGCCAATTTCCAACCTCCCTGACCACCATTTAAATTCCACAAGGACGTGGTGTTATTATGGGGTATTTGCTTGCCCATTTTCCAAGCTCTCTGACCACCATTTAAATTCCACTAGGACGTGGTGTTATTACGGGGCGTTTGTTTGGCCATCTCCCATGCTCTCTGACCACCATTTAAATTCCCCAAGGATTTGCTGTTATTATGAGGCGTTTGTTTGTCCATATTCAAAGCTCTGTGACCGTCATTTAAATTCCCCAAGGATTTGCTGTAATTACAAGGCGTTTGTGTGCCTATGTTCCAAGCTCTCTGTCCACTATTTAAATTCCACAAGGACGTGGTGTTATTACGGGCCGCTTGTTTGCCTATATTCCAAGCTCTCTGACCACCATTTAAATTCCGCAAGGACTTGGAGTTTTTAGGGGGCGTTTGTTTGTCATTATTCCGAGCTCTCTGACTACCATTGAATTCCACAAGGACGTGGTGTTATTACGGGGCGTTTGTTTGCCCATTTTACAAGCTTTCTGACCACCATTTAAATTCCACAAGGACGTGGTGTTATTACGGGGCGTTTGTTTGCCCATTTTCCAAGCTCTGTGGCCACTATTTAAATTCCAGAAGGACGTGGTGTTATTATGGGGCGTTCGTTTGCCTATATTCCAAGCTCTCTGACCACCATTTATATTCCACAAGGACGTTGTCTTATTACGGGTCGATTCTTTCCCCATTTCCCAAGATCTCTGACCACCATTTAAATTCCACAAGGTCGTGATGTTATAACGGGGCCTTTTTTCCCCCATTTTCCAAGCTCTCTGACCGCCAATTAAATTCCTCGAGGACGTGGTGTTATTACGGGGCGATTGTTTGCCCATTTCCGAAACTCTCTGGCCACGATTGAAATTCTACAGGGAAGTGGTGTTATTATGGGACGTTTGTTTGCCCATTGTCCAAGGTCTCTGACCACCAGTTAAATACCACAAGGACGTGGTGTTACTACAGGGCGTTTGTTTGCCCATTTTCCGACCTCTCTGGCCACCATTTGAATTATTACGGGGCGTTTGGTTGCCCATTTTCGGCGCTCTGTGATCACAATTTAAATTCCAAAAGGACGTTGTTTTATTACGGGGCGTTTGTTTGTCCATTTCCCAAGCTCTCTCATCACCATTTAAATTCTACAAGGTCGTGGTGTTATTACGGGGCCATTGTTGGCCCATTTTCCAAGCTCTCTGACCTCTAGTTAAATTCCACAAGAACGTGGTGTTATTACAGGGTGTTTGAGTGCCAGTTTTCCAAGCTCTCTGACCACCATTTTAATTTTACAAGGACGTGGTGTTATTACGGGCCGATTGTTTGCCCATTTTCGAAACTCTCTGACCACGATTTAAATTCTACAGGGACTTGGTGTTATTACGGGACGTTTGTTTGCCCATTGTCTAAGCTCTCTGACCACCTGCTAAATACCACAAGGACGTGGTGTTTCTACAGGGCGTTTGTTTGCCCATTTTCCAAGCTCTCTGACCACGATTTAAATTCCACATTGACATGGTGTTAATACGGGGTCTTTGTTTTCCCATTTTCCAAGCTTTCTGACCACCATTTAAATTCCACAAGCACCTGGTGTTATTTCTGAGCGTTTGTTTGCCCTTTTCGAAACTCTCTGACCACGATTTAATTTCTACAGGTTCGTGGTGTTTCTACAGGGCGTTTGTTTGCCCATTTTCCAAGCTCTCTGACCACGATTTAAATTCTACAGGGGCGTAGTGTTATTACTGGGCGTTTGTTTGCCCATTTTACAAGCTCTTTGACCACCATTTAAATTCCACAAGGACGTGGTGTTATTACAGAGCGTTTGTTTGCCCATTTTCCGACCTCTCTGGCCACCATTTGAATTATTACGGGGCGTTTGGTTGCCCATTTTCGGCGCTCTGTGACCACAATTTAAATTCCAAAAGGACGTTGTTTTATTACGGGGCGTTTTTTTGTCCATTTCCCAAACTCGCTGGTCACCAATTAATTTCCACGGTGACGTGGTGTTATTACAGGGAGTTTGTTTGCCCATTTTCCAAGCTCGCTGACCACCATTTAAATTCCGTTAGGACGTGGTGTTATTACGGGCGTTTGTTTGTCCGTTTCCTAAGCTCTCTGACCATCATGTAAATTTCACAATGACGCGGTGTTATTACGGGTCGTTTGTTTGCCCATTTTCCAAGCTCTCTGACCAACATATAAATTCCACACGGACGTGGTTTTATTACGGGGTGATTGTTTGCCCATTTTCGAAAACTCTGTGGCCACGACTTAAATTCTACAGGGACGTGGTGTTATTACGGGACGTTTGTAAGCCCATTTTCCAAGCTCTGTGACCACCAATTAAATTCCAGAAGGACGTGATGTTACAACAGGGCGTTTGTTTACGCATTCGCCAAGCTCTCTGACCACCATGTAAATTCCCCAGGTATATTGTATTATTACGGTGCGTTTGTTTGCTCATTTCCCAAGATCTCTGCAAACGATTTAAATCCCACAAGGACATGTTGTTATTACGGGGCCTTTGTTTTCTCATTTTTCAAGCTTTCTGACCACCATTTAAATTCCACAGGCACCTGATGTTATTTCTGGGCGTTTGTTTGCCCTTTTCGAAACTCTCTGACCACGATTTAAATTCTACAGGGAAGTGGTGTTATTACGGAGCGTTTGTTTGCCCAGTTTCCAAGCTCTCTGACCACCATTTAAATTCCACAAGGACGTGGTGTTATTATCGTGCTTTTGTTTGCCTATTTTCCAACCTCTCTTGCCACCATTATATTCCACAAGGACGTGGTATTATTGCGGGGCGTCTGTTTACCCATTTCCCAAGCCCTCTGACCACCATTTAAATTCCACAAGGACGTGGTGTTATTACGGGGCGTCTGTTTATCCATTTCCCAAACTCTCTGGTCGCCATTTAAATTCTACAAGGACGTGGTGTTAGTACAGGGCGTTTGTTTGCCCATTTTACAAGCTCTTTGACCACCATTCAAGTTCCATAGGGACGTGGTGTTGTTACAATGCGTTTGTTTGACCGTTTCCCAAGCTCTCTGCCCGTCATTTAAATTTCACAAGGACGTGGTGTTATTACTGGGCGTTTGTTTGGCTATTTTCCAAGCTCTCTGACCACCAATTAAATTCCAGAAGGACGTGGTGTTATTACGGGTAGTTTGTTTGCCCATTTTCTAAGCTGTCTGACCACCATTTAAATTCCACAAGGGCGTGATGTTATTACAGGGCGTTTGTTTGTTCGTTCCCCAAGCCCTCTGACGGTTATTTAAATTTCACAGGGATGTCGTGTTATTACGGGGCGTCTGTTTGCCCATTTCCAAGCTCTCTGGTCACCATTTAAATTCCACAAGGACGTTGTGTTATTACAGGGCGTTTGTTTGCCCATTTTCCAAGCTCTCTGACCACCATTTAAATTCCATAAGGACGTGGTGTTATTACAGGGCGTTTGTTTGTTCGTTCCCCAAGCCCTCTGACGGTCATTTAAATTTCACAGGGATGTCGTGTTATTACGGGGCGTCTGTTTGCCCATTAACAAGCTCTCTGACCACCATTTGAATTTCACAAGGACGTGGTGTTATTACGGTGCGTTTGTTTTCCCATCTCCCATGCTCTCTGACCACAATTTAAATTCCCCAAGGATTTTCTGTTATTATGAGGCATTTATTTGTCCATATTCAAAGCTCTGTTACCGTCATTTAAATTCCACAACGATGCGCTGTAATTACGAGGCGTTTGTGTGCCTATATTCCAAGCTATCTGGCCACCATTTAAATTCCACAAGGACGTGGTGTTATTACGGGGCGTTTGTTTGTCCATTTTCCAAGCTCTCTGACCACCATTTTAATTTCACAAGGACGTGGTGTTATTACAGGGCGATGGTTTGCCCATTTTCGAAACTCTCTGGCCACGATTTAAATTCTACAGGGATGTGGTGTTATTACGGGGCGTTTGTTTGCCCATTGTCCAAGGTCTCTGACCACCAGCAAAATACCACAACGACGTCGTGTTACTACAGGGCGTCTGTTTGCCATTTTTTCCAAGCTCTCTGACAACGATTTAAATTCCACATTGACATGGTGTTAATACGGGGCCTTTGTTTTCCCATTTTCCAAGCTTTCTGGCCACCATTTAAATTCCACAAGCACGTGGCGTTATTACGAAGCGTTTGTTTGCCCTTTTCGAAACTCTCTGACCACGATTTCAATTCTACAGGGTTGTGGTGTTATCACGGGGCGTTTTTCTGCCCTTTTTCCAAGCTATCTGACCACCATTTAAATTCCACAAGGACATGGTGTTATTACAGAGCGTTTGTTTGCCCATTTTTCCAAGTTCTCTGGCCACCGTTTAAATTCCACAAGGACGTGGTATTATTACACAAACGCACCGTAATAAAACCTCGTCCTTGTGAAATTGTGTGCCAATATTCCAAGCTCTCTGGCCACCATTTAAATTCCACAGGGACGTGGTGTTATTACGGGGTGTTTGTTTGCCCATATCCCAAGATCTCTGACCACCATTTAAATTCCGCCAGGACTTGGAGTTTTTAGAGGGCGTTTGTTTGTCCATATTCCGGTTGCAGATTTCCAACCTCCCTGACCTCCATTTAAATTCCACAAGGACGTGGTGTTATAACGGGGCATTTGTTTGCCTATTTTCCAAGCTCTCTGACCACCATTTAAATTTTACAAGGATGAGGTTTTATTACGGTGCGTTAGTTTGCCCATTTTCCAAGCTCTCTGACCACCATTCAAATTCCACTAGGACGTGGTGTTATTACGGGGCGTTTGTTTGGCCATCTCCCATGCTCTCTGACCACCATTTAAATTCCCCAATGATTTGCTGTTATTATGAGGCGTTTGTTTGTCCATATTCAAAGCTCAGTGACCGTCATTTAAACTCCAAACGATGCGCTGTAATTACAAGGCGTTTGTGTGCCAATATTCCAAGCTCTCTGGCGACCATTTAAATTCCACAGGGACGTGGTGTTATTAAGGGGCGTTTGTTTGACCATATCCCAAGATCTCTGACCACCATTTAAATTCCACCAGGACTTGGAGTTTTTAGGGGGCGTTTGTTTGTCCATATTCCGAGCTCTCTGACTACCATTAAATTCCACAAGGACGTGGTGTTATTATGGGGCGTTCGTTTGTCTATATTCCAAGCTCCTTGACCACCATTTATATTCCGCAAGGACGTTGTGTTATTACGGGTCGTTTCTTTCCCCATTTCCTTAGCTCTCTGACCACCATTGAAATTCCACAAGGTCATGCTGTTATTACGGAGCCTTTGTTTGCCCATTTTCCAAGCTTTCTGACCACCAGTTAAATTCCTCAAGGAAGTGGTGTTATTACATGCCGTTTGTTTGCCAGTTTTCCAAGCTCTCTGGCCACCATTTAAATTCCACAAGGACGTGGTTATTACGGGGCGTTTGTTTGTCCATTTTCCAAGCTCTCTGACCACCATTTTAATTTCACTAGGACGTGGTGTTACTACAGGGCGTTTGTTTGCCCATTTTCCAAGCTCTCTGACCACGATTTAAATTCCACAAGGACATGGTGTTATTACGGGGCCTTTGTTTTCCCATTTTCCATTCTTTCTGACCACCATTTAAATTCCACAAGCACGTGGTGTTATTACAGGGCGTTTGTTTGCCCATTTTCCAAGGTCTCTGACCGCCATTTAAATTCCACACGGACGTGGTTATTACGGTTTTTTTTTTATCCATTTTCCAAGCTCTCTGTCCACCATTTTAATTTCACAAGGACGTGGTGTTATTACGGGCGATTGTTTGCCCATTTTCGAAACTCTCTGGTCACGATTTAAATTCACAGGGACGTGGTGTTGTTACGCGGCGTTTGTTTCATCATTGTCCAAGGTCTCTGACCACCAGTTCAATACCACAAGGACGTGGTGTTACTAAAGGGCGTTTGTTTGCCCATTTTCCAAGCTCTCTGACCACAATTTAAATTCCACATTGACATGGTGTTATTACGGGGCCTTTGCTTTCCCATTTTCCAAGCTTTCTGTCCACCATTTAATTTCCACAAGCACGTGGTGTTATTACGTGACCCTTGTTTGCACATTGTCCATGCTCTCTGACCACCATTTAAATTCCACAAGGAAGTGTTGTTATTACGGGGCGTTTGTTTCCCCTTTTCGAAACTCTCTGATCACGATTTAAATTCTACAGGGTTGTGGTGTTATCACGGGGCGTTTTTCTGCCCTTTTTCCAAGGTATCTGACCACTATTTGAATTCCACAAGGACATGGTGTTATTACAGAGCGTTTATTTGCTCATTGTTTCAAGCTCTCTGGCCACCATTTGAATTCCTCAAGGACGTGGTATTATTACGGGGCGTTTGGTTGCCCATTTTCCAAGCTCTGTGAATACCATTTAAATTCCATAAGGGCGTAGTGTTATTACAGGGCGTTTGTTTGTCCGTTTCCCAAGCTCTCTGACCGTCATTTAAATTTCACAAGGAAGTGGTGTTATTACGGTGCGTTTCTTTGTCCATTTCTATCCTCTCTGACCACCATTTAACTTCGACAAGGGCGTGGTGTTATTACGGGGCATCTTTTTGCCTCTTTTCCAAGCTCTTTGACCCCCATTTAAATTTCACAAGGACGAGGTTTTATTACGGGGCGTTTGTTTGCCCATTTTCCAAGCTCTCTGACCACCACTTAAATTTCACATGGACGTGGTGTTATTACGGTGCGTATGTTTGCCAATTTCCAACCTCCCTGACCACCATTTAAATTCCACAAGGACGTGGTGTTATTATGGGGCATTTGCTTGCCTATTTTCCATGCTCTCTGACCACCATTTAAATTCCACTAGGACGTGGTGTTATTACGGTGCGTTAGTTTGCCCATCTCCCATCTCCCATGCTCTCTGTCCACCATTTAAATTCCCCAAGGATTTGCTGTTATCATGAGGCGTTTGTTTGTCCATATTCAAACCTCTGTGACCGTCATTTAAATTCCACAAGGACGCGCTGTAATTACGAGGCGTTTGTGAGCCTATATTCCAAGCTCTCTGGCCGCCATTTAAATTCCACAAGGACGTGGAGTTTTTAGGGGGAGTTTGTTTGTCCATATTCCGAGCTCTCTGACTACCATTGAATTCCAGAAGGACGTGGTGTTATTACAGGGCGTTTGTTTGCCAATTTCCCAAGCTCTGTGGCCACTATTTAAATTCCACAAGCACGTGGTGTTATTATGGGGCGTTCGTTTGCCTATATTCCAAGCTCCCTGACCACCATTTATATTCCACTAGTACGTTGTGTTATTTCGAGTAGTTTCTTTCCCCATTTCCCAAGCTCTCTGACCACCTTTTAAATTCCACAAGGTCATGGTGTTGTTACGGGGCCGTTGTTTGCCCATTTTCCAAGCTCTCGGACGACCAGTTAAATTCCACAAGGGCGTGGTGTTATTACAGGGCGTTTTTTTTTACAGTTTTTCTAGCTCTCTGACCACCATTTAAATTCCACAATTACCTGGTTATTTCAGGGCGTTTGCCTGTCCAATTTCCAAGCTCTCTGACCACCATTTTAATTTCGCAAGGACGTGGTGTTATTACGGGGCGATTGTTTGCCCATTTTCGAAACTCTCGGACCACGATTTAAATTCTATAGGGACGTGGTGTTAATACGGGGCGTTTTTTTGCCCATTGTCCGAGGTCTCTGACCGCCAGCTAAATACCACAAGGACGTTTGTTTCTACAGGGCGTTTGTTTGCCCATTTTCCAAGGTCTCTGACCACGATTTAAATTCCACAAGGACATGTTGTTATTACGGGCATTTGTTTTCCCATTTTCTAAGCTTTTTGACAACCATTTAAATTCCACAAGGACGTGGTGTCACTACAGGGCGTTTGTTTGCCCATTTTCCAAGGTCTCTGACCACGATTTAAATTCCACAAGGACATGTTGTTATTACGGGCATTTGTTTGCCCATTTTCCAAGCTATCTGACCACCATTTAAATTCCACGAGGAAGTGTTGTTATTACGGGGCGTTTGTTTGCCCTTTTCGAAACTCTCTGACCACGATTTAAATTCTACAGGGTTGTGGTGTTATCACGGGGCGTTTGTCTGCCCCTTTCCCAAGCTCTCTGACCACCATTATGATTTAAATTCCACAAGAACATGGTGTTATTACAGAGCGTTTGTTTGCCCATTTTTCCAAGCTCTCTGGCCACCATTTAAATTCCCCAAGGACGTGGTATTATTACGGGGCGTTTGGTTGCCCATTTTCCAAGCTCTCTGACTACCATTTAAATTCCGCACGGACGTGGTGTTAATACTTGGCGTTTGTTTGCCCATTTCCCATGCTTTCTGACCACCATTTATATTCCACCAGGACGTGGTGTTATTACGAGGCGTTTGTTTGCCCTTTTTCCAAGCTCTCCGAGCATCATTTAAATTCCACAAGGACGTGGTGTTATTACGGTTCGTTTGTTTGCTCATTTTTCAAGCTCCCCTGCCCACCATTTAAACCCCACAAGGATGTGGTGTTGTTGCGGGGCGTTTGGTTGCCCATTTTTCGCCCACGTTGATTTAATACGACGTACCTTCAATCCCAAAGATATACATACAGTTTTTCTTCTGTGAGCTAGATATGGATTTTCGAATCAATAGAGGACGGCCGCCGTTGACTGGTCACTTTCCGCCGGTTGGCAATATTTCCACGAACGAAACAATATTAAATTCCAAACACTAATTATAGGAATATTCATCAAAAATTTAATTAATGCAGCACCAAGTACAACCCGGTTCTTCATTAATTAAAATTTTGCTGATGATATTTTTTATTATCTGGTAAACGCATGCGTGGAAACACCAAGATGTTAACACAATTTGTGAAACAACTCGATGTAATCATAAAACTGCAGCTATGGTGAGTGTTCGTTCATAATATTATTTTAGTAATAAAAGGTGTCTAATAGTATTGGTAAAATCATTAAACATTCGGTCAAATCAAGTCTCGATTTAGAAACATTTTTTGCGTTGATTTATTTATTGGGGTTTAACGACACTTTCGAAAGCCAGGGTCACCTCGTGTTGGACAGTTTTACGACTGGTGGAAGCCGGAGTACCCGGGGAGAACCACCGAGCAACGGCAAGCAACTGTCAGGTTCCCCAACATTCTAACTCCACAAAAGCAGGGTTGGCATTGGTTGAAGACAAGTGCGCCATTGACGTGCCGTACGCCTTAGTACACAGCGCCACCGTGCCCCCACGTGGGCAATGGGTGTGAAGTGTCTTGCCAAGGGGCAGAACGCGGTAGCCGCAGGTGGGGTTCGAACCGAGGACCTCTCAGCTTGCAGCCTGCACCTCCTGCGCCAGCGCAACTCCCCCACCCCCACCCCTTCATGCGTTGATTCAAAGAAAATTAATGTTCATGCTATTTTTAGATTCAATCGTCTAGAATATTCCTGTCTGTCTGAAAAAAACGAACCTACAGTTCGCTCTTACGACCAAATGAAATCTTCCAGATGAATGAATCCAAACATATGCGATGGAATATTTCAGTGCTGGACTGGTGTCAGCTCATAACAGCGTTGAATCCCTTACAGAGAGGCTTGAGAGCTTATAACAGTATTTAAACTGAAAGAAAAATAATACGAGTTCATCATTAACTGGTAGAGTGCTAAATTATTTTTGACCATCAAATCTTGTACACATGTCTTTGCCTTGTTACAATTTATGGGAGAGTGCCTGTGGGCGTGTCTGTGGGCGTGCCTGTGGGCACTCTCCCATAAATTGTAACAAGGCAAACACTTCAAAGATAATACAAAGCACATGCCCTGAATATGAGCCTTCAAGCTGTGGTACCTGCACTTCAGAATAAAGCCCAAATATGGGCTTCCAGCAATCTACCAGTTAATGAGAAAACGATGTTTTCTGAAAACTTGAAAAAAGGTTTAATAATCTGTAACGACTGGATGAACTTATAACTTTTTCCAACAAAATCTTTCGTGCTTTCAAGAATAAGTAAGAAATACTGAAATTTAAGAATTTCAGCCCTATGTTACTTATTGAATGGAAAAAATTACAAACTGTGATTTAAGAATTACAGCCCTATGTCGCTTATTGAATGGAAAGATTAGAAACTATGATTTAAGAATTACAGCCCAATGTTACTTATTGAATGGAAAGATTACAAAACTGTGATCTTAAGGGCCTATATAAGTCATGGAATTTTGTTTATTTTGAAATTCTCACCTCTCATATTCCTTAAATTCAGATTAAATATACACAAATTATACATCAAAATAAAGGTTGGGATGTATAGAACACGAAACACATATGTAATCAACTCGTAGAGTCGACTGTAGGCACCACTGGTTCCTGGAAGTCTGCTACCGTATTCGCACCAGAACTGATAATAAAATAATATTTCATCAGAACAACTTGTGGCCAAATGTGCTTCATATATCCAAGAACAAAGCTAGGCATTCAAAACACTTTCGAATACAGCGATAGGTCTGCATTTTGGAAAAGGACAACACTGTCTGCATTTTTTATTGAAGATGGTTTCCATGCTCGACAGACATGCGCAAATCACTCGTTACCACGAATTTCCATCAAAAAACAAAATCGTAATTCTAAGAAATTTCCACATTTATCATGATACTTTGCAATGAATATGGCAACTGTGCAATCTCTATCTAATAACAGTATACTGTATGAAGGCGATCTTTTTCATTATTTGATTTTAGACGGCGTTGTTTTTACATCTTTTTCTGTCCGATGACGTCGGCCGGAAATCGAAAGTATACTCATACGTAAACAAAAGCAAAAGCGTTGGAATTTTCCCCAATGCAGCTCATTCGCCGTGTTTTGAAGAATTTTTATCCCCTAGCTTTGTTCTTGGATATGTAACGCACATTTGGCCACAAGTTGTTTTCGTGAAATATTATTAAATTATCAGTTCTGGTGTGAATACGGCAGCAGACTTCCAGGAATCAGTGGTGCCTACAGTCGACTCTATGAGTTGATTATACGTGTGTTTCGTGTTCTATACATCCCAACTTTCATTTTGATGTATATTTTGTGTATATTTAATTTGAATTGAAGGAATATCGGAGGTGAGAATATTCAAAATAAACAAAATTTCATTACTTATATAGGCCCTTAAAGTGGACAAAGAATATCGATCGGGCCGTGATCTGATCGAAATTATCGTCCCGTTTCTGTCTATTTCACCTTAACACTGGAGAGAGAATTTTGTCCGTTGAAAATAGATATGTGAGGACATTGCATAGTGTATATATGAATTGTTCACCAAAACACACACACACCGATGTCAAAATAATCAAATTTCAAGTATACATTTTTTCCCATAACACAGCTAGAAATTTGACCAATTCAATCTTGTTTGACTGAGCTCGGCGAGCTTAGATTAAATTGGATAAATTCCAAGTTGTATTATTGGAAATATTTGGAGGTTAAATTGTTATGTTTTGATCTCAGTATGATGGGGCTTATGTTTTTCCCTTCATTCGTAAATTCGCAATATTCTAATCATGAAATCTCGACCGACTGATGTTGCGGACGGTTCGGGATTCCATCAATCACAGTACTCTATCATCTGTGGGTACGAGTCTCAAAGAGTTAAAATAGTACCGAAAATTCTACATGTTTTGTAATTTGTTTCGCAAGTGTCCAAAGATCGAATTTTGACTGCCCGAGTCCACACAAGTCAAACATCTTATATCACTGAAGACGTCATTTTATTTGCGAAAGAACAATTCCCTCCTTCTTTTAAGCTCCCGACATCTGTCAATCAGTGTCACCTCAACATTGTTTGGTTATCACGAATCCGAAACGTGCGACATTCGAGTATTTATTTTAGTCGGCGATACAAAGAAAACTCTAAATATTGAAATGTTTTCTTGTAATTTTCACTAATTTTAATCAAAGTTTAAAGCGTCTAACCTCTAAACTAATGCTATAAGTAGTCTATAAGAGATCTCCTCGTGAGAATGTATGTTGTCCCGTTCAATATTGTGTTTGGTCGAAGCCGACGTTGCTCTCTTGCAGTGTCAATTTGACAAGGTCACGAATTCCCCACATCACTTCACTCAATAACACCGTGTTCGAATTAAATAAAGTGCAGAAAAGATAACTCGGATTTTGCTATTTGGGTATTTTAAGGTCAGTCATCCGTTGTCTTTATCTGGTTGTTTGCTGGTGTAAGGTCCTAAGATAATAACATTATCTCATCCGTTGTCTTTATCTAGTTGTTTGCAGGTGTAAGGTCCTAAGATAATAACATTATCTGAAGGTCTCAACTCTGAAATGAAAATAGTATACCATAAGCATTTGTGACATAACATGAGGGTTTGCGAACTCCTCACCACCAAAATACAGTTGAGCCCACTTCTCTCGCTATCTCGTAAATGAATAACCATATTGATTGAATATAATAACCATACTAATTGAATATAATATCCAATCACAAAACAATTTATCATATATTTAGTATAACTTTGAAATGTTAATTCCTTATAGGTTACATACCATACTCCTGTTATTTGAATAAAACAACTTTGTAATATATCGAGAAATCACATCATCTTCATCCTCTCACGGTTTGTGACAAATACAAAGTGTCTATTCACTTCTCGTTGCTTCCTCCACGCAGGGTTAACTTTGCCGTCAGTCGGGCTTAACACATACAATGTTCTGCTTGTGCGACTCTATCAGCGTTCTCACAGTTCAACCACAATTTAATCGGCGTCTTCAACAGTTCACGATCACTTTGCGCCTTGTCTGGCTCTCACTGGGTTAAGTTATTCTTCGCCTTCAGCTATACACTTAACAAAGCTTACATAAAAATATTCTTCAAAGTGTTCTCAACATCACCAATTCTCACACCGCCTAAAACTATTTTATCTCGCGAGCTATCCAAGCGCTTACTCAAGCTCTTAATACGGTCTCTAGACCTCAACGTCACATTTCTTACTTCTTTGGCTACTATGCCACTACGGTTCGCAACCGTTAACAAACTACTGTCGGTTCCTTACAACCCTCACAGGGTTACGATAATACGCGGACTTTCAATCTCGGTGCCTATGACCCTCGACGGCCAAGGCTAAATTCGGACCTTCTCTGAGTGCCCTCAGGCCAACTACCTCTGTATGTCTTGCCTTCTAAACAGGTAATGCCGTTTACCTAAATGCATATAGCTCCCTGAGCTCGTACTTCCTGTTCCTGATTCTATTCTCATATATGGCCACCTATTCTCAATATGAGCTCTGTGACTCCCCCTACATCACAACGTGCCTTTACTTTCGCACCGATACGGCACCTCCTCTAACCTATAGCATGGGATCTCCCCATCTACTCGCAACGACCCACAGTCTTACACACCTTCCGACTGGAATTGGCTGGAATGAATTTTTCGAGAAATCACCCGATTTTTATTTAGATAGCCAGAACATTTATTCTCAGTTAATCGCTTCTCTTGAACTTGGCCGGTAAGATCTATCTTAATTTAACGCTCGCTTTAAAGTTCCTTTGGAAGACTCGCATTTTGGTATCTTTTGACATTTCGGAGACAGGATAGATGCGTAATATTGGGTGTGTGTCCAGAACATATGTGATGCTCTGGTTTCTACAATAATAATAATAATAACACTTCGGCCCGCCGCTGATTTGTCGCGGTTCTCGTGTGAGAAGGCCTTGGTTACCCATGTTCTACCAACTGCCTCCCCATATTCCCGCGCTTCTTCTCTCCTCCCAACACTCGGAGACGAACTGATTGATGACATCCCTTGCCCCATTCTTCCCAATCTCTCCGATTAGTATATTAACCCTCTCCTTTGAGTCGCCCCCTAACCACATGTCCTTCATTCTCCCATCCCACTTCTCCATTATACTCCCCGTGAATCTTGTTCGTTTTTTACAATTAAATATTAAATGACTGTAATTACGTAGCTAATGATTACATAGAAGATAATATTGTCGCTCTTACTATTGACCTGTTATGAGATAGCCCATTTAGCTGTCAAGAAGTGCGCTATAATGGACATTAAACTTTCATACTTAATTACTGAAGTTTGAGTTATTGATTGCCTGTTTAGATGACAAATGGTTTTCGAGGTCCGTTATATACCTATATTTACGTTTTACATTATTTAACCCAGGCAGAAACATTATCGAATATATCTACACTTTTAAACAAGAAAATCGCAACTTTTAGCTATCACCTTGACAATGGGAAGTACCTCCTCCCACAACCCCCCCCCCCCCCCATTGAATTTTGAAAGCTCCAAGAATGGATTTGGGTGTATTTTAGCTTTACTTCGAGAATAAATCATTGAACAAAATTGAGTGACGAACCTGGGAAGGGCATTGTCTGCCTCCACTCATCTCTGTGGTCCGAAGGCAAGGGGGTAGCTGCCCCCTCTGCCCCGGAGCTTCCGACGTCCCTAACTGAATTGCCCTTGCTTAAAGATTTATGAAGCTTCAGTGAATCCAATACAGGAATGTTCTATTATATTTTGTATGACAGAGCTCCGAGAGAGAGAGAGAGAGAGAGAGAGAGAGAGAGAGAGAGAGAGAGAGAGAGAGAGTTGAAGCAGTTTGGATTGAAATTGAGTCGGAGGAACACTACTGAAGTAATCACAGTACAGAGCATTTGGAATGGTGTCGGAAACTTTTTCACCGGAATCTGGCCTAATATTGGAAAACCCACTAATCCGATGTGGTATGTATCTTTCTGACCCAATCAATGTTGGAAAGTCCACCAATATGATGAGGTCTATATCTTTCTGGCCTAATGTTGGAAAGCCCACTAAACCGATGTGGTCTGTATCTTCCCGGCCTTATGATGGAAAGCCCACTAATCCGATGAGGTCTGTATCTTTCTGACCATGGCGGACGAAAGAGTTCGTATTTGAAGATGAGGAAACACAGGTTTTATTTGATGTTGACCCCCCCCCCCCCAGCCCTTGGGGTATGAAGAAGCGTTTTTCATGACTATAAGTTGGACATACATCCGATGAAGGGTAATCTCAAAGTATAGCCGTGTCAAAGAAAGATTTTAGACAGGGGGTTGCTGAACCTCGCTTCGACAATCATCCTCTTCCGACCAGGCCGATATCCATGGGTGAAAACCGCGGACTATATCCTGGAAGTGCAGTTGTTGATTTCCCACCTTAGAAAGCCATCGCTTCACAATCCCGGTCTGTCAGCAACCCTAACGTCAATCCAACTGAGCATAATCGAGGCATTTTATAAGTCAGGAACGTCAGAGGGTATAACCGGTGCAAAATTTAGATGAACTGGACCAAGAATTGCACCAAAAAATACTGGATCTGATTCGGGCGAGAAGGAGGTGGCTATCCGCGCCAATATGAAGTTTTTCTATAGTTCTTGCGACAAAGTTACTTTAGCAAAGATTGCAGGAACAGGCGTAGTGTCCTTCCAATGTCGTGCTGCAGACCCATAGTTTGTCAGCAAACAGTTTAAGGAAGTGCTCAGCAAGCATGGACGTATCGGATCAATTTCATCTATATAGATGTCCTCATTTAAAACATATGACTATTAGATATCAGTCCAATTACGGTTTGATATCAGGATGATAGTCAGGATACAAGTAAACAAATTAGTTTATATTCTATACTTTATCCTTATCCTAATATTTTCTTGATCATCAATAATCCTATTGGACACACTTGCAAATGCGAAGTTTAGTGTTTAATGATCCAATTGGGGCAAACCGTAGATAGATAGATAGATAGATAGATATACTTTATTCAACAATATATCACTGAATAACAAAACATAAGACACAACTATACAAAATTAAACACAACATGATATATTGTTAGGAGACAACATAGCAAATTTAGCTGTCTTCCTGTTGTCTCCTTGGTATGGTCGTACAAATTCAATAGTCATGCAGTAGACATCGTTAAAACATAATCACCACCGCCTTCAGTATAGGGTGTAGAGAGTTATAGCGAGGGCCACCGGCTGTCACATAAAATGATCTCATATGAGACATTAGTGGCCGTTTAGGATGAGATAACAGTTGACAAGTATATACCTGCCTTGGGGTGTGGGAGACAAACAAAGGAAGAGAGATATTTGCCTGGTGAGTTGGATCCTAGAAAGATGCCTTCTCGAAGTATGAATGAGTGTTAAGCAATTCCTTACCGGTCCAGATTTTGCAAAGGGCAGTTCAGAAAGATAAAGGTTAGGCTTTATAAATTTATAAATTTGTTGCTTGAAATGACGACCGATTAAGAATTATTTAGTAAATTAGTGTGAGTCAGTGTAGGGGAAATGTCAGTGGAGTGCACATTCTCGTAAGAGAAGATGAATACCCATCATAAGGCATTATCCAATACGTTTCACAATACTAATATTAAAAAATAGTAATATTTAGATATTAGGGTGGCAGTCGGGACACATGCGATATGCGCATGATATGTTCGAAGAGTAGTTATGTATGTATTTCATAGCTAATTGCTTTTTAAATAGGCTTCTGGTGGGGAGACCTCGAATACCAGACTCAATTGCATTCCATATTTTTGGAAAGCTATGTCTCGGCAGATTTGCAGAAAACTGCGTTCTTGGTTTATCAATCTGTATTAATCCTGCTTGTCTAGTAAGAGTTCCAGTGGATCTAACATTAAAAAACGTTTCAAACGATTGTGGTAGGTTCATATATTTCCAGTCATACATAAATAATGAAACGTTTAATTTGTAAAGGTCGTTAAATTTCAAAATATTGTTCATTTTGAATAAAGGATCTGTATGACTGTTAAGTCTTTTGCGATTGATTACTCTAATGGCTCGTTTCTGCAGAGTGTATATTTTACAACAAGAAGATGCGCGGCCCCATACTTGGATTGCGTATAATACCTGACTATGTATAAGTGCATAATATAACGACTTCATTGCTTTATGTGGTAGTATGTTTTTTACTTTGTTCAAACAATATATTATTTTCGATATTTTAGAGCAAATAGTAGATACCTGGTGTTTAAAACTGAGATTTTCATCAAGATAAACTCCCAGGAATTTAGCCACCTTTTCAGACTGGGAGTTATCGACCGGTGAAAGCTTAGTGTTATTCAGAAAGATACGTAGCATATTTGCTTTGTTTGGGTTATTTGGTGGGTGCAGCATAATATATTTGCACTTATTAGCGTTTACTTGAAGATTATTACAGCAACACCAGATAAAAATATTTGTAAGTTCTGCGTTTAATTGAGTTTCCAATCTCTCCAGATCATGCCCAGATGTAAAAGGGGTTGTATCATCAGCAAATGAAAGTAGATTTAGCCTTGTTGAGTTGCTCATATCATTGACATAGATCCAGAACAGGAGGGGTCCGAGAACGGAGCCCTGTGGGACACCACAGTTAACTGTTTGCGTTGAGGACTGGTGCGAGTTAACATCGACAAATTGTAACCTATTTGATAAGTAGCTTTTGAACCAATCGTTCGCCTTGCCTCTTATTCCGTAGAATTCTAGTTTGCTAAGCAATATGTTATGACTTATCGTATCAAAGGCTTTCGACAGATCTATGAATACTGCTAAGGTTGAGTCCTTTGTGGGTTTATCATTGCTATCCGCGACATACTGAAGAAGATGTAAGATGGGATGAATTGTGGAATGACTTTTGCGGAAGCCATATTGGTGTTTATATAGTATTTCGAAATTGTTTAAAAAACTGATGACTCTACGATACATTATTTTTTCTAGTACTTTTGAGAAAACTGGAAGTAAGCTTATGGGTCTATAATTTCCTAGCATCTGAGGGTTGCCACCTTTATGTATCGGTATCACTTTAGCTATTTTGAGTTTGTCGGGAAATTTTCCTTCTGTAAAGGAGAGGTTAAAAATGTGTGTCAGGGGTTTTGCCACTTGCAATATTGCCTCTTTCATAACTCTTGTTGATAAATTATTGTAGTCTGAGCTCATTTTTCCTTTTAATTGATTTACTGTCAATATAATTTCTTGTTCATTTGTTGGGACAATAAAGAAGGTCTCGCTAAAATTGCCATTTAAGTATTCTCGGAAATTCTTAGTTGTATATGGAACATTCTCGTTTATTGTCTGACCAATCCCCACAAAGTAGTCATTAAAATTTGAGGCGATTTCACTGGGGTCAGTTATTTCTTCATTATTAACAGATATTCTCGATGGGAAGCTGGCAGTTGATTTAGATTTGGATATTATAGTGCGTAATATGTTCCATGTTTTTTTCATGTCGTGTTTATTTGTTTCTATTATATCATTATAATATATTTGTCTTTTTACTTGATTAAAAATTATACAAAATTTTTTATATTTGTTTATGTTAAATTCTGTTGGTTTTTTCATTTTTAGGTGAAAAAGTTTATTTTTATTGATCGATGATTGCTGAAGGCCGGTCGTCATCCAGGGCTTACGTTTCACATGTTTCTTATGTACCCTTAATTGTTTTAGGGGGAATGCGTTTTCAAATGCATTGAGGTATATATTTATAAAAGATTCGTATGCAGTTTCAACACATGTACCGTTGTATACCGAGTCAAAGGAGCTGTTTTGGAGAATGTTTTTAAATAATTCCACATTTTCTCTTTTGAAAGACCTTCTATAAATGGATGATGTACTACTGGTAACGTGGGTGCCTTATTGTACATAAAATGTCGCAAAATGGTCTGAGATATCTGTAATAATAATACCAGCATGATATTTATCGGTGACATTGTTGGAATAAATATGATCAATCAAGGTCGCTGAGTGTTCTGTTACTCTCGTTGGCTTTGTTATGACCGGCATGAATCCATGACTGAACATATTGTCTACGAATGTATTAGTTTTTTGGTGTCTGTTGAAACTAAGTAGATCCACATTGAAGTCTCCCAGTAGAAAAGCTTTACTATGCTCAGAGCAAATTTTTGTTAGAATATCTGTTACTGAGGAATGAAATGTGTCAATGTTCGCCAGAGGAGGTGAATTCGGTCGATATATGCACCCGACGACGTAAGAGTTTTGACATCCCGGATTTACCTCAATGAAGATTGTTTCGATGACGTGTGGAATAAAAATCTCTAGGTCAGGTCTAACCTTAAACGAGAGTTTTTCTGAAACGAAGATGCCAACACCTCCTCTGCCATCATCGTCGCCAGGTCGGACCCTGTAAACAATCGGGTGATATCCTTCGATTTTATAATTCAAATTTTCATGGATATTAAATATTTCTGTCAAGCCAATCACTTCAAATAAATTTTCGTCGTTCTGAATGTCACACAAGAAGTTGGTGAGCGAGTCAAAGTTCGCATTCAGACTTCGACAGTTTAGGTTCAGTAAACTAGTTTTTATCTTTTTGTCGTAGAAATCTCTTTTAAAGTTTGAGGTTGAATAATAATTACATGAATGATTATGAATAGAGAATGGGGACACGTCAGGGCTGTAGTCGTCCGTGACGTTTGTTTTTTCGTTATACATAGAAACAAAATTGAAATGATCATTATTCTGTATCTCATCCAAAGTAGGGTTAAAATTCGCCATAACTGGGCTCACTATAAGACTGTGTTTGGTAAACTGAAGACAGTGGTAATTTTAGTGATAAAGATACAAGGTAGAATTTACGGCACAACAACACATAAGAAGTGAATTGTTATATTGATGAGAAAAAATCATCAATGTATCTAAATAGGTATCTACGGGGATTATGTCACTGCGGAATCGAACGAAAGAATTACTTATCAGTCTTCGGGAGAAAGTGGACATCGAATGAAGGTTTCAGCGAGGAGGGCTAAACATGACATTATCCGCTTGGTAGCTTCTTGGTGTGGTTAACATTACATATATATTACCTTGGCTAATCATGGCACAACATGGAGATGAAGTCAGGAGTGGCCGATCGTTAATCCACATGTTGCTCATTTTAGCGTGTACAGGTTTTGTTATCTATATTTGGTTGTTGCATTCAATTGAAGCTATTCGCTATTCGTTTTGTTATTACAAAAACCGTTTGAAACTGTTTGAAAAAAACTTTGAAAATTAAAAACATATAAGTTGTCGTAGTAGCTTGGAAGGACTGATATGGAAGCGCAAAAATGAAAAGAGTGAAAAATCAATGCATGAGATGCAAACTGAAACTGATAAACAAAATTTAGTAACTGTTTCGGTGCTGAATTATTTTATGTTGGTTTTTGGCTAATAACTATTCATAATATTAAAATTCATCGGGGGGAACCCTAAGGCACTTTCCAATAAATTTTAATAAAACAGTGTACATAAACAAATCTCTGTTTTCGTTTTTCTGAATTGGACATTCAAGCGTAGACGGGTCCAAGTGTGTAATGTATATTCACATACCACACATTATTTTTTCCTCCAAAATGCATTTTGACCTCAGTAAATATGCAATAAAGATAGAACAGAGTGAAATATGATTTCTGATTTGGCTAATAACTATTCATAATTAAAATTCATCGGGGGGGGGGGGGGGGTAGGTGGGGGGTGGGTGGGTACCCAGAGGCACTCTCCAACAAATTTTAATAAAACAAGTGTACATAAACAAATCTCTGTGTGTCTGAAATTGTTCATTCAAGCGTTGACGGGTCAAAGTGTGTAATATATATCCACATGCCACTAAGTATTTTTTCCTCCAAAATGTATTTAGACCTCAGTACATATGCGGTAAAAATAGGACAAAGTGAGGTATGATTTCTGATTTGGCTAATAACTAATCATAATACCAAAATTCATCGATGAGTACCAAAAGGCACTCTCCAATAAATTTTAGTAAAACAAGTGTACATAAACAAATCACTGTTTTCGTGTGTCTGAAATTGGACATTCAAGCGTAGATGGTTCCAAGTGTGTAATATATTTCCACATACCACTAAATATTTTTTTCATCCAAAATGCATTTTGACCTCAGTTTTTATGCAATAAAAATAGAACAAAATGAGTTATAATTTCTGATTTGGCTAATAACTATTCATAATATTAATATTCATCGGGGGTACCCAAAGGCATTCTCCAATAAATTTTAATAAAACAAAAACGTATGATCGACGTACGAGAGAAAGTGGTACGGAAATCCTTAGGTCCCACATTAAAACATGCCGCCGACTTAGATAACCTTGGGAACGTGACAACCGTTACTTATTCCCGGTTCCTTATTCGACGTGATAACCTTACGTCTCGATTCCTATTAAAAGGTCATATCCGGAGTTAATGGATATTTTCTTCCAAAAGGCTATTTTGGGCGATAGTTTTACTCAGTGATGGTGCGGATTTAGTAAATAATGCTCATTAATGGTGATATGGCCAAAATGATCTGCTGATGGTCTTGATTCAAACTGTGTACTGTCAAGTGCATTTCAGTTAGAGATCAAGGTCACACATGAGTGTTTAATGACTAACCCAGACCTGTGGGGGGGGGGGGGGGGGACATTTTGCAGGTGACAAATGGGACAATTTTTGTGTGAATTTGCTGTGAGAAAGACTAATGAAAAATGAATAAGAAATCGATGTTTTTTTATTTGTCAGAAAGTTCATCTTATGCTGTAAAATGCTCAGTGGAGGAATAAAGAATTCCTACAATACAGGTTTATCGCTACCGATGCACAAAAATTAGAAATTTATTTCCAAAATGAGAAACTTTAGACCATTTTGAGCCATTTTTGAGCTATATCAACTGTGTAATTTAGCTGAGTGTTTTTGAGTGATATTGCAAGATTTTGATTGTGTGCAGTTTTCCCAAGGAAAGGTCATACTACGAGCTTCGAGTAACTGTATACATTGTGAGTTGTGAATAGGGGAGGTAATTTAAATGCAAAATATCCTCGGCCGTGTTAATGAGAAGTTGTGCATTTATTGAAAAAAACAACGTTTTCACCCGAATAACTGTAACAAGACCTTAACTGACACTGCGAAATTGAGACGGTGAAATATTGGGTAATTTCTCCGAAATGTGTGCATTTCTCTACAAATTAATTTTTGGAATAACATTCAGGTTTGCAATCTAATCTGTTGTCATTCAATAACTCCCAATAAGTGTGCCGATACTCTACATGTAGTTTATTAATGTTTACAATTTCATGTCACCTGTTTTCGCGTCATCATTTGACATTTTTAAATATGTTTTCACTAGTGTCAAGATCATGGTGACCTGGGTTTAAACAAACCATGCTAGTAAAAACAAGAAGATTAATAGTCCTTGGTTAGTTCACTTGACACGTCTATAATACAATGGGAAAGTTAACTTCTACTGTTTGTAATTAAATTTCTTTGAAACTCACTCAGAAATGACTTCAGTCAGTAAAAATATATTTACTCCTGCCTGGAAACTTCTTTGCAGTAGGAAGAGGAAAATTTGCATTTTATTATTGAAATCTGATGATGGGTCGATATTGAAAACAACACTGACCCCATGTAACTTTTATATCAGTCTAATATCGGCTTGCTGTCAGGGGCCATGCCGGTCCGATATTGCATCAACTTTGCAAATCAGATGGTGGCCCATATTGAAATCTGATGATGGGCCGAGGTTCATAACAATATTGGCCAATGTCGGCTTGATATAAAATGCTTCCCGGGTATGTACACCGATTTGCTTCTTGTTGAAACAGCGAAAGGGAATATAGTATGAAATCTATTGCCTTCAGAATTTATAAATTGTCATCAGCAAAGTTCTTCGCGAGTTCTGTCTTTTCAAAATACGAAATATTATTAATTTGACATGGCATGGTAGCACATACTAGAACAGATACGTTAGACGTAGTTCAGTCTTGACGTGCAACGATCATAGAAGGTCAGCAACACACCAACAACTATAAGTGGTGGCCCATATCACTTACTGACATACCACGAATAAATGCAAGAAATATGCTATGGACTAACGTACCTCTACTTTAGACAAACGCACCTCTACTTTAGATTAACGCACCTCCACTGTATACTAATGTAATCTACTTTTGTACTAACACACCTCCACTTTGGACTAACACACCTCTACTTTGAACTAACGCTTCTCCAGTTAGACTAACGCTTCTCTAGTTTTGACTAACACGCCTCTGCTTTAGACTAACGCACACCAACTTTGCACTAACGCACCTCAACTTTGGACCAGCACACTTCTACTTTAGACAAACACACCTCTACTTTAGACTAGCGTACCTCTATTTAGACTAACGAACCTTTACTTTGGACTAACGCACCTCTACGTTGGACTGACGAACCTCCACTTTGGACAGACATACCTCTACTTTAGACTAACGCACCTCCAATTTGGACTCACGCACCTCTACTTTATACTAACTCACATCTACTTTGGACTAACACACCCCTACTTTAGACTAACGTACCCCATTTAGTATAACGCGTATCTACTTTAGACCAACGAAAGTCTTCTTTAGACTCACGCACCTCCAGTTAGACTAAAGCACCTCTACTTTAGACTAACGAACCACTACTTTGGACAAACGCACCTCTACTTGAAAGTAAGGCACCTCTACTTTAGACTAACATACCTCTACTTTGGACTAACACACTTCTACTTTGGACCAACGCACTTCTACTTTAGACTAACAGACCACTACTTTGGCCTAACGCACCTCTACTTTAGACTAACGCACCTCTGTGTTGGACTAACGCACCTTACTTTGGACTAATGTATCTTTACATTGGACGAACACACGTCCAGTTAGTCAGTTTGGACTGACACACCTCTACCTTAGACTAACGCACCTCTGCTTTGTAATAATGCATTTCCTATTTAGACTAACGCACTTCTACTTTGGACTAAAACACCTCTACTTTAGACTAACGTACCCCTACTTTAGACGAACGCACCTCTGCTTTAGACTAACGCACTTCTACTTTGGACTAAAACACGTTTACCTTAGAATAACACACCTGCACGTTAGAGTAACGAACCTATACTTTGGACTTACGCCCCTCATTTTAGCCTAACCAGTCAGACTAACGCACCTCTATTTTCGATAAACCCCTCTCTACTTTGGAACAACGCAAATCGGCTTTGAACTAACACACCTCTACTTTTGATTAATGTACCGAACCTCTACTTCAGATAAAACACTTCTCCTTTGGACTAACAAACCTCTCCTTTAGACTAACGCTCTTCTACTTTGGACTAACAAACCTCTACTTTAGACTAACGCTCTTTTACTTTGGACTAACTCACCTCCACATTAGGCTAACACACATCTACTTTAGACTAATGCACCTCCACTTTGGACTAATGCACCTCTGCATTACACTAACTCAAATCTACTTTAGACTAACATACATCTAGTTTAACCTAACGCACCTATACTTTGAAGTACCACCAACCCATCTCTACTTTGGACTAACGCATATCGGCTTTGGACTAACACACCTCTACTTTTGATTAATGCACCTCTACTTTGGAGTACCGAACCTCTACTTAAGATAAAACACTTCTACTTTGGACTAACAAACCTCTCCTTTAGACTAACGCACTTCTACTTTGGACTAAAACACCTCTACGTTAGACTAACACACCCCTACTTTAGACTAATACACCTCTGCTTTAGACTTACGCACTTCCACTTTGGACGAACACATCTCTATTTTAGAGGAAGTCACCTCTACTTTAGATTAAAGCACCTCTACTTTAGATTACGGACCTCCACTTTGGACTAACGCACCTCTACTTTAGACTAATGCACATCTCCTTTGACCTAACGCACCTCCACTTTGGACTAACGCACCTCTCCTTTAGACTAACACACCTTTATTTTGGACTAACGCATATCCACATTGGAAAAACGGATTTCTACTTTAGACAAACGCACCTCTACTTTGGACTAATGCAACCTCTACTTTGGACTAAAGCACTTTCACTTCAGATTAATGCACTTCTACTTTGGACTAACATACCTCTACTTTGGACTAACACACGCACCTCTACTTTAGACTCTTCTTTAGACAAACGCACCTCTACTTTAGATTAACGCACCTCCACTGTATACTAATGTAATCTACTTTTGTACTAACACACCTCCACTTTGGACTAACACACCTCTACTTTGAACTAACGCTTCTCCAGTTAGACTAACGCTTCTCTAGTTTTGACTAACACGCCTCTGCTTTAGACTAACGCACACCAACTTTGCACTAACGCACCTCAACTTTGGACCAGCACACTTCTACTTTAGACAAACACACCTCTACTTTAGACTAGCGTACCTCTATTTAGACTAACAAACCTCTACTTTGGACTAACGCACCTCTACGTTGGACTGACGAACCTCCACTTTGGACTAACATACCTCTACTTTAGACTAACGCACCTCCAATTTGGACTCACGCACCTCTACTTTATACTAACTCACATCTACTTTGGACTAACACACCCCTACTTTAGACTAACGTACCCCATTTAGTATAACGCGTATCTACTTTAGACCAACGAAAGTCTTCTTTAGACTCACGCACCTCCAGTTAGACTAACGCACCTCTACTTTAGACTAACGAACCACTACTTTGGACAAAAGCACCTCTACTTGAAAGTATGTCAGTCCAAAGTGGAGGTTCGTCAGTCCAACGTAGAGGTGCGTTAGTCCAAAGTAGAGGTTCGTTAGTCTAAATAGAGGTACGCTAGTCTAAAGTAGAGGTGTGTTTGTCTAAAGTAGAAGTGTGCTGGTCCAAAGTTGAGGTGCGTTAGTGCAAAGTTGGTGTGCGTTAGTCTAAAGCAGAGGCGTGTTAGTCAAAACTAGAGAAGCGTTAGTCTAACTGGAGAAGCGTTAGTTCAAAGTAGAGATGTGTTAGTCCAAAGTGGAGGTGTGTTAGTACAAAAGTAGATTACATTAGTATACAGTGGAGGTGCGTTAATCTAAAGTAGAGGTGCGTTTGTCTAAAGAAGTCTAAAGTAGAGGTGCGTGTGTTAGTCCAAAGTAGAGGTATGTTAGTCCAAAGTAGAAGTGCATTAATCTGAAGTGAAAGTGCTTTAGTCCAAAGTAGAGGTTGCATTAGTCCAAAGTAGAGGTGCGTTTGTCTAAAGTAGAAATCCGTTTTTCCAATGTGGATATGCGTTAGTCCAAAATAAAGGTGTGTTAGTCTAAAGGAGAGGTGCATTAGTCCAAAGTGGAGGTGCGTTAGGTCAAAGGAGATGTGCATTAGTCTAAAGTAGAGGTGCGTTAGTCCAAAGTGGAGGTCCGTAATCTAAAGTAGAGGTGCTTTAATCTAAAGTAGAGGTGACTTCCTCTAAAATAGAGATGTGTTCGTCCAAAGTGGAAGTGCGTTAGTCTAAAGTAGAGATGTATTAGTCTAAAGTAGGGGTGTGTTAGTCTAACGTAGAGGTGTTTTAGTCCAAAGTAGAAGTGCGTTAGTTTAAAGGAGAGGTTTGTTAGTCCAAAGTAGAAGTGTTTTATCTTAAGTAGAGGTTCGGTTCTCCAAAGTAGAGGTGCATTAATCAAAAGTAGAGGTGTGTTAGTCCAAAGCCGATATGCGTTAGTCCAAAGTAGAGATGGGTTGGTGGTACTTCAAAGTATAGGTGCGTTAGGTTAAACTAGATGTATGTTAGTCTAAAGTAGATTTGAGTTAGTGTAATGCAGAGGTGCATTAGTCCAAAGTGGAGGTGCATTAGTCTAAAGTAGATGTGTGTTAGCCTAATGTGGAGGTGAGTTAGTCCAAAGTAGAAGAGCGTTAGTCTAAAGTAGAGGTTTGTTAGTCCAAAGTAGAAGAGCGTTAGTCTAAAGGAGAGGTTTGTTAGTCCAAAGGAGAAGTGTTTTATCTGAAGTAGAGGTTCGGTACATTAATCAAAAGTAGAGGTGTGTTAGTCCAAAGCCGATTTGCGTTATTCCAAAGTAGAGAGGGGTTTATCGAAAATAGAGGTGCGTTAGTCTGACTGGTTAGGCTAAAATGAGGGGCGTAAGTCCAAAGTATAGGTTCGTTACTCTAACGTGCAGGTGTGTTATTCTAAGGTAGACGTGTTTTAGTCCAAAGTAGAAGTGCGTTAGTCTAAAGCAGAGGTGCGTTCGTCTAAAGTAGGGGTACGTTAGTCTAAAGTAGAGGTGTTTTAGTCCAAAGTAGAAGTGCGTTAGTCTAAATAGGAAATGCATTATTACAAAGCAGAGGTGCGTTAGTCTAAGGTAGAGGTGTGTCAGTCCGAACTGACTAACTGGACGTGTGTTCGTCCAATGTAAAGATACATTAGTCCAAAGTAAGGTGCGTTAGTCCAACACAGAGGTGCGTTAGTCTAAAGTAGAGGTGCGTTAGGCCAAAGTAGTGGTCTGTTAGTCTAAAGTAGAAGTGCGTTGGTCCAAAGTAGAAGTGTGTTACCTCCAATTTAGACTAATTCATCTCCAGGTAGACTAACACACCTTTAGTTTGTACTAACGCGGAAAGAACTACTTTGAACAAGCGCACCTACACTATACGAACCTCTAATTTGAACTAATGCATCTCTCATTTAGACTAACTCATGTCCAATTAGATTAACACGCCTCTAATTTGGACTAACGCCCTCTACTTTGGACTAACGCATCTCTACTTTGGACTAACGCATCTCTACTTTGGACTAACGCATCTCTCCTTTAGACTAACTCATGTCCAATTAGATTAACACGCCTCTAATTTGGACTAACGCATCCCTCCTTTAGACTAACTCATGTCCAATTAGATTAACACGCCTCTAATTTGGACTAACGCATCTCTACTTTAGACTAATGCACCTCTACTTTTTACTAAGGCATCTTCACTTTAGACAAACGCGTCTCTACTTTGGACTAAAACATCTCTACTTTAGATTAACACACCTGTACTTTAGACTAACGCATCTACAGTTAGACTAACGCACCTCTACTTTACACTAAGGCACCCCCACTTTAGACTAATGCACCTCCACTTTGGACTAACGCATCCCTACTTTGAACTAACGCTCCTCTACTTTAGACTATCACACGCCCAGTTAGACTAATGCTCCTCTAATTTGGACTAACGCACATCTACTTTGGACAAATGCACCCCTACTTTAGACTAATGCATCGCTACTTTAGATTAATGCAACTCTAATTTGGACTACCACAACTCCAGTTTAGGCTAATGGATCTCTACTTTGGATTAACACAACTGTAATCTAGTCTAACACACCTCTATTTTGGACTAAACACATCTACTTTGGACTAACGCACCTCCACTGTAGACTAATACACCTCTAGTTTGGACTAACGCACCTCTACTTTAGACTAATGCACCTCTACTTTTGACTAAAGCACATAAACTTTAGACAAATGCATCTCTACATTGGACTAACACACCTCTACTTTAGATTAACACACTTGCACTTTAGACAAATGCACCTACAGTTAGACGAACGCACCTGTACTTTACACTGAGGCACCACCACGTCATACGAATGCACCTCCACTTTGGACTAACGCATCTCTACTTTGGACAAACGCTCCTCTACATTAGACTATCGCACGTCCAATTAGACTATGCACCTCTACTTTACACTGAGGCACCTCCACTTTAGGCCTCTACTTTGGACTAACGCATCTCTAGTTAAGATTAACACAACTGCACTTTAGACTAACGCACCTCTACTTTACACTAACGCACCTCTACTTTACACTAATGCACCTCTACTTTAGACCAACGCACCCCTCATTAGACTAACGCACCTCTACTTTACACTAACGCTCCTCTACTTTAGACTAATGCACCTGTACTTTACACTAATGCACCTCTACTTTAGACTAATGCACCTCTACTTTACACTAGCGCAGCTCTACTTTAGACTAATGCACCTCTACTTTAGACTAAAACACTTACACTTTAGACTAACGCACCTCTACTTTAGACTGACGCACCTCTACTTTAGACAAACGCACCTCTACTTTAGACTAACGCACTTCTACTTTAGACTAACGCACCTCTACTTTTGACTAACGTACCTCTACTTTAGACTGACACACCTCTACTTTAGACTAACGCACCTCTACTTTAGACTAATGCACCTCTACTTTACACTAAACACCTCTACTTTACACAAAGGCACCTCTACTTTGGACTAATGCACCTCCACTTTAGACTAAGGCACCTCTACTTTACACTAAGTCACCTCTACTTTGGACTAATACACCTCTTCTTTAGACTAACGCACCTCTACCTTACACTAACGCACCTCCACTTTAGACTAACGCACCTCTACTTTACACTAACGCACCTCCACTTTAGACTAACGAACCTCTACTTTGAACTGACGCACCTCTACTTTACACTAAGGCACCTCTACTTTAGACTAACTCACCTCTACTTTACACTAACGCACCTCCAGTTTAGACTAATGTACCTCTACTTTAGACTAACGCACCTCTACTTTACACTAACGCACCTCCACTTTAGACTAATGCACACCTACATTAGACTGACGCACCTCTGCTTTACACTAACGCACCGCCACTTAACACTAAGGCACCTCTACTTTAGACTAACTCACCTCTACATTACACTAACGCACCTCCACTTTAGACTATCGCACCTCTACTTTACATTAACGCACCTCTACTTTACACTAAGGCACCTCTACTTTAGACAAATGCACGTCTACTTTAGACTAACGAACCTCTACTTTGGACTGACGAACCTCTACTTTAGACTAACGAACCTCTACTGTGGACTGACGCATCTCTACTTTAGACCAACGCATCTCAACTTTAGACTAAAGAACCTCTGCTTTAAACTAACGCACCTCTACTTTACACTAAGGCACCTCTACTTTAGACTAATGCACCTCTACTTTAGACTAACGCACGTCTACTTTAGGCTAATGCACCTCTACTTTAGACTAAAGCACCTCTACTTTAGACTAACGCACCTCTACTTTAGACTAATGCATCTCTACTTTAGACTAATACACCTCTACTTTAGACTAACGCACCTCTACTTTAGACTAATGCACCTCTACTTTAGACTAACGCACCTCTACTTTACACTAACCCACCTCCACTTTAGACTAATGGTCCTCGATTTTAGACTAATGCACCTCTACTTTACACTAAGGCACCTCTACTTTGGACTAATACACCTCTATGTTAGACTAACGAACCTCTACTTTGGACTAACGCATCTCCACTTTAGACTAAAGCACCTCTACTTTAGACTAACGAACCTCTACTTTACACTAATGCACCTCTACTTTAGACTACCACACCTTCACTTTAAACCAATAAACATCTACTTTAGACTAAGGAACCTCTACTTTGCACTTACGCATCACTACTTTAGACTAACGCATCTCCAGTTAGACTAACACACCTCTACTTTGGACTAACGCACCTCCACTTTATACTGACGCACCCATACTTTGGACAAACGTACCTCCACTCTCCACTTTGGACTAACACACCTCCATTTAGACTGAGGTACATCTAATTTGGACTAATGCACATCTACTCTGGAGAACACACCTCCACTTTATACTAACGCACCTCCAGTTTGGGTTAATGCACCTCTACGTTTGACTAACCCACCTCAACTTCAGACTAACGCACCTCCATTTTGGACTAACGCACCTCTACTTTGAACTAACGCTCCTATACTTCAGACTAACACACCTCAGTCATACCAACGCACCTCTAATTTGAACTAATGCACCTTTACTTTACACTAAGACACCTCTTCTTTGCGCTGAAGCACATCTACTTTCGACTAACACACCTCCACTTTATACTAAAACACCTCTGCTTTGGACTAGCATCTATGTTAGACTATCGCACCTCCAGCTATATTAACGCACCTCTAATTTGGACCAATGCACCTCTACTTTAGACAAACGCACCTCTCCTTTAGACAAACACACCTCTTCTTTGGACTAATGCACATCTACTTTGTCGAACGCACCTACGCTTTGGACAAAAAACCTCTACTTTGGATTATCGAACCACTAATTTAGACAAACGCACCTCTACTTTGGCCTAACAACCCTATACTTTGAACTAAAGCACCTCTACTTTAGACTAACGAACCTCTACTTTACACTAATGTACCTCTACTTTTGACTAAAGCACTTCCACTTTAGACAAATGCACCTGTACTTTGGACTAACACATCCCCTACTTTAGATTAACACACCTGCACCTTAGACTAACACACCTCTACTTTAGACAAACGCCCCTCCACTTTAGACTAAACACCAGTAGTTAGACTAACGAACCTCTACTTTGGACTAAAGCACCTCCACTTTAGACTAATGCTACTGTGGACTAACGCACACATACTTTAGACTAACGCACTTCTGCCTTGGACTAAAGCAGAGTAAAAACTATCCTTTAGACTAATGCTCCCCCAGTTAGTCTAACGCACCTCTACTTTAGACTAAAACACCTCTACTTTAGACTAGCGCATTTCCAGTTATACTTAAACACCTCTACTTTAGTCTTACACCTCTACTTTGCATTAACGCACCTCTACTTTGGATTAATACATCTCTACTTTGGATTAACGCACATCTACTTTGGACTACTGAACCTCTACTTTGAACTAACGCACCTCTACTTTAGACTCACGCACCTCTACTTTAGACTAACGCACCTCCATATTGACTAACACGCCTCAACTTTAGACTAACACACCTATCCTTTAGACTAACGCACCTCCCCTTTAGACTAATTTGGACTAACTAACCTCTAATTTAGACTAACACCCCTGCACGTTATACTACCACACCTCTACTTTGGACTAATGTACCAGCTTTTTAGACTAGCGCGCCTCCTGTTAGACTAACACACCTGAACTTTAGACTAATGCACCTCTACTGCAGACTAACGCTCCTCTAGTTTAGACTACTCTACTTTGGACTAACACATCTCCCATTAAACTAACACACCTCTACTTAAGACTAATATACCTCTACGTTAGACTAATGCAGCTCTACTTTGGACTAATGCACCTCTAATTTAGACTAACACACCTCTACGTTAGACTGACGGACTCTGCTTTGGACTAACGTTCCTCTACTTTTAAAAAAAATGTACATTCTTCGCACCATATTTAAGAAATTTTCCCACTAAATAAAAAAATGTTTCGGCCTGGTGGGAAAGTTTGTCAATTATTGAGCCAAAGGTGTGCATTTTTCACCACTTTGAAAGTTCAAGAAGAGACTAATCATACGAAGAAATCTTCAGTCTCATATTAGGAGTAAGGAGACAAATCATACAATGAAATATTCACTCTCATCTTACGAACAAAGAGACAAATCATACGATGAAATCTTCGATCTCATCTTAGGAGGAAAGACACAAATCATATGATGAAATCTTCGCTTTGATCTTAGGCCGAAAGAGTCAGATCATACGATGAAAGATTCACTCTCATCGTAGGAGCAAAGAGACAAACTGTATGATGTAATTTTTGTTCTCATCTTAGGAGTAAAGAGACGAGTCATACGATGAAATCTTCGCGCTCATCTTAGGAGTAAAGAGACAACTCATCTGATGTAATCTTTGCTCTCATCTTAGGAGTAAAGAGACAATGATACGATGTAATTTTCGGTCTCATCTTTAGAGTAAACAGACAAATCGTATGATGTAATTTTTGTTCTCATCTTAGGAGTAAAGAGACAAGTCATACGATGAAATCTTCGCTCTCATCTTAGGAGTAAAGAGACAACTCATCTGATGTAATCTTTGCTCTCATCTTAGGAGTAAAGAGACAATGATACGATGTAATTTTCGGTCTCATCTTTAGAGTAAACAGACAAATCGTATGATGTAATTTTTGTTCTCATCTTAGGAGTAAAGAGACGAGTCATACGATGAAATCTTCGCGCTCATCTTAGGAGTAAAGAGACAAACCATACGATGTAATTTTCAGTCTCATCTTAGGAGTAAAGACACAAATGATGTGATGAAATCTTCGGTCTCATCTTAAGAGTAAAGAGACAAACCATACGATGAGATATTCGCTCCCACCTTAAGAGCAGCGAGACAAATCATACGATGTAATTTTCAGTCTCATCTTAGGACTAAGGAGACAAATCGTGCAATGAAATATTCGCTCTCATCTTAGGAGTAACGAGACAAAACATATGATGTAATCATCGCTCACATCTTAGGAGTAAAGAGACAAATGATACGATGCAATCCTCGTTCTCATCTTAGGAGTAAAGAGACAGGTCATACGATGAAATCTTCGCTCTCATCTTAGGAGTAAAAAGACAAATCATATGTGGAAATCTTCACTCTCATCTTAGGAGTAAACAGACAAATCATCCGATGAAATCTTCGCGCACATGTTAGGAGTAAAGAGATAAATCAAATGATGAAATCTTCGGTCTCATTTTAAGAGTAAAGAGACAAATCATACGATGAAATATTCACTCTCATCCTAGGAGCATCGAGACAAATCATACGATGTAATGTTCAATCTCATCTTATGAGTAAGGAGACAAAACATATGATGATGCTCACATATTAGGAGTTACGGGTCACATCATACGAGGGAATCTTCGCTCTCATCTTAGGAGTAAAGAGACAAATCATGCGACAAAATCTTTGCTCTCATCTTAGGAGTAATGAGACAAATCATACGATGAAATCTACGTTCTCATGTTAGGAGTAAAAAGACAGATCATACGATGAAATCCTCGTTCTCATCTTAGGTGTAAAGAGACAATTCATGCGATGTAATTTTCAGTCTCATCTTAGGAGTAAAGGCACAAATGATATGATGAAATCTTCGGTCTCCTCTAAGGAGTAAAGAAACAGATCATGCGATAAAATCATCGTGCTCATGTTAGGAGTAAAGAGATAAATCAAATAATGAAATCGTCGCTCTCATCTTAGGAGTAGGAAGACAAATCATATGAGGAAATCTTCGTTCTCATTTGAGGAGGAAAGAGACAAACCATATGATGAAATCTTCGCTGCTCTCATGTTAGGAGTATGGAGACAAATCATAGAAGGAAATCTTCACTCTCATCTTAGGAGTATAGAGACAAACCATATGATGAAATCTTCGCCGCTCTCATGTTAGGAGTAAGGAGACAAATCATATGAGGAAATCTTCACTCTCATCTTAGGAGTAACGAGACAAATCATACGATGAAATCTACGCTCTCATCTTAGGAGTATAGAGACAAATCATATGAGGAAATCTTCGCTCTCATCTTAGGAGTAAAGAGACAAATCATACGATGAAATCTTTGCCGCTCTCATCTTAAGAGTATAGAGACAAACCATATGAGGAAATCGTCACTCTCATCTTAGGAGTAAAGAGACAAATCATATGAGGAAATCTTCGCTCTCATCTTAGGAGGAACGAGACAAATCATACGATGAAATCTTCGCTCTCATGTTAGGAGTAACAGGACAAATCATGCGATGGAATCTTCACTCTCATCTTTGGAGTAAAGAGACAAACCATATGAGGAAATCTTCGCTCTCATCTTAGGAATAAAGAGACAAACCATACGATGAAATCTTCGCCGCTCTCATCTTAGGAGTATAGAGACAAACCATGTGAGGAAATATTCACTCTCATCTTAGGAGTAAAGAGACAAATCATATGAGGAAATCTTCGCTCTCAACTTAGGAGTAAAGAGACAAATCATATGAGGAAATCTTCGCTCTCATCTTAGGAGGAACGAGACAAATCATACGATGGAATCTTCGCTCTCATCTTAGGAGTAAAGAGACAAATTATACGATGGAATCTTCGCTCTCCTCTTAGGTTGTGAAGAAACAAATTAGGCGACGAAATCTTCGCTCTCATATTAGGAGTAACGAGACAAATCATACGATGAAATCTTCACTCTCATCTTAAGAGAAAAGAGACAATTCATCCGATGTAATCTTCACGCTCGTACGATGTAATTCTTGGTCTCATCTTTGGAGTAAAGAGACAAATCATAGGATGTGATCTTTGTTTTCATCTTAGGAGGAAAGAGACAAGCCATACGATGAAATCTTCAGTCTCATCTTAGGAGTAAAGAGACAAATCATATGATGAAATCTTCTCTCTCGTATCATGTAATTTTTGGTTTCATCTGTTAGAAGGAAGGAGACAAATCATACGATGAAATTTTAACTCTCATCTTAGGAGTAAAGGGGCAATTCATCCGATGTAATCTTCACGCTCGTATCATGTAATTTTTGGTTTCATCTTAGGAGTGAAGAGACAAATCATAGGATGTGATCTTTGATCTCCTCTTAGGAGATAACAGACAAATCATAAGATGAAATTTTTGCTTTCATCCCAGGGGTAAAGGACAAATCATATGATGTAATTATCGGCCTTATCTTAGGAGGAAAGAGACAAATCAAATGATTAAATCTTCGCTCCCGTCTTGGGAGTAACGAGACAAATCATATGCTGAAATATTCAGTCTCATCTTAGGAGTAAAGAGACAAAATACGCGATGAAATCTTTGCTCTCATCGTAGGATCAAAGAGACAAATCATATGAGGAAATCTTCACTCTCATCGTAGGAGTAAAGAGACAAAATACACGATGAAATCTTTGCTCTCGTCGTAGGAGTAAAGAGACAATCATATGAGGAAATCTTCGTTATCATCTTAGGAATAAAGAGACAAATCGTACAATGAAATCTTCACTCTGATCTTAGGAGTAAAGTAACAAATCATGCGACGTAATTTTTGTTCTCATCTTAGGAGCAAAGAGACGAATCATATAATAAAGTCTTTGGTCACATCCTAGGATTAACGAGAAAAATCATATGATGAAATATCCGGTGTCACCTTAGGAGTAAAGAGACAAAATATACGATTTAATCTTTGCTCTACTCTGAGGAGTAAAGAGACAAGTCATACGATTAAATTTTCGCTCTCATGTTAGGAGTAAAGAGACACATCATATGAGGAAATCTTCGCTCTCATCTTAGGAGTAAAGAGACAAATCATACGATGTAATCTTCACTCTCGTCTTAGGAGAAAAGAGACAAACCATACGATGTAATGTTTGGTCTCATCTTAGGATTAAAGAGACAATTCATCCGATGTAATCGCCGCGCTCATCTTAGGAGTAAAGAGACAAATCATACGATGAAATCTTCGCTCTCATCTTAAGAGTAAACAGACAAATCATACGATATAATCTTCATTTTCGTCTCAGGAGTAAAGATACAAATCATATGATGTAATATTTGTTTCGACTTAGGAGTATAGAGACAAATCATATGATGTAATCTCCGCTCTCATCTTAGGAGTAAAGAGACAAACCATACGATGAATACTTCAGTCTTAGCTTAGGAGTAAAAAGACAAATCATACGAATAAATTGTCAGTCTCATCTTAGGAGTACAGAGACAAATCCTAGGATGGTATCGTCAGTCTCAGCTTAGGTGTAACGAGGAAATCATACGATGCAATCTTCACTCTGATCCTAGGAGTAAAGAGAAAATCATACGATGTAATCTTCACTCTGATCCTAGGAGTAAAGAGAAAATCATACGATTAAATCATCAGTCGCATCTTAGGGGTAAAGACACAAATAATACGATAAAATCTTCACTCTCATCTTAGGAGTAAAGAGACAAATCATACATTGTACCTTTTTGTTTATATTGTTACATCATTATACAGGAGAGGAACGAAAATAAATACGTTGCTATAACTTGTGTTCCAATCCTTTTTGTCAACTATTATCAAAGACAAATATAATATAAACTAGGAGTAAAGAGACAAATCATATGATGAAATCTTCTCTTTCATCTTAGGAGTAAAGAGACAGATCATACAAGGAAATCTTTGCTTTCATCTTAGGAGGAAACAGACAAATCATAGGATAAAATCTTCGCCCTCAGCTTAGGAGTAAAGAGACAAATCACGTGACTAAATCGTCAGTCTCATCTTAGGAGTAAAGAGACAAACCATACGATGAAATCTTCGCTCTCATCTTAGGAGTTAACAGGCAAATCATACGATGTAATATTTGGTATCGACTTAGGAGTATACAGACAAATCATATGACGTAATCTTCGCACTCATCTTAGGAGTAAAGAGACAAATCATGCGATGAATACTTCAGTCTTGGCTTAGGAGTAAAAAGACAAATCATACGAATAAATTGTCAGTCTCATATTAGGAGTAAAGAGACAAATCGTACGACGTAATCTTCGCTCTAAACTAAGGAGTAAAGGGGCAAATCATACGATGTAATCTTCGCTCTCCACCTAGGAGTAAAGAGACAAATCCTACGATGAAATCTTCACTCTCATCTTAGGATTAAAGAGACAAATCATACGATGAAAACTTCGCTCTCATCTTAGGAGTAAAGAGACAAATCATAGGGTGAAATCTTCGGTCTCGGCTTGGGTGTAAAGACACAAATCATACAATACAATCTTCGCTCTCATCTTAGGGGGAAAGAGACAAATCATACGATGAACTCCTCGCTCTCATCTTCGGAGTAAAGAGACAAATCATAGGGTGAAATCTTCCGTCTCTTCTTAGGAGTGAAGTGACAAATCATACGATTAAATCTTCTCTCTCGTCTTAGGAGTAAAGATACAAATCATACAGTGTAATTTTTTTATCGACTTTGGAGTATAGAGACAAATCATATGACATAATCTTCGCTCTCATCTTAGGAGTAAAGAGACGAATCATACGATGAAAACTTCAGTCTCCACTTAGGAGTAAAGAGACAAATCATACGGTTAGATTGTCAGTCTCATCTTAGGAGTAAAGAGACAAATCATACGATGAAATCTTTGCTCTCATCTTAGGAATAAAGAGACAAATCATACGATGAAATCTTTGGTCGCATCTTAGGAGTAAAGAGACAAATCATACGATGAAATCTTTGCTCTCATCTTAGGAATAAAGAGACAAATCATACGATGAAATCTTTGGTCGCATCTTAGGAGTAAAGAGACAAATCATACGATGTAATCTTCGTTCTCCTCCTAGGAGTAAAGAGACAAATCATACGATGTAATCTTCGTTATCATCTTAGGAATAAAGAGACAAATCATAGGATGGTATCTTCAGCCTCAGCTTAGGAGTAAAGAGAAAATCATACGATGTAATCTTCACTCTGATCCTAGGAGTAAAGAGAAAATCATACGATGTAATCTTCACTCTGATCCTAGGAGTAAAGAGAAAATCATACGATTAAATCATCAGTCGCATCTTAGGGGTAAAGACACAAATAATACGATAAAATCTTCACTCTCATCTTAGGAGCAACGAGACAAATCGTTCGATGAAATCTTTGCTTTCATTTTAGGAGTAAAGAGACAAAGCATACGATAAAATCTTTGCTTTCATCTTAGGAGTAAAGAGACAAAGCATCCAATGAAGTCTTTGCTTTCATCTTAGGAGTAAAGAGACAAAGCATACGATGAAATCTTTGCATTCATCTTAGGAGTAAAGAGACAAAGCATACGATGAAATCTTTGTTTTCATCTTCGCAGTAAAGAGACAAATCATCCGATGAAATCCTGGCTCTCATCTTAGGAGTAACGAGACAAATCGTTCGATGAAATCTTTGCTTTCATCTTAGGAGTAAATAGACAGAACAAACGACGAATTCTTTGCTTTCATCTTAGGATTAAATAGACAGAACATACGATGAATTCTTCGCTCTCATCTTTGGAGTAATGAGATAAATCTTACGATTAAATCTTCAGTGTCACCTTGGGAGTAAAGAGACAAATCATACGCTGAAATCCTCGCTCTCATCTTAGGAGTAATGATACACATCAAACAATGATATCTTCGGTCTCATCTTAGGAGTAATGGGACAACTCATACGACGAAAGCTTCAGTCTCATCTTAGGAGTAAAGAGACAAGTCATACAATGATATCGTCGGTCTCATCTTAGGAGTAAAGAAACAAATCATCCGATGAAATCTTCGGTCTCAACTTAGTAAGTAAAAGACAGATCATGCGATGTAATCTTAGCTCTCATCTTAGGAGTAAAGAGACAAATCGTTCGACGAAATCTTTGCTTTCATCTTAGGAGTAAAGAGTCAAATCATACAATGAAATCTTGGCTGTCACCTAAGGAGTAAAGAGACAAATCATACGATGAAATCTTCGCTGTCATCTTAGGAGGAACGAGACAAATCATACGAAGAAATCGTCGGTCTCATCTTAAGAGTAAAGAGACAAACCATACGATGGCATCTTCGCTTTCATCTTAGGAGTAAAGAGACAAATCATACGATGACATCTTCAGTCTCATCTGAGGAGTAAATTGACAAATCATACAATGAAATCTTCGGTCTCATATTAAGAGTAAAGAGTTTGTGCACATTCATCCTGTTCATTTCAAATAAGGTTGCAACAACGTGATCCCAAAAGAGAAATACCAGTTTTAGAGGACTGCATTTATAATATATATACACATCTACATCTCTCTCTCTCTATCTCTCTCTCTCTCTCTCTCTCTCTCTCTCTCTCTCTATCTCTCTCTCCCTTTCTCTCTCGCTCTCTGTCTCTGTCTCTCTGTCTGTCTGTCTCTGTCTGTCTGTCTGTCTGTCTCTCTCTGTCTCTCTCTCTTTTCTGGGAAAAATGGGGAGAAAGCACTTGCAACCTGTACGTCTTCCATGAGTTAAGACGTGTTGGCACAATAAGTTTTCATGTGTACAGCAGTTGTCTTGAAACACCAGTAGATCGCTTTTCGTGAAACAAACGTTGGGAAATAGACATCCACGTATCAATTTAAGTTAGATTTGAAATCTGAAAAGATCGATCAAGCCAGATGAATAAAACGTTCACTACATCGCATGCATTCAACCCATATCAACAATCGTTGAATGTTTAGACCCTGGAAAAGGTAATCCCGAAATAAAGTTTCGACATTGCTATTGGGAATACACAACCGTGTTCTCTAACATCGGTTTGATGAATGCAGAGACTTGCCTTTTTGGAAAGTTGTTTAGATAGGCTGGTCCACAGGTTCTCGTTGGATTAGCAGAATTTAATGTATTCAGTGAAGTATATATTATATTAGCAACAATATATACCATTCAAAAATGTAGGAAATATTTGATAAAAGTGATATATATGAAGAAATATATTTATATTTTCATCAAAAAGACAGTTTAGGCATTGTACTGTGACATCTGGTGAATGATTGCAGCGATAGTTGGGTGTCTGTCAAACACACATTCCACGCACTGAGCTGTAGAAGACATGGACCGTCAGTCAGAGAATTTACCAACCAACCACATTCAGTCCAAGACGTCAATACATTGTAAATCCCCCTCGGTTTGCGAGACAAGCGCGGATCAGACGTGGCATACTCCTAACCAAACGTCCAATATCAGCTCGACTGATGTTATTCCATTCTTCCTGCAGTGCAGCGGCGAGTTACTGGACATTGGTGGGGGCTGTTGGTGTTGTACGCGCCTCTCAGGCATATCCCAGACGGGCTTGATTGGTGAACGGTCTGGACTTAGTGCTGGCCAAGGCAGTGCAGAGATGTTCTGCTCCTGGAGGAACTCTGTAGTGACACGGGCCCTGTGTGCTCTTGCATTGCCATCTTGGAAAATGAATCGACGTCCGTGACGTCGCGCAAATGACACCACATGAGCTGCTAACATGTTGTTACGGTAGTACTGCCCTGTGACACGCCCTTGGATGACATGTAATGCTGTTTTGCTTGTCGCGGTTTTGCCTTCCCACACCATAACCGATCCACCACCAACACGGTCGTGCTGCCTAACGGTTACGTCATGGTATCGTTCGTTCCGCCACCGCCACACTCTGTTTCGCATGCTGTGGAAGTCGAGAGTGAACCTCGAGTGATCGGAAAGCATGACGTTGCTCCACTGATAATTGTCCCAGCGCTGTCGAGCTCCACACCAATTACGCCTTGCTGCGATGTGACGTTCAGTCAAAAGTGGAATTATTCGAGGTCATCTAGCGTACATATTCCAGCTGTGTATGCGATTTCGGATAGTCTGACCACTGACCCGCACATCTGAAACTCCGTGCAGCTGCTGTCCAATTTCTGAGGCACTTTGATGGCGGTTACGTAATGCAGTGCTTCGGATGAAACGATCCTGGTTAGGAGTTGTCTCCCTTGAACGACCTGACCGACGTTGTCTGTCATCAACATTGCCTGTCTGACGAATTGGAGCCAATGTAGTCTGTCTGTTGTCAGCTTCCAACATGGCAACGGCACGTAAACGTTCGCCATGTGTCAGTCTTCGCATGCATTGAGAGGCCACAAGCCTATATTTTAGAGAAAAATATGATCCTGTGAATCTCAAAATTCAGGTCGAATCGAATGAGGATTTTGAATAGAATCTTATAGAATCGGACCTCCTCTCTTATAGAATCGGACTTCGTCTCTTATAGAATCCGACTTCATCTCTTATAGAATCGGACCTCCTCTCTTATAGAATCGGACTTCGTCTCTTATAGAATCAGACCTCATCTCTTATAGAATCGTCCTCCTCTCTTATAGAATCGGACTTCGTCTCTTATAGAATCAGACCTCATCTCTTATAGAATCGGTCCTCATCTCTTATAGAATCAGGCCTCATCTCTTATAGAATCGGACCTCATCTCTTATAGAATCGGTCCTCATCTTTTATAGAATCAGACCTCATCTCTTATAGAATCAGACCTCATCTCTTATAGAATCGGACCACATCTCTTATAGAATCGGTCCTCATCTCTTATAGAATCGGTCCTCATCACTTATGAATCAGACCTCATCTCTTATAGAATCGGACCTCATCTTTTATAGAATCTGTCCTCATCTCTTATAGAATCAGACCTCAGCTCTTATAGAATCGGACCTCATCTCTTATAGAATCAGACCTCATCCGTTATAGAAATAGAATCGGACTTCATCTCTCATAGAATCGGCCCTTGTCTCTTGCATAATCGGACCTCATCTCTTATACAATCGAGCCTCATCTGTTATAGAATCTGATCTCATCTCTTAGAAAATCGTACCTCATCTCTTATAGACATCGAATCGGATCTCATCTCTTATAGATTTGGACCTCATCTCTTATAGAAAGAGAATCGGATTCATCTCTTATAGATTCTGACCCCACCTCCTATAGGAATAGAATAGGGACTCGTGTCTTATACATATTTCATTTGAATACATCAAGTTATGCTAATACGACGAGAACCTTTGGACTGATGGTGAAGATATCCTGGCCATTGACAGCCATGTCTATGAATATGATCAAGAATTTTTTCTGAAAAAATGCAAAGCTTAAAGTATTTCGGAGGCCATTTGTATGTCATTTTTGAATTTGTTGACCCCTCCCCCCCCCCCCCCCAATCTGAATGGCAGTGTCAGATAGAATAATGTCTGCTGGAATCGAGCGAGTTTGTTCTGTTTAACAGTCTTTACCAACAGAAATATCCTACGGACCTTGCAAAAATACTTTTTAAATAACTACCTTTCAATTTTCTGCCCCTCAAAAACATAGCTTATGACCTCTTATTGAAACGACCTCCTCCTAATGAGAGACATGCCTACTTTTAGAGAAAAAATAGGGCCCACTGAATCTCAAAATTCGGATCCTAATTCGAATAGAATCGGACCTCATCTCTTAAAGAATCGGACCTCTTCTCTTATAGAATCGGACTTCGTCTCTTATAGAATCGGACTGCATCTCTTATAGAATCGGATCTAATCTCTTACAGAATCGGGCTTCGTCTGTTATAGATTCGGACCTCATCTCTTATAGAATCGGTCCTCATCCCATATAGAAATAAAATCTGACCTCATCTCCTATCGGATCGGACCTCATCTCCAATAGAATCGGATCTCATCTCTAATAGAATCGGTCCTCATCTCTTATAGAATCGGACCGCATCTCTTATAGAATCGGACAACATCTCTCCTTGAAGTGGAATTCGTCTCTTATAGAATCAGACCTCATATCTTATAGAATCAGATCGCATCTCTAATAGAATCGGTCCTCATCCCTTATAGAAATAAAATCTGACCTCATCTCCAATAGAATCGAACATAATCTCCAATAGAATCTAACCTCATCTCTAATAGAATCGGACCTCAACTCTTATAGAATCGGACCACATCTCTTATTGAATCGGACCTCATCTCTCATAGAAGTGGAACGCATCTCTTATAGAATCGGACCTCATATTTTATAGAATCGGATCGCATCTCTTATAGAATCGGACCTCACCACTTATGGAAATCGAATCAGACCTCATCTCTTATAGATCGGACCTCATCTCCTATAGAAATAGAATCGTACCTCATCTTTTATAGAATCGGACGTCATCTCACATAGGAATAGAATCGGACGATCGGACCTCATCTCTTATAGAATATGACACCATCTCTTAAAGGAAAAGAATCGGACCTACTCTCTTTAGGAGTAGAATCGGACGTCTTCTCTTAGAGAAGTGGACTTCATCTCTTAGAGTATCGGACCTCATCTCTTATAGAAATAGAATCAGACCCCATCTCTTATCGGGAAAGAATCGGACGGTCAGACTTCATCCCTGTTAGAATAGGACCTCATATTTTAAAGGAATAGAATCGGATCTACTCTCTTATAGGAATAAAATCGGACCTTATCTCTTATAGAATCGGACCGCACCTTTTATAGAATCGGACTTCATCTCTTACAGAAATAGAATCGAACCTCATCTTTTATTGAAACGGACCTCATCTCGTATAGGAATAGAATCGGACCTCATCTCTTATAGAATGGAACCACATCTCTTGTAGGAATAGAATCGGACCTCATCTCTTGTAAAATCGAACCTCATCTCTTATAGAATCGGACGTTATCACTTATTGAATCGAACCTCATCTCTTATAGATATTCCAACTTCCTATAGCCAGTAACCATTGCATTCAACCACAACACGTCTGTGTGGGCAAGCCAATAAAAAAATGAAATATTCCAGAAACGGAATCAGAGTTATTTCGGAATCAGACCCCCTTGAACTCTTCTATTGCCGATGATAGAAGAAGAGTTCGAGGAGGTTTCACTTCCGAAATGACTTTCAGATGAGTCCAAGGAGGAGACACATGCAGGATTTTGAGAGCACCGTATTAATTCGAACAGTTCTGAATCAGTTACAATGGACTCGAATGAAATCACAACAAGGATTTCGAATCGATTTCGAGACAAAATGTTAAAAAATATTAAAATTTGAATAAATATTCTTATGAAAGGCGCTGGTCCCTTGTAGCCGTTACGTTAGATAAAGGGTTTAAAAGGTCCGTGTACAGATCAATAGGGCTGTGGGCATGAATTAATTCTAGTGCCCTTAGTTTAAAAGGTCCGTGTACAGATCAATAGGGCTGTGGGCTTGAATTAATTCTAGTGCCCTTAGTTTAAAAGGTCCGTGTACAGATCAATAGGGCTGTGGGCTTGAATTAATTCTAGTGCCCTTGGTTTAAAAGGTCCGTGTACAGATCAATAGGGCTGTGGGCTTGAATTAATTCTAGTGCCCTTGGTTTAAAAGGTCCGTGTACAGATCAATAGGGCTGTGGGCTTGAATTAATTCTAGTGCCCTTAGTTTAAAAGGTCCGTGTACAGATCAATAGGGCTGTGGGCTTGAATTAATTCTAGTGCCCTTAGTTTAAAAGGTCCGTGTACAGATCAATAGGGCTGTGGGCTTGAATTAATTCTAGTGCCCTTAGTTTAAAAGGTCCGTGTACAGATCAATAGGGCTGTGGGCTTGAATTAATTCTAGTGCCCTTAGTTTAAAAGGTCCGTGTACAGATCAATAGGGCTGTGGGCTTGAATTAATTCTAGTGCCCTTAGTTTAAAAGGTCCGTGTACAGATCAATAGGGCTGTGGGCTTGAATTAATTCTAGTGCCCTTAGTTTAAGAGGTCCGTGTACAGATCAATAGGGCTGTGGGCTTGAATTAATTCTAGTGCCCTTAGTTTAAAAGGTCCGTGTACAGATCAATAGGGCTGTGGGCTTGAATTAATTCTAGTGCCCTTAGTTTAAAAGGTCCGTGTACAGATCAAGAGGGCTGTGGGCTTGAATTAATTCTAGTGCCCTTAGTTTAAAAGGTCCGTGTACAGACCAATAGGGCTGTGGGCTTGAATTAATTCTAGTGCCCTTAGTTTAAAAGGTCCGTGTACAGATCAATAGGGCTGTGGGCTTGAATTAATTCTAGTGCCCTTAGTTTAAAAGGTCAGTGTACAGATCAATAGGGCTGTGGGCTTGAATTAATTCTAGTGCCCTTAGTTTAAAAGGTCCGTGTACAGATCAATAGGGCTGTGGGCTTGAATTAATTCTAGTGCCCTTAGTTTAAAAGGTCCGTGTACAGATCAATAGGGCTGTGGGCTTGAATTAATTCTAGTGCCCTTAGTTTAAAAGGTCCGTGTACAGATCAATAGGGCTGTGGGCTTGAATTAATTCTAGTGCCCTTAGTTTAAAAGGTCCGTGTACAGATCAATAGGGCTGTGGGCTTGAATTAACTCTAGTGCCCTTGGTTTAAAATGGGCTTGAATTAATTCTAGTGCCGTTTGTTTAAAAGGTCCGTGTACAGATCAATAGGGCTGTGGGCTTGAATTAATTCTAGTGCCCTTAGTTTAAAAGGTCCGTGTACAGATCAATAGGGCTGTGGGCTTGAATTAATTCTAGTGCCCTTAGTTTAAAAGGTCCGTGTACAGATCAATAGGGCTGTGGGCTTGAATTAATTCTAGTGCCCTTAGTTTAAAAGGTCCGTGTACAGACCAATAGGGCTGTGGGCTTGAATTAATTCTAGTGCCCTTAGTTTAAAAGGTCCGTGTACAGATCAATAGGGCTGTGGGCTTGAATTAATTCTAGTGCCCTTAGTTTAAAAGGTCAGTGTACAGATCAATAGGGCTGTGGGCTTGAATTAATTCTAGTGCCCTTAGTTTAAAAGGTCCGTGTACAGATCAATAGGGCTGTGGGCTTGAATTAATTCTAGTGCCCTTAGTTTAAAAGGTCCGTGTACAGATCAATAGGGCTGTGGGCTTGAATTAATTCTAGTGCCCTTAGTTTAAAAGGTCCGTGTACAGATCAATAGGGCTGTGGGCTTGAATTAATTCTAGTGCCCTTAGTTTAAAAGGTCCGTGTACAGATCAATAGGGCTGTGGGCTTGAATTAATTCTAGTGCCCTTAGTTTAAAAGGTCCGTGTACAGATCAATAGGGCTGTGGGCTTGAATTAATTCTAGTGCCCTTAGTTTAAAAGGTCCGTGCACAGATCAATAGGGCTGTGGGCTTGAATTAATTCTAGTGCCCTTGGTTTAAAATGGGCTTGAATTAATTCTAGTACCGTTTGTTTAAAAGGTCCGTGTACAGATCAATAGGGCTGTGGGCTTGAATTAATTCTAGTGCCCTTAGTTTAAAAGGTCCGTGTACAGATCAATAGGGCTGTGGGCTTGAATTAATTCTAGTGCCCTTAGTTTAAAAGGTCCGTGTACAGATCAATAGGGCTGTGGGCTTGAATTAATTCTAGTGCCCTTAGTTTAAAAGGTCCGTGTACAGATCAATATGGCTGTGGGCTTGAATTAATTCTAGTGCCCTTAGTTTAAAAGGTCCGTGTACAGATCAATAGGGCTGTGGGCTTGAATTAATTCTAGTGCCCTTAGTTTAAAAGGTCCGTGTACAGATCAATAGGGCTGTGGGCTTGAATTAATTCTAGTGCCCTTAGTATAAAAGGTCCGTGTACAGATCAATAGGGCTGTGGGCTTGAATTAATTCTAGTGCCCTTAGTTTAAAAGGTCCGTGTACAGATCAATAGGGCTGTGGGCTTGAATTAATTCTAGTGCCCTTAGTTTAAAAGGTCCGTGTACAGATCAATAGGGCTGTGGGCTTGAATTAATTCTAGTGCCCTTAGTTTAAAAGGTCCGTGTACAGATCAATAGGGCTGTGGGCTTGAATTAATTCTAGTGCCCTTAGTTTAAAAGGTCCGTGTACAGATCAACAGGGCTGTGGGCTTGAATTAATTCTAGTGCCCTTAGTTTAAAAGGTCCGTGTACAGATCAATAGGGCTGTGGGCTTGAATTAATTCTAGTGCCCTTAGTTTAAAAGGTCCGTGTACAGATCAATAGGGCTGTGGGCTTGAATTAATTCTAGTGCCCTTAGTTTAAAAGGTCCGTGTACAGATCAATATGGCTGTGGGCTTGAATTAATTCTAGTGCCCTTAGTTTAAAAGGTCCGTGTACAGATCAATAGGGCTGTGGGCTTGAATTAATTCTAGTGCCCTTAGTTTAAAAGGTCCGTGTACAGATCAATAGGGCTGTGGGCTTGAATTAATTCTAGTGCCCTTAGTTTAAAAGGTCCATGTACAGATCAATAGGGCTGTGGGCTTGAATTAATTCTAGTGCCCTTAGTTTAAAAGGTCCGTGTACAGATCAATAGGGCTGTGGGCTTGAATTAATTCTAGTGCCCTTAGTTTAAAAGGTCCGTGTACAGATCAATAGGGCTGTGGGCTTGAATTAATTCTAGTGCCCTTAGTTTAAGAGGTCCGTGTACAGATCAATAGGGCTGTGGGCTTGAATTAATTCTAGTGCCCTTAGTTTAAAAGGTCCGTGTACAGATCAATAGGGCTGTGGGCTTGAATTAATTCTAGTGCCCTTAGTTTAAAAGGTCCGTGTACAGATCAATAGGGCTGTGGGCTTGAATTAATTCTAGTGCCCTTAGTTTAAAAGGTCCGTGTACAGACCAATAGGGCTGTGGGCTTGAATTAATTCTAGTGCCCTTAGTTTAAAAGGTCCGTGTACAGATCAATAGGGCTGTGGGCTTGAATTAATTCTAGTGCCCTTAGTTTAAAAGGTCAGTGTACAGATCAATAGGGCTGTGGGCTTGAATTAATTCTAGTGCCCTTAGTTTAAAAGGTCCGTGTACAGATCAATAGGGCTGTGGGCTTGAATTAATTCTAGTGCCCTTAGTTTAAAAGGTCTGTGTACAGATCAATAGGGCTGTGGGCTTGAATTAATTCTAGTGCCCTTAGTTTAAAAGGTCCGTGTACAGATCAATAGGGCTGTGGGCTTGAATTAATTCTAGTGCCCTTAGTTTAAAAGGTCCGTGTACAGATCAATAGGGCTGTGGGCTTGAATTAATTCTAGTGCCCTTAGTTTAAAAGGTCCGTGTACAGATCAATAGGGCTGTGGGCTTGAATTAATTCTACTGCCCTTAGTTTAAAAGGTCCGTGTACAGATCAATAGGGCTGTGGGCTTGAATTAATTCTAGTGCCCTTGGTTTAAAATGGGCTTGAATTAATTCTAGTGCCGTTTGTTTAAAAGGTCCGTGTACAGATCAATAGGGCTGTGGGCTTGAATTAATTCTAGTGCCCTTAGTTTAAAAGGTCCGTGTACAGATCAATAGGGCTGTGGGCTTGAATTAATTCTAGTGCCCTTAGTTTAAAAGGTCCGTGTACAGATCAATAGGGCTGTGGGCTTGAATTAATTCTAGTGCCCTTAGTTTAAAAGGTCCGTGTACAGACCAATAGGGCTGTGGGCTTGAATTAATTCTAGTGCCCTTAGTTTAAAAGGTCCGTGTACAGATCAATAGGGCTGTGGGCTTGAATTAATTCTAGTGCCCTTAGTTTAAAAGGTCAGTGTACAGATCAATAGGGCTGTGGGCTTGAATTAATTCTAGTGCCCTTAGTTTAAAAGGTCCGTGTACAGATCAATAGGGCTGTGGGCTTGAATTAATTCTAGTGCCCTTAGTTTAAAAGGTCCGTGTACAGATCAATAGGGCTGTGGGCTTGAATTAATTCTAGTGCCCTTAGTTTAAAAGGTCCGTGTACAGATCAATAGGGCTGTGGGCTTGAATTAATTCTAGTGCCCTTAGTTTAAAAGGTCCGTGTACAGATCAATAGGGCTGTGGGCTTGAATTAATTCTAGTGCCCTTAGTTTAAAAGGTCCGTGTACAGATCAATATGGCTGTGGGCTTGAATTAATTCTAGTGCCCTTAGTTTAAAAGGTCCGTGTACAGATCAATAGGGCTGTGGGCTTGAATTAATTCTAGTGCCCTTAGTTTAAAAGGTCCGTGTACAGATCAATAGGGCTGTGGGCTTGAATTAATTCTAGTGCCCTTAGTATAAAAGGTCCGTGTACAGATCAATAGGGCTGTGGGCTTGAATTAATTCTAGTGCCCTTAGTTTAAAAGGTCCGTGTACAGATCAATAGGGCTGTGGGCTTGAATTAATTCTAGTGCCCTTAGTTTAAAAGGTCCGTGTACAGATCAATAGGGCTGTGGGCTTGAATTAATTCTAGTGCCCTTAGTTTAAAAGGTCCGTGTACAGATCAATAGGGCTGTGGGCTTGAATTAATTCTAGTGCCCTTAGTTTAAAAGGTCCGTGTACAGATCAACAGGGCTGTGGGCTTGAATTAATTCTAGTGCCCTTAGTTTAAAAGGTCCGTGTACAGATCAATAGGGCTGTGGGCTTGAATTAATTCTAGTGCCCTTAGTTTAAAAGGTCCGTGTACAGATCAATAGGGCTGTGGGCTTGAATTAATTCTAGTGCCCTTAGTTTAAAAGGTCCGTGTACAGATCAATATGGCTGTGGGCTTGAATTAATTCTAGTGCCCTTAGTTTAAAAGGTCCGTGTACAGATCAATAGGGCTGTGGGCTTGAATTAATTCTAGTGCCCTTAGTTTAAAAGGTCCGTGTACAGATCAATAGGGCTGTGGGCTTGAATTAATTCTAGTGCCCTTAGTTTAAAAGGTCCGTGTACAGATCAATAGGGCTGTGGGCTTGAATTAATTCTAGTGCCCTTAGTTTAAAAGGTCCGTGTACAGATCAATAGGGCTGTGGGCTTGAATTAATTCTAGTGCCCTTAGTTTAAAAGGTCCGTGTACAGATCAATAGGGCTGTGGGCTTGAATTAATTCTAGTGCCCTTAGTTTAAGAGGTCCGTGTACAGATCAATAGGGCTGTGGGCTTGAATTAATTCTAGTGCCCTTAGTTTAAAAGGTCCGTGTACAGATCAATAGGGCTGTGGGCTTGAATTAATTCTAGTGCCCTTAGTTTAAAAGGTCCGTGTACAGATCAATAGGGCTGTGGGCTTGAATTAATTCTAGTGCCCTTAGTTTAAAAGGTCCGTGTACAGACCAATAGGGCTGTGGGCTTGAATTAATTCTAGTGCCCTTAGTTTAAAAGGTCCGTGTACAGATCAATAGGGCTGTGGGCTTGAATTAATTCTAGTGCCCTTAGTTTAAAAGGTCAGTGTACAGATCAATAGGGCTGTGGGCTTGAATTAATTCTAGTGCCCTTAGTTTAAAAGGTCCGTGTACAGATCAATAGGGCTGTGGGCTTGAATTAATTCTAGTGCCCTTAGTTTAAAAGGTCCGTGTACAGATCAATAGGGCTGTGGGCTTGAATTAATTCTAGTGCCCTTAGTTTAAAAGGTCCGTGTACAGATCAATAGGGCTGTGGGCTTGAATTAATTCTAGTGCCCTTAGTTTAAAAGGTCCGTGTACAGATCAATAGGGCTGTGGGCTTGAATTAATTCTAGTGCCCTTAGTTTAAAAGGTCCGTGTACAGATCAATAGGGCTGTGGGCTTGAATTAATTCTACTGCCCTTAGTTTAAAAGGTCCGTGTACAGATCAATAGGGCTGTGGGCTTGAATTAATTCTAGTGCCCTTGGTTTAAAATGGGCTTGAATTAATTCTAGTGCCGTTTGTTTAAAAGGTCCGTGTACAGATCAATAGGGCTGTGGGCTTGAATTAATTCTAGTGCCCTTAGTTTAAAAGGTCCGTGTACAGATCAATAGGGCTGTGGGCTTGAATTAATTCTAGTGCCCTTAGTTTAAAAGGTCCGTGTACAGATCAATAGGGCTGTGGGCTTGAATTAATTCTAGTGCCCTTAGTTTAAAAGGTCCGTGTACAGACCAATAGGGCTGTGGGCTTGAATTAATTCTAGTGCCCTTAGTTTAAAAGGTCCGTGTACAGATCAATAGGGCTGTGGGCTTGAATTAATTCTAGTGCCCTTAGTTTAAAAGGTCAGTGTACAGATCAATAGGGCTGTGGGCTTGAATTAATTCTAGTGCCCTTAGTTTAAAAGGTCCGTGTACAGATCAATAGGGCTGTGGGCTTGAATTAATTCTAGTGCCCTTAGTTTAAAAGGTCCGTGTACAGATCAATAGGGCTGTGGGCTTGAATTAATTCTAGTGCCCTTAGTTTAAAAGGTCCGTGTACAGATCAATAGGGCTGTGGGCTTGAATTAATTCTAGTGCCCTTAGTTTAAAAGGTCCGTGTACAGATCAATAGGGCTGTGGGCTTGAATTAATTCTAGTGCCCTTAGTTTAAAAGGTCCGTGTACAGATCAATAGGGCTGTGGGCTTGAATTAATTCTAGTGCCCTTAGTTTAAAAGGTCCGTGCACAGATCAATAGGGCTGTGGGCTTGAATTAATTCTAGTGCCCTTGGTTTAAAATGGGCTTGAATTAATTCTAGTACCGTTTGTTTAAAAGGTCCGTGTACAGATCAATAGGGCTGTGGGCTTGAATTAATTCTAGTGCCCTTAGTTTAAAAGGTCCGTGTACAGATCAATAGGGCTGTGGGCTTGAATTAATTCTAGTGCCCTTAGTTTAAAAGGTCCGTGTACAGATCAATAGGGCTGTGGGCTTGAATTAATTCTAGTGCCCTTAGTTTAAAAGGTCCGTGTACAGATCAATATGGCTGTGGGCTTGAATTAATTCTAGTGCCCTTAGTTTAAAAGGTCCGTGTACAGATCAATAGGGCTGTGGGCTTGAATTAATTCTAGTGCCCTTAGTTTAAAAGGTCCGTGTACAGATCAATAGGGCTGTGGGCTTAAATTAATTCTAGTGCCCTTAGTATAAAAGGTCCGTGTACAGATCAATAGGGCTGTGGGCTTGAATTAATTCTAGTGCCCTTAGTTTAAAAGGTCCGTGTACAGATCAATAGGGCTGTGGGCTTGAATTAATTCTAGTGCCCTTAGTTTAAAAGGTCCGTGTACAGATCAATAGGGCTGTGGGCTTGAATTAATTCTAGTGCCCTTAGTTTAAAAGGTCCGTGTACAGATCAATAGGGCTGTGGGCTTGAATTAATTCTAGTGCCCTTAGTTTAAAAGGTCCGTGTACAGATCAACAGGGCTGTGGGCTTGAATTAATTCTAGTGCCCTTAGTTTAAAAGGTCCGTGTACAGATCAATAGGGCTGTGGGCTTGAATTAATTCTAGTGCCCTTAGTTTAAAAGGTCCGTGTACAGATCAATAGGGCTGTGGGCTTGAATTAATTCTAGTGCCCTTAGTTTAAAAGGTCCGTGTACAGATCAATATGGCTGTGGGCTTGAATTAATTCTAGTGCCCTTAGTTTAAAAGGTCCGTGTACAGATCAATAGGGCTGTGGGCTTGAATTAATTCTAGTGCCCTTAGTTTAAAAGGTCCGTGTACAGATCAATAGGGCTGTGGGCTTGAATTAATTCTAGTGCCCTTAGTATAAAAGGTCCGTGTACAGATCAATAGGGCTGTGGGCTTGAATTAATTCTAGTGCCCTTAGTTTAAAAGGTCCGTGTACAGATCAATAGGGCTGTGGGCTTGAATTAATTCTAGTGCCCTTAGTTTAAAAGGTCCGTGTACAGATCAATAGGGCTGTGGGCTTGAATTAATTCTAGTGCCCTTAGTTTAAAAGGTCCGTGTACAGATCAATAGGGCTGTGGGCTTGAATTAATTCTAGTGCCCTTAGTTTAAAAGGTCCGTGTACAGATCAATAGGGCTGTGGGCTTGAATTAATTCGAGTGCCCTTAGTTTAAAAGGTCCGTGTACAGATCAATAGGGCTGTGGGCTTGAATTAATTCTAGTGCCCTTAGTTTAAAAGGTCCGTGTACAGATCAATAGGGCTGTGGGCTTGAATTAATTCTAGTGCCCTTGTTTAAAATGGGCTTGAATTAATTCTAGTGCCGTTGGTTTAAAAGGTCCGCGTACAGATCAATAGGGCTGTGGGCTTGAATTAATTCTAGTGCCCTTAGTTTAAAAGGTCCGTGTACAGATCAATAGGGCTGTGGGCTTGAATTAATTCTAGTGCCCTTAGTTTAAAAGGTCCGTGTACAGATCAATAGGGCTGTGGGCTTGAATTAATTCTAGTGCCCTTAGTTTAAAAGGTCCGTGTACAGATCAATAGGGCTGTGGGCTTGAATTAATTCTAGTGCCCTTAGTTTAAAAGGTCCGTGTACAGATCAATAGGGCTGTGGGCTTGAATTAATTCTAGTGCCCTTAGTTTAAAAGGTCCGTGTACAGATCAATAGGGCTGTGGGCTTGAATTAATTCTAGTGCCCTTAGTTTAAAAGGTCCGTGTACAGACCAATAGGGCTCTGGGCTTGAATTAATTCTAGTGCCCTTAGTTTAAAAGGTCCGTGTACAGATCAATAGGGCTGTGGGCTTGAATTAATTCTAGTGCCCTTAGTTTAAAAGGTCAGTGTACAGATCAATAGGGCTGTGGGCTTGAATTAATTCTAGTGCCCTTAGTTTAAAAGGTCCGTGTACAGATCAATAGGGCTGTTGGCTTGAATTAATTCTAGTGCCCTTAGTTTAAAAGGTCCGTGTACAGATCAATAGGGCCGTGGGCTTGAATTAATTCTAGTGCCCTTAGTTTAAAAGGTCCGTGTACAGATCAATAGGGCCGTGGGCTTGAATTAATTCTAGTGCCCTTAGTTTAAAAGGTCCGTGTACAGATCAATAGGGCTGTGGGCTTGAATTAATTCTAGTGCCCTTAGTTTAAAAGGTCCGTGTACAGATCAATAGGGCTGTGGGCTTGAATTAATTCTAGTGCCCTTAGTTTAAAAGGTCCGTGTACAGATCAATAGGGCTGTGGGCTTGAATTAATTCTAGTGCCCTTAGTTTAAAAGGTCCGTGTACACATCAATAGGGCTGTGGGCTTAAATTAATTTTAGTGCCCTTATCGATTTCGTGTTGATCGGATCTTTTGCTCATCGACTGGCTCATTGTTTAAACTAAAGATTATGCACGCCAGTAGAATGAGAGGGACGGAACAACCTTTTTGGATGGTTTTCATGGTGGGCCTCATATGTTACGTTATAGTTGAGTGAACCAGTTACGTCATGTTTAGTTGTCACGGTAGCCCGCATGAGGGGACCATATTGTAATGTCGTCCTCATAGTAAAACGTGGTGTCAGTGCGCATGCTCACAGCATGTTGTTAGGATGACACGTGTTTTCCTCGTCCATTTTGTGTACTGGGGGACGTCATCTCGATTCCTTTGGTATCACGTGGTTGCCATGAGCATGGCAGGCCTCTTAAAAGATGAGCGAGGAGGGTATGTTCTCTGTGTGTGTTCGAGTGAATATGAGTAAATCTAATTACCCAAATAGACCCGATAATCACTACAAATCACCACAAACACACCAATTCACCGAAACGGACTTACCACATGAGGCATAACTCTGTATCGGTACATACAGATTGCAAGAAATGAAGCAATGTGATTACCTATTTTGAGGCTTAGACAGGGGTAAAAGTAGGGAACAAATATAGCTAGGACTAGACAGATCTGCTGTGATCTGTAGTAGTGAGAATGGCGTTTGTAATAGTAGGTAGTGACAGACTAGGTTTGGGATGTAAACTTGTTCCAAGTGAAAGGTTCTTCCACTAAAAGAGAGTATCCCCGAAATACAAAATGCAGTAATACCATTGTTTAGAACTGTGCAGAACGGACCAAGAGAGCTAAAAATAGTACCCAATAAGCTAAAACTGTTCCAACTTAAAGGTTCTCCTACGCTACTAGAGTATATTCTAGAACAATCGAACGCATCCCCCGGAAACCTATCCTATCCCACAACGTTCTACACTTATAGGGATGATTCTGCAGGAATTCGTACCAAATAAACAGATAGAAACCGAGAATTTAGTGATTAATCCGAACCAAATAAACAGTTGTCAGAATGTTTGTGGCAATTAGATATGCTCTTATACAAAAGAACGTGGCGTATAGCACAACGTGCTACTCTTATAAATAGGATTCTGGGGGAATCCCGTGTCCGTTTTGGTGGTTTTGTTTGGTTTTTGTTGATTTGGGGGAATTAGATTTACTCTTATACAAAGCAATGCTCCTATTATGAGGAGAAAGGAAGAGTCTGAAAGAATCCTAATCATTTCGGTAATTTGGGGTAGATTTACAGTAATTTGGAGTGATTGGAGTGACTATCGAGTCTATTTGGGTAATCGGCTTGACTTTTATTCAATTGAACACATACTCAAACATATTCCCGTTCTTTAAGAGGCTTACCAGGCCCATAGCAACCAAATGCTACCATAGAAACCGAGGTGGCGACCTGCAGTATACAAAATGGACGACGGAAACACGTGTCAGTCTAACAACTCACGCATACGCACTGACACCACGTATCACCATATGGATGGCGTTACAAGATGGCATGCGCGGGCTACCATAACAACCAATCGTGATGTAACTGGATCACGTGACTATGAGGTCACTTATGAGGTCCATCCAAAAAGGGACGTTTCGTCCCTCTCCTACTACTCATGCATGTTTGAAAGATGTTGGTTTCTTAACTGACTGTCCAGCTTTTAGAAATTCAGTATTCTTAACTGTCCAATATTGTCTATGTACACAATTTGGATAAGAGTGCTTATTTAAGAACTATAGATTATTTCATTTAAGGGTAGCATGAGAATAGTCCAAAATTGGCCCCAGAGTCTGTAGTATGTTTTTGTGTTATTTTCGTAGATAAGGGGTTATGAAAACAACAAAAAACCTATATATTGCGGCCTTTGGACCCAAGTTTGAACTAGCACATGGGTTGGTTTTCAAACTAGGTGAGACACGGGCTTATTTAATAGAAAACCTATTCCTTTCATACATTTGTTTTATTTATTTATTTATTTATTTATTTATTTATTTATTTATTTATTTATTTATTATTTTGTTCATCCATCCATCCATCCATCCATTTTTATTCATTTGTTTATTTATTTATTTTTTCATTTTGTTTACACCAAAATCTCTACTGTAAATATTGTATTCTGTAAATGTCTACAAACATTATGACTCGGAAAAAATAACATTTAACTAAATATAAAATATTAGCATTTGTATTTCTTTGTTTCATGGAATTTCTAGATAAGAAAAACTTTAAGATGGAATTTCGATATTTTCTGAAAAACTAGGAGTTCGTTATAGTTCAAGCCAAGCTAAATACCCAGTTATCCCTTTGATAACACTTATGCTACCGAAAGCCAAGCTAAATACCCAATTATCCCTTTCATAACACTTACGCTACCGTAAGCCAAGCTAAATACCCAATTATCCCTTTCATAACACTTACGCTACCGAAAACGACTGTTTGTCACCTATTTTATGATGACTATCTATACGTTCTGGTATGCGCAGATCTATCCTACCATTTGATTAATTTTTGGAAAGAGCTCAGAGAGCTCAGAGAGCCCAGAGAGCTCAGAGAGAGCCAAGAGAGCTCAGGGAGCCCTTTCCAACAATTAATCAGATGATAGAGTTTCAAGAATGTCATAAAGCTTATTAAACTTCTTCGGCATACAAGCGTACATAGAGGTCCTCCATACAAGCGTACATAGATGTCCTCCATACAAGCGTACATAGAGGTTCTCCATACAAGCGTACACAGACCTCCTCCATGCAAGCGTACATAGAGGTTCTCCATACAAGCGTACATAGAGGTTCTCCATACAAGCGAACATAGAGCTTCTCCATACAAGCGTACATAGAGGTTCTCCATACAAGCGTACATAGAGGTTCTCCATACAAGCGTACATAGAGGTTCTCCATACAAGCGTACATAGAGCTCCTCCATACAAGCGTACATAGAGGTCCTCCATACAAGCGTACATAGAAGTTCTCCATACAAGCGTACATAGAGCTCCTCCATACAAGCGTACATAGAGCTCCTCCATACAAGCGTACATAGATGTCCTCCATACAAGCGTACATAGAGCTCCTCCATACAAGCGTACATAGAGGTTCTCCATACAAGCGTACATAGAGGTCATCCATACAAGCGTACATAGAAGTTCTCCATACAAGCGTACATAGAGCTCCTCCATACAAGCGTACATAGAGCTCCTCCATACAAGCGTACATAGAGCTCCTCCATACAAGCGTACATAGAGCTCCTCCATACAAGCGTACATAGAGGTTCTCCATACAAGCGTACATAGAGGTCCTCCATGCAAGCGTACATAGAGGTCCTCCATACAAGCATACATAGAGGTCCTCCATACTAGCGTACATAGATGTCCTCCATACAAGCGTACATAGAGGTTCTCCATACAAGCGTACATAGACCTCCTCCATGCAAGCGTACATAGAGGTCCTCCATACAAGCGTACATAGAGGTCCTCCATACAAGCGTACATAGAGGTCCTCTATACAAGCGTACATAGATGTCCTCCATTCAAGCGTACATAGAGGTCCTCCATACAAGCGTACATAGATGTCCTCCATACAAGCGTACATAGAGGTTCTCCATACAAGCGTACATAGAGGTCCTCCATACAAGTGTACATAGATGTCCTCCATACAAGCGTACATAGAGGTCCTCCATACAAGCGTACATAGATCTTCTCCATACAAGCGTACATAGAGGTTCTCCATACAAGCGTACATAGAGGTCCTCCATACAAGCGTACATAGATCTTCTCCATACAAGCGTACATAGAGGTTCTCCATACAAGCGTACATAGAGGTTCTCCTTACAAGCGTACATAGAGGTTCTCCATACAAGCGTACATAGAGGTCCTCCATACAAGCATACATAGAGCTCCTCCATACAAGCGTACATAGAGGTTCTCCATACAAGCGTACATAGAGGTTCTCCATACAAGCGTACATAGAGGTCATCCATACAAGCGTACATAGAGGTCCTCCATACAAGCATACATAGAGCTCCTCCATACAAGCGTACATAGAGCTCCTCCATATATGGTTAAAGTGGGCATGGCAGAAAAAGGGGTTAACTGTCCAACAGTAACACGTTAAATTTACCTACACGAGAACAATAGATGATGGACAGTAAAGAGTACATAATAACTAAAAACAAGAATTTGGTGAAGACCTAATCTGCAGCCAAAGTAGGCCTATATCATTGCAGTCTGGAATTTGCCCTTGCCTTCATTTTCGCGAAATGAGGATTTTCTTCTAAATATACGACAGTTACTTACACCAGGGACGCCAGAATCACGGGTGCAGAAGGTGCAGCTGCCATCCCCTCCTTCTCACCACGGGGCGGCAGGGGGGAGACAATGCCCTTCCTAGGTTCTTCACTCAATTTTTGTCAGTGATTTATTCTCGAAGCAAAGCTAAAATACACTCAAAATCCATTCTGCGAGCTTTCAAAATTCAGTGGGGGTGGGGGTGGGGTGGGGGTGAGGGTTGGCCGTGTTCAGGAGAGAATCTCCACTCACGATGGGAGGGGGCGCCTCCTCTGAAACTCCACCATCTCGTGGCCTTCAGCCTTCGAGACATGCTTGCTTCGGCGTGTCATAGCTGACTGCCAGTGCTTTAAATTCCCTTTTCCTGAGGCCTGATCCCCCTGTCTTGAAGAGCTTCCCGAGGCCCTGACTTACACTTCAAAACTAAGAAAAACACGTCGAACAGAAATTCTGGATTGAAGATAATGCGTGGTAAATGCCAGCTGAGGATCTTCCCGGTATCCATCTTGAACACCTGAGTTTTTTTTTAGGATTTTTAGCTCAATCGGTGATCACGCGCTTGCATCCTAACAAAACTCATCGCCCGCAATGAACCCACAAAAGTAACATCATCTGTAAGAATAGCTCTGCGGTCACTGATCTTCACACACTTATATTACTGTAACGTTAGCGAAAACGTCGTTACTCATTATGATCAATCCCCTAAGATAGCACCAAGTTAATTCACGCGTATAACTCCCCCGATCGTCCACTTTTGGTGATATTAAAGATGTTACCTTGTGAGAATATGGTCACTGCTTGACAGGTTTCACTTCATCAAAAGTCGTGGTGTTTATCTTGCTCGAAAACCAGTCAAAAGTTATCAAGTTATATCAACGTACTCTTAATTTCTAAATAAAAGTACAGGGCAGAATAAACGTACAGGGTGGAATAGAAGTACTGGGCAGAATAAAAGTACAGGGTTGAAAATCGGAGAAATACAAATAGAAGTACAGGGCAGAATAAAAATAGAGGGTAGAAAATCGGAGGAATACAAATAGAAGTACAGGGCAGAATAAAAGTACAGGGTAGAAAATCGGAGGAATACAAATAGAAGTACAGGGCAGAATAAAAATAGAGGGTAGAAAATCGGAGGAATACAAATAGAAGTACAGGGCAGAATAAAAGTACAGGGTAGAAAATCGGAGGAATACAAATAGAAGTACAGGGCAGAATAAAAGTACAGGGTAGAAAATCTCGATAGAGGTCCTGTCATTTCTCTAATACCACTAACCCGTAAGCTCCGGTAACAGTCCTGCAATAGTTTGGAGTCTGAAACAGACTAAAGTACCCATAATATGTCTCCAGTATGAGGCATTCACTTGACACTGATGGCATTTTTAATAAACATGCAGGCTCAAATAAACTTCATACCGGGTGACAAAAATTCCCAAAATTAATAAACATACGAGTAAGTTTATTCAGAACTTGAGAGTACCGATATCAGCACTTGCGCTTTGACAATACAGTGGAGCCCACTTAATAGGATATCTCTTAGCTGAATAATGGAATATAATTTTCCAACACAAAACCATTTACCATACCTCCAGTTCAAAATTGACCTGTCAATTGAATATAGATTATAGAGTAACTCCTGTTGATTGAAAAAAAAATCTTGCAACTTGTCCAGAAATTACCCTGACTCTCCCCAGTTTTCCTTGGTTAAAAGACCTATTTGGCCTCAGTGTATCCAATACAGGCATGTAATCCATTTTATTATACGCTAAACGATAGATTATCAAACAAATTGCGGAAAGATAGAAATCGTATTCTCCAGTGTGAAGATATAGAAATTTTCACTTTCGCGATATCAATCAAAATAGCGGCTTTCAAAGCATCACTTAACGGTGAATACGAGTCAAATTATCAATGGAAATAATCAATTTGTTCTAAAAACGTATAATAAAAAGAAAATCTAGTATTTTTGAGTGGATACCGATCATTTCCAGCAATAATTTAACATGTATTCACTTAAAATTGATGTGTGAAACCCGCCATCTGAATCAGATCGCAAGACGCTATCTGTTCCGAGTATCGATCAAATCACTTCCGCATATCAATGCGCGCTGTTTACTTTCATGCATGAAATCAAGGTTGAAACGAGTAGAAGGAAGTATCGATAGGAACGGTCAGATTCTTATAAAAAAGTGTATCATAAAAAGCAAATCTAGTGTTTTTGAGTGGATACCGAAAATTATCTCACTCGTGACGGAGACAAATGGCTATTTTCGCTCGCACAAGCGCTTACGAAAAATAAACATTAGTCTCGGTCACTCATGAGACAATATTCGGTATCCACTCAAAACCGCTAGATATTCTCTACAAATCTTGTTTGACATAGCTCATGGAGCTCTGTCAAACAAGATATAATAGAATATATGCTATGTTTATCTCTAGAATACAGGAAACTGACACTCCCCCTGTTAATTGAAAACTTCTGTTAATTTAGTAATTTTCAATGGCGAAGTGGCTATCAATGAACTGGGTTCCTCTGTAATACAACTGAAATATGCTGATAGTTTGCGTGATCAAGAAAAAAATTGTGCATCATCAAAATATAATTACCAGAAATTAAATTATATTCATTAAGGCGTTATTGGAAGATGAAAATTGAACCACTGCAGTAATACCCCCCCCCCCCCATCCCCTCCCCCCCCCCCCCCACACACACATTTCCCATCTCCCCAGATGGCCGAATGTGGGACATTTTTCTCTTTATGGCCATTGAGCGTTCCAGCAATTCAAATGGAAGGAGATTAGTGCCTGGGCCGTAAAGTTAGGTAAACGGAAAGTGCTAACAGTGTTGATTTAGTCCTGTTTCTCGGATACGATGACAGCCACATCTGCCAGATTATGTGTATATGTGTACACGTTATATATTATATGTGAATGTGTGTGTGTGTGTGGGGGGGGGGGGGGCGTATTACCAATGGACTGACTGAGCAATCTCAATTTGCCACAACAGAAAGCCGTAGTAAATTCCGAAGCATAGATAGATAGGGTACGCAGGTATGTACAACCCGATTCGGACTGTTGGATTTGGATTACCTTACAGAGGTCTGCACTATCTGATTCGTACAGCTGGATGTGGATTACCGGTAGGGAGGTCTGTACTACCCGATTCAGACTGTTGGATTTTTATTGCAGGTAGGGAAGTCTGCACTGTCCGATTCGAACAGTTGGATTTAGATTAGCTTACTGGGGTCTGCACTTCCCGATTCGGACTGTTGGATTTGTATTACCGGTACGGAGGTCTGTACTACCCGATTCGGACTGTTGGATTTGGATTACCGGTACTGAGGTCCGTCGTACTGTTGGATTCGGATTACCGGTACGGAGGTCTGTACTACCCGCTTCGGACTGTTGGATTTTGGATTACTGGTTCTGAGGGATATCCTACCTGATTCGGACTGTTGGATTTGTATTACCGGTTCTGAGGGATGACCCACCCGATTCGGACTGTTGGATTTGGATTACCGATTCTGAGGGATGTCCTACCCGTTTCGGACTGTTGGATTTGGATTACCGGTACGGAGGTCTGTACTACCCGTTTCAGACTGTTGGATTTGGATTATCAGTACTAAGGTCTGCCGTACTGTTGGATTTGAATTACCGGTACGGGGGTCTGTACTACCAGGTTCGGACTGTGGATTTGTATTACTGGCACGGAGGTCAATACTACACGATTCGGTCTGTTAGATTTGAATTACCGGTACTAAGCTTTGTCGTACTATTGGATTTGATTTACCGGTAGGGAGGTCTGTACTACCTGGTTAGGACTGCTGACTTTGTATTACCGGTACTGAGGTGTTTACTGCCCAATTCGGACTGTTGGATTTGTATTACCTTTAGTGAGGTTTGTACTACTCGATTCGGTCTGTTGGATTTGTATTACAGGTACTGAGGTCTGTACTACTTGATTCGGATTGTTGGATTTAGAATCCCGGTACTGAGGTCTGTACTTCTTGATTCGGACTGTTAGATTTGAATTATCGGTTCTGAGCGATGTCCTACCAGATTCGGACTGTTGTATTTGGATTACCTGCACCGGGGTCTGTCGTACTGTTGGATTTGGATTAACGGTACTGAGGTTTGTACATCCCGATTCGGAGTGTTGGATTTGTATTACCTTACTGAGGTCTGCACTACCCGATTCGAACTGTTGGATTTGTATTACCAATTCGGAGCTCTGTACTATCCGATCGGGACCGCTGGCTTTGTATTACCGGCACAGGGGTCTGTACAACCTGATTCTGACTGTTGGATTTGGATTACCGGTACAGGAGTCTGTACTAACCTATAAGGACTGTTGGATTTGGGTTACTGGTAATGAGGTCTGTACAACCCGTTTCGGACTGTTGTATTTGTATTGCCGGAACTGAGGTCCTGGGTTCTGTCGTACTGTTAGATTTTAATTAACGGTACTGAGGTCTGTCATACTGTTAGATTTGCATTACCAGTACTGAGGTCTGTCGTACTGTTAGATTTGTATTACCGGTACTTAGGTCTGTCATACTGTTAGATTTGTATTACCGGTACTGAGGTCTGTCATACTGTTAGATTTGTATTACAGGTACTTAGGCCTGTCATACTGTTAGATTTGTAATACCAGAACTAAGGTCTGTCAAACTGTTAGATTTGTATTGCCGGTACTGAGGTCTGTCGTACGGTTAGATATGTATTACTGGTACTTGGGTCTGTCCTACTGTTAGATTTGTATTGCCGGTACTGAGGTCTGTCATACTGTTAAATTTGTATTGCCGGTACTGAGGTCTGCCGTACTGTTAGATTTGCATTACAGTTGTATTACCGGTACTTAGGTCTGTCGTTCTGTTAGATTTGTATTGCCGGTACTGAGGTCTGTCGTACTGGTAGATTTGTTTTACCGGTACTGAGGTCTGCCGGAGTGTTAGATTTTTATCACCGGTACTGAGGTCTGTCGTACTGTTAGATCTTATCACCGGTACTGAGGTCTGTCCTACTGTTAGATTTGTATTACCGGTACTGAGGTCTGTATGATTTTTATCACCAGTACTGAGGTCTGTCGTTCTGTCGTTCTGTCAGATTTTTATCACCGGTACTGAGGTCTGTCCTACTGTTAGATGTGTATTGCTTGTACCGAGGTCTATCGTATGGTTAGATTTGCATTACCGGTACTGAGGTCTGTCATACTGTTAGACTTGTATTGTCGGTGCTGAGGTTTGTTCTACTGTTCGATTTGTATTACCGGTAATAAGGTCTGTCCTACTGTTCGATCTGTATTGCCGGTACTGAAGTCTGTCGTACTGTTATATTTGTATTACCGGTACTGAGGTCTATCGTACTGTTAAATTTGTATTGCCGGTACTGAGGTCTGTCGTACTGTTAGATTTTTATCAACGGTACTGAGGTCTGTCCTACTGTTCGATCTGTATGGCCGGTACTGAGGTCTGCCGTACTGTTAGAGTTGTACTACCGGTACTGAGGTCTGTCCTACTGTTAGCTTTGTATTGCCGGTACTGGGGTCTGTCGCACAGTTAGATTTGTATTACTGGTACTTGGGTCTGTCCTACTGCTAGATTTGTATTACCGGTACAGAGGTCTGTCCTACTGTTAGATTTGTATTGCCAGTACTGAGGTCTGTCCTACTGTTAGATTTGCATTACAGTTGTATTACCGGTACTGCAGTCTGTCCTACTGTCTGTTAGATTTGTATTGCCGGTTCTGAGGTCTGTCGTACTGTTAGATTTGTATTACCGGTACTTAGGTCTGTCGTCCTATTAGATTGGTATCGCCGGTACGGAAGTCTGTCGGACTGTCAGATTTTTATCACAGCTACTGAGGTCTGTCGAACTGTTAGATTGGCATTACCGGTACAGAGGTCTGTCGGACTGTTAGATGTTTATCACCGTTACTGAGGTCTGTCGTACTGTTAGATTTTTGTCACCGGTACTGAGGGCTGTCCTACTGTTAGAGGTTCTTAGGTCTGTCGTCCTGTTAGATTGGCATTACCGGTACAGAGGTCTGTCGGACTGTTAGATGTTTATCACCGTTACTGAGGTCTGTAGTACTGTTAGATTTTTGTCACCGGTACTGAGGGCTGTCCTACTGTTAGATTCGTATTACTGGTACTGAGGTCTGTCGGACTGTTAGATTTTCATCACCGGTACTGAGGTCTGTCATACTGTTAGATTTTTATCACCAGGACTGAGGTCTGTCGGACTGTTAAATTTGTATTACCGGTACTTAGGTCTGTCGTCCTGTTAGATTGGTATCGCCGGTACGGAAGTCTGTCGGACTGTTAGATTTTTATCACAGCTACTGAGGTCTGTCGAACTGTTAGATTTGTATTACCGGTTCTTAGGTCTGTCGTCCTGTTAGATTGGCATTACCGGTACAGAGGTCTGTCAGATGTTTATCACCGTTACTGAGGTCTGTCGTACTGTTAGATTTTTGTCACCGGTACTGAGGTCTGTCGTACTGTTAGATTTGTATTGCCGGTACTGAGGTCTGTCGTACTGTTAGAGTTGTATTACCGGTACTTAGGTCTGTCATACTGTTATATTTGTATTACCGGTACAGAGGTCAGTCGTACTGTTTGATTTTTATTACCGGTACTGAGGACTGTCGTACTATTATAATTGTATTACCGGTACTGAGGTCTGTCGTACCGTTAGATTTGTATTACCGGCACTGAGGTCTGTCGTACTGTTAGATCTGTATTACCGATACTGAAGTCTGTCGGGCTGTTAGATTTTTATCACTGGTCCTGAGGACGGTCGTACTATTATAATTGTATTACCGGTGCTGACGTCTGTCGTACTGTTAGATTTGTATTACCGGTACTGAGGTCTGTCGTACTGTTAGATCTGTATTACCGGTACTGAAGTCTTTCGGACTGTTAGATTTTTATCTCCGGTCCTGAGGTCTGTCATGCTATTAGATTTTTATCGCCGGTACTGAGGTCTGTCCTACTGTTAGATATGTATTGCCGATACTGAGGTCTTTCGTACTGATAGATTTGCATTACCGATACTGAGGTCTGTCGTGCTGTTAGGTTTGCATTACCGGTACTGAGATCTGTCATACTGTTAGATCTGTATAACCGGTACTGAAGACTGTCGGACTGTTAGATTTTTATCACCGGTACTGAGGTCTGTTGTACAATTAGATTTTTATCACCGGTACTGAGATGTGTTCTACTGTTAGATTTGTTTTGCCGGTACAGAGGTCTTTCGTACTGTTAGATTTGCATTACCGATACTGAGGTCTGTCGTACTGCTAGATTTGTATTGCCGGTACTGAGGTAGGACGTTACTTGGGTTTGTCCTGCTGTTAGATTTGTATTGCCGGCACTGAGGTCTGTCATACTGTTAGATTTGTATTGCCGGTACTGAGGTCTGGCCTACTGTTAGATTTGTATTGCCGGTACTGAGGTCTGCCGTATTGTTAGATTTGCATTACCGGTACTTAGGTGTGTCGTCCTGTTAGATTTGTATTGCCGGTACTGAGTTCTGTCATACTGTTAGATTTGTATTACCGATACTGAGGTCTGTCGTACTGTTAGATTTGTATTGCCGGTACTGAGGTAGGTCGTACTGTTAGATTTGTATTACCCGTACTGAGGCCTGTCGTACTGTTAGATATGTATTACTGGTACTTGGGTCTGTCCTACTGTTAGATTTGTATTGCCGGTACTGAGGTCTGTCATACTGTTAGATTTGTATTGCCAGTACTGAGGTCTGTCCTACTGTTGGATTTGTATTGCCGGTACTGAGGTCTGTCGTACTGTTAGATTTGTATTACCGGTACTGAGGTCTGTCGGACTGTTAGATTGTTATCACCGGTACTGAGGTCTGTCGTGCTGTTAGATTTTAATCACCGGTACTGAGGTCTGTCCTACCGTTAGATTTGTATTACCGGTACTGAGGTCTGTATGATTTTTTCACCGGTACTGAGGCCTGTCGTTCTGTTAAATTTTTATCACCGGTACTGAGGTCTGTCCTACTGCTAGATTTGTATTGCTGGTACTGAGGTCTGTCGTACGGTTAGATTTGCATTACCGGTACTGAGGTCTGTCGTACTGTTAGACTTGTATTGCCGGAGCTGAGGTCTGTTCTACTGTTCTACTTGTGTTACCGGTAATGAGGGTCTGTCCTACTGTTCGATTTGTGTTGCCGGTACTGAGGTCTGTCGTACTGTTAGATTTGTATTACCGGTACATAGGTCTATCGTACTGTTAGATTTGTATTGCCGGTACTGAGGTCTGTCATACTGTTAGATTTTTATCACCGGCACTGAGGTCTGTCCTACTGTTCGATCTGTATTGCTGGTACTGAGGTCTCTCGTACTGTTAGAGTTGTATTACCGGTACTGAGGTCTGTCCTACTGTTAGCTTTGTATTGCCGGTACTGGGGTCTGTCGTACAGTTAGATTTGTATTGCTGGTACTTGGGTCTGTCCTACTGTTAGATTTGTATTACCGGTACAGAGGTCGGTCCTACTGTTAGATTTGTGATGACTGTCGGACTGTAAGAGATTTGCATTACAGTTGTATTACCGGTACTGAGGTCTGTCCTACTGTTAGATTTGTATTGCCCGTTTTGAGGTCTGTGGTACTGTTAGATTTGTATTACCGGTACTTAGGTCTGTCGTCCTGTTAGATTTGTATCGCTGGTACTGAGGTCTGTCGGACTGTTAGATTTTTATCACAGGTACTGAGGTATGTCGTACTGTTTGATTTGTATTACCGGTTCTTAGGTCTGTCGTCCTGTTAGATTTGTATTACCGGTACTGAGGTCTGTCGGACTGTTAGATTTTTATCACCGGCACTGAGGTCTGTCATACTGTTAGATTTTTGTCAGCGGTACTGAGGTCTGTCCTACTGTTAGATTCGTACTACTGGCAGTGATGACTGTCGGACTGTTAGATTTTTATTACTGGTACTGAGGTCTGTCATACTATTATAATTGTATTACCGGTTCTGAGGTCTGTCGTACTGTTAGATCTGTACTACCGGTACTGAAGTCTGTCAGACTGTTAGATTTTTATCACCGGTCCTGAGGTCTGTCTTGCTATTAGATTTTTATCGCCGGTACTGAGGTCTGTCCTACTGTTAGATTTGTATTGCCGATACTGAGGTCTTTCGTACTGATAGATTTGCATTACCGATACTGAGGTCTGTCGTGCTGTTAGGTTTGCATTACCGGTACTGAGATCTGTCGTACTGTTAGATCTGTATAACCGGTACTGAAGACTGTCTGACTATTAGATTTTTATCGCCGGTACTGAGGTCTGTCGTACTGTTAGATTTTTATCACTGGTACTGAGGTGTGTCCTGCTGTTAGATTTGTATTGCCGGTACAGAGGTCTTTCGTACTGTTAGATTTGCATTACCGATACTGAGGTCTGTCGTACTGTTAGATTTGTATTGCCGGTACTGAGGTCTGTCATACTGTTAGATTTGCATTACCGGTCCTGAGGTCTGTCGTACTGTTAGATTTGTATTACCGGTACTGAGGTCTGTCATACTGTTAGATTTGTATTACCGATCCTGAGGTCTGTCGTACTGTTAGATTTGTCTTACCTGTGCAGAGGTCTGTCATACTGTTTAATTTGAATTACTGGTACTTAGGTTATTCGTACTGTTAGATTTGTATTATCGGTACTTAGGTCTGTTGTACTGGCAGATTTGTAATACCTGTACTGAGGTCCGTCATACTGTTAGATTTGTACTACCGGTTCTGAGGTCTGTCGTACTGTTATATTTGTATTACCGGTACAGAGGTCTTTCGTACTGTTAGATCTGCATTACCGATACTGAGGTCTGTCGTACTGTTACATTTGTATTGCCGGTACTGAGGTCTGTCATGCTGTTAGATTTGTATTACCGGTCCTGGGGTCTGTCGTACTGTTAGATTTGTATTACTGATACTGAGGTCTGTCGTACTGTTATATTTGTATTGCCGGTACAGAGGTCTTTCGTACTGTTGGATTTGCATTACCGACACTGAGGTCCGTCGTACTGTTAGATTTGTATTGCCGGTACTGAGGTCTGTCATACTGTTAGATTTGTATTACCGGTACTGAGGTCTGTCATACTGTTAGATTTGCATTACCGGTCCTGAGGTCTGTCGTACTGTTATATTTGTATTACCGGTACTTAGGTCTGTCGTACTGTTCGATTTGTATTACTGGTACTGAGGTCTCTCATACTGTTAGATTTGTATTACCGGTACTGAGGTCTGTCGTACTGTTAGATTTGTAATACCAGAACTAAGGTCAGTCAAACTGTTAGATTTGTATTGCCGGTGCTGAGGTCCCTCGTACTGTTAGATTTGTATCACCGGTACTGGGGTCTGTCGTACTGTTAGATTTGTATTACCGGTAATAAGGTCCGTCGTACAGTTAAATTTGTATTACCGGTACTGAGGTCTGTCGCTCTGTTAGATTTGTATTACCGGCACTGTGGTGTGTCGTACTATTGTGATTGTATTACCGGTACAGAGGTCTGTCATACTCTTATAATTGTATTACCTGTACTGAGGTCTGTCGTACTGTTCGATTTGTATTACCGGTACTGAGGTCTGTCATACTGTTAGATTTGTATTACTGGTACTGAGGTTTGCCGTACTCTTTGATTTTTATTGCCGGTACTGAGGTCTGTCGTACTATTATAATTGCATTACTGGCACTGGGGTCTGTCGTACTGTTATAATTGTATTACCGTACTGAGGTCTGTCGTACTGTTAGATCTGAATTACCGGTACTCTGAGGTCTGTCGGACTGTTAGCTTTTTATCACCGGTACTGAGGTCTGTCGTACTGTTATATTTTTATCACAGGTACTGAGGTTTATCCTACTGTTAGATTTGTATTTCCGGTCTGAGGTCTTTCGTACTGCTATATTTGCATTACCAGTACTGAGGTCTGTCGTGCTGTTAGATTTGTATTGCCGGTACTGAGGTCCGTCGTATTGTTAGATTTGTATTACCGGTACTGAGGTCTGTCGTACTGTTAGATTTGTATTTCCTGTACTGAGGTTTGTCGTACTGTTAGATTTGTAATACCGGTACTGAGGTCTGTCCTACTGTTAGATTTGTTTTGCTAGTTCTGAGGTCTGTCGTACTGTTAGATTTGTATTGCCGGTGCTGAGGTCTGTCGAACTGTTAGATTTTTTTCACCGGTACTGAGGTCTGTCCTACTGTTCGATTTGTATTGACGGTACTGAGTTCTGTCGTTCTGCTAGGTTTGTATTACCGTTAGTGAGGTCTGTCCTACTGTTAGATTTGTATTACCGGTACTGAGGTTTGTCCTACTGTAAGATTTGTATTGCCGGTACTGAGGCCAGTCGTACGGTTAGATTTGTATTACCGGTACTGAGTTCTGTCTACTGTTAGATTTGTTTTACCGGTACTGAGGTCTATCGTACTGTTAGATTTATACCACTGGTACTGAGTTCTGTCCTACTGTTCGATTTGTATTGCCGGTACTGAGGTCTATCCTACTGTTAGATTTGTATTGCCACTAATGAGTTCTGTCGTACCGTTAGATTTGTATTACCGGTACTGAGGTCTGTCCTACTGTTCGATTTGTTTGCCGGTACTTAGGTCTGACGTACTGTTAGGTTTGTATTACCAGTACTGAGGTCTGTCATACTGTTCGATTTGTATTACTGGTACCGAGGTCTGTCATACTGTTAGATTTGTATTACCGGTACTGAGGTTTGCCGTACTCTTTGATTTTTATTACCGGTGCTGAGTTCTGTCTACTGTTAGATTTGTATTTCCGGTACTGTGGCCTCTCGTACTGTTAGATTTGCAATACTGGTACTAAGGTCTGTTGTGCTGTTAGATTTGTACTAACGGTACTGAGGTCTGTCGTATTGTTAGATTTGTATTGCCGGTACTGAAGTCTGTCATACTGTTAGATTTTTTTCACCGGTACTGAGGTCTGTCCTACTGTTCGATTTGTATTGTCGGTAAATTACAAATCTAATAGTATGACAGACCTCAGTACAGGTGATACAAATCTAACGGTTCAACAGACCTCAGTACCGGTAATACAAATCTAACAGTACGTCGGACCTCAGTACCGGCAATACAAATCTAACAGTACGAAAGACCTCAGTACCGGTAATACCAATCTAACAGTGTGAAAGACCTCAGCACCGGCAATACAAATCTAACAGTACGACAGACCTCAGTGCCGGTTATGCAAATCTCGCAGTACGAAAGACCTCAGACTGGCAATACAAATCTGACAGTAGGACAATCCTCAGTACCGGTGATAAAAATATAACAGTACGACAGACCTCAGTGCCGGTGATAAAAATCTAACAGTACGGCAGACCTCAGTTCCGGTAATACAGATCTAACAGTACGACAGACCTCAGTATGGTAATACAAATTTAACGGTTCGACAGACCTCAGTACCGGTAATACAATTATAACAGTACGACAGACCTCTGTACCGGTAACGCAATTATAATAGTATGACAGACCTCAGTACCGGTAATACAATTATAACAGTACGACAGACCTCTGTACCGGTAACGCAATTATAATAGTATGACAGACCTCAGTACCGGTAATAAAAATCAAAGAGTACGGCAAACCTCAGTACCGGTAATACAAATCTAACAGTATGACAGAGCTCGGGACCGGTAATACAAATCAAACAGTACGACAGACCTCAATACCGGTTATACAAACCTAACAGTGCGACAGACCTCAGTACCGGCAAACAAATCGAACAGTAGGAGAGACCTCAGTACCAGTGGATTAAATCTTATAGTACAACAGACCTCAGTACCGGTAAAACAAAACTAACAGTAGACAGAACTCAGTACCGGTAATACAAATCTAACCGTACGACAGACCTCAGTATGGCAATACAAATCTAACAGTAGGACAATCCTCAGTGCCGGTAATACAAATCTAACAGTAGTACAGACCTCAGTAACGGTAATACAAACCTAGCAGAACGACAGACCTCAGTACCGGCAATACAAATCGAAGAGTAGGACAGACCTCAGTGCCGCTGAAAAAAATCTAACAGTACGACAGAATCATTTCCGGCAATACAAGTCTACCAGTACGACAGACCTCAGTACCAGCAAAACAAATCTAACAGTAGGACAGACCTCAGTACCGGTATTACAAATCTACCAGTACGACAGACCTCAGTACAGGTGATACAAATCTAACGGTACGACAGACCTCAGTACCAGCAATACAAATCTAACAGTACGAGAGACCTCAGTACCGGTAATACCAATCTAACAGTGTGAAAGACCTCAGCACCGGCAATAAAAATCTAACAGTACGACAGACCTCAGTGCCGGTTATGCAAATCTAGCAGTACGAAAGACCTCAGACCGGCAATACAAATCTAACAGTAGGACAATCCTCAGTACCGGTGATAAAAATATAACAGTGCGACAGACCTCAGTACCGGTGATAAAAATCTAACAGTACGACAGACCTCAGTACCGGTAATACAGCTCTAACAGTATGACAGACCTCAGGATGGTAATAGAAATTTAACGGTTCGACAGACCTCAGTACCGGTAATACAATTATAACAGTACTACAGACCTCTGTACCGGTAATGCAATTATAATATTATGACAGACCTCAGTACCGGTAATAAAAATCAAAGAGTACGGCAAACCTCAGTACCGGTAATACAAATCTAACAGTATGACAGACCTCGGGACCGGTAATACAAATCGAACAGTATGACAGACCTCAGTACCGGTAATACAAACCTAACAGTATGACAGACCTCAGTACCGATACACAAATCGAACAGTAGGACAAACCTCAGTGCCGGTAATACAAATCTAGCGGTACGACAGACCTCAGTACCGGCAATACAAATCTAACAGTAGGATAGACCTCATCACCGGCAATACAAATCGAACAGGAGGACAGACCTCAGTACCAGTGGATTAAATCTAACAGTACTACAGACCTCAGTACCGGTAAAACAAAGCTAACAGTAGACAGAACTCAGTACCGGTAATACAAATCTAACTGTACGACAGACCTCAGTATGACAATACAAATCTAACAGTAGGACAAACCTCAGTACCGGTAATACAAATCTAACAGTAGTACAGACCTCAGTAACGGTAATACAAACCCAGCAGAACGACAGACCTCAGTACCGGCAATACAAATCGAACAGTAGGACAGACCTCAGTACCGGTGAAAAAAATCTAACAGTACGACAGAATCATTTCCGGCAATACAAATCTAACAGTTCGACAGACCTCAGTACCGGCAAAACAAATCTAACAGTAGGACAGACCTCAGTACCGGCAATACAAATCCAACAGCACGACAGACCTCAGTACCGGTAATGCAAATATAGCAGTACGAAAGACCTCAGACCGGCAATACAAATCTAACAGTAGAATAAACCTCAGTGCCGGTGATAAAAATTAACAGTGCGACAGACCTCAGTACCGGTGATAAAAATATAACAGTCCAACAGACCTCAGTGCCGGTAATTCAGATCTAACAATTCGACAGACCTCAGTACGGTAATACAAATCTAACGGTACGACAGACCTCAGTACCGGTAATACAATTATAACAGTACGACAGACCCCAGTACCGGTAGTGCAATTATAATAGGAGAACAGACCTCAGTACCGGTAATAAAAATCAAAGAGTACGGCAAACCTCAGTACCGGTAATACAATTATAACAGTATGACAGACCTCAGTACCAGTAATACAATTATAATAGTGCGACAGACCTCAGCACCGGTAATACAAATCTAACTGTACGACAGACCTTATTGCCGGTAATACAAATCTAACAGTACGACAAACCCCAGTACCGGTGATACAAATCTAACAGTACGAGAGACCTCAGTACCGGCAATACAGATATAAGAGTTTGACAGACCTTATTTCCAGTATTACAAATCTAACAGTACGACAGACCTCAGTACCGGTAATACAAATCTACCAGTATGACAGACCTCAGTACCGGTAATACAAATATAACAGTACGGCAGACCTCAGTACCGGTAATACAAATCTAACAGTATGACAGACCTCAGTACCGGTAATACAAATTTACCAGTACGACAGACCTAAGTACCGATAATACAAATCTAACAGTATGGCTAACCTAAGTACCGGTAATACAAATCAAACAGTACGACAGACCTCTGCACCGGCAATACATATCTAACAGTATGACAGACATAAGTACAGGTAAGACAAATCTAACAGTACGACAGACCTTAGTACTGGTAATACAAATCAAACAGTATGACAGACCTCAGTACCGGCAATACAAATCTAAAGATTACGGCAAACCTCAGTACTGTTAGATTTGCATTACAGTTGTATTACCGGCACTGAGGTCTGTCCTACTGTTAGATTTGTATTGCCGGAACTGAGGTTTGTCGTACTGTTAGATTTGCATTACCGGTACTTATGTCTGTCGTCCTGTTAGATTTGTATTGCCAGTACTGAGGTCTGTCGAACTGTTAGATTTGTATTAACGGCACTGAGGTCTGTCGGGCTGTTAGATTTTTGTCACCGGTACTGGGGTCTGTCGTACTGTTAGACTTTTATCACCGGTACTGAGGTCTGTCCTACTGTTAGATTTATATTACCGGAACTGAGGTCTGTCGGACTGTTAAATTTTTATCACCAGAACTGAGGCCTGTCGTTCTGTTAGATTTTCATCACCGGTACTGAGGCCTGACCTACTGTTAGATTTGTATTGCCGGTACTGAGGACTGTCATACTGTTAAATTTGCATTACCAGTACTGAGGTCTGTCGTACTGTTAGATTTGTATTGCCGGTACTGAGGTCTGTCGTACTGTTAGATTTGTATTACAGGTATTTAGGTCTGTCATACTGTTAGATTTGCATTACCGGTACTGAGGTCTGTCATACTGTTCGATTTGTATTACCAGTCCTGAGGTCTCTCGTACTGTTCGATTTGTATTACCGGTACTGAGGTCTGTCGTACTGTTGGATTTGTATTACCGGTACTGAGGTCTGTCCTACTGTTAGATTTGTATCGCCGGTACTGAGGTCTGTCATACTGTTAGATTTGCATTACAGTTGTATTACTGGTACTCAGGTCTGTCCTACTGTTGGATTGATTTGTATTGCCGGTACTGAGGTTTGTGGTACTGTTGGATTTGTATTACCGGTACTTAGGTCTGTCGTCCTTTTAGAGGTCTGTCGGGCTGTTAGATGTTTATCTCTGGTACTGAGATCTGTCGTACTGTTAGATTTTTATCACCGGTACTGAGGTCTGTCCTACTGTTAGATTTGTATTGCTGGTACTGAGGTCTGTCGTGCGGTTAGATTTGCATTATCGGTGCTGAGGTCTGTCGTACTGTTAGACTTGTATTGCCGGTGCTGAGGTCTGTTCTACTGTTCTATTTGTATTACCGGTAATGGGGTCTGTCCTACTGTTAGATTTATATTACCGGTACTGAGGTCTGTCGGACTGTTAGATTTTTATCACAGGTACTGAGGTCTGTCATTCTGTTAGATATTTATCACCGGTACTGAGGTCTGTCCTACTGTTAGATTTGTATTGCCGGTACTAAGGTCGTCTGTTGTACTGTTAGATTTGTTTTACCGGTACTTAGGTCTGTCGTCCTGTTAGATTTGTATTGCCGGTACTGAGGTCTGTCGTTCTGTTAGATTTGTCTTACCGGTACTGAGGTCTTGCGTGCTGTTAGATTTTGATCACCGTTAATGAGGTCTGTCGTACTGTTAGATTTTTATCACCGGTACTGAGGTCTGTCTTACTGTTAGATTTGAATTACCGGTACTGAGGTAGGTGTGTGCTGTTAGATTGTTATCACCGGTACTTAGGTCTGTCGTCCTGTTAGATTTGTATTGCCGGTACTGGGGTCTGTCGTACTGTTAGATTTGTATTGCCGGTATTAAGGTCTATGCTTCTGTTAGATTTGTATTGCCGGGACTGAGGTCTGTCGTACCGTTAGATTTGTATTACCGGTACTGAGGTCTGTCCTACTGTTCGATTTTTTTGCCGGTACTGAGGTCTGTCGTACTCTTTGGTTTGTATTACTGGTACTGATGTCTGTCCTACTGTTTAATTTGTATTACCGGTACTGAGGTCTGTCCTACTGTTAGATTTGTATTGAGGTCTGTCGTATTGTCAGATTTCTACTACCGGTAGTGTGGTCTGTCCTACTGTTTGATTTATATTGTCGGTATTGAGATCTGTCGTGGTGTTAGATTTGCATTACCGGTTCTGAGGTCTGTCGTACTGTTAGATTTGTATTACCGGTACTGAGGTCTGTCGTACTGTTAGATTTGTATTACCGGTACAGAGGTCTGTCGTACCGTTAGATTTGTATTTCCGGTACTGAGGTCTGTCGTATTACGGTAAGTGTGAACTGAAAAAGAAGTTGCGTCACGACTACCACATGTGGTATATAATTGTCAAGAAAGTCTTGTTTTTTCAACTATTATTCCGTCTTCCTAATATTCCATCTACATCATCAAGGCATACCTTCTAATATTAGTCAGTCGGTACAAATCAAGTTTACCCCCTCCCCTCCCCCCTCCCCTGCCCCCCCCCCCCCCACCCCCAATCAATCATCTTCGCCACGCATCTGAACTGTAGATAAAACGTCTCTATTAGTTTTCATTTTGCGTTAAAAGGTTTAAAGCAACCATATTCCAGCTTTGGACACAAGAGCCCCCTCGCACATTCTATTAAATTCTAGCAAAACAATTATTGAGGAACTAATTTTGACAACTGAAAATAATCTAGCACCATACGAGGTGAGATTAGAATACCGAGAGAATTCTTGCTTTGTAAAATAAATCCATTGGAAAATTGTCGTCTATAAGTTAGAGATGAAATTATTTATCCAAATGGCTCGAAAAAACAACATTGTAGTACTTCAGAAAGAAGACAATAACACGACGTTCATCTGCCGTAACAAATGTTTTCTTATTGCAGGGTCTGCTAGCAATATGGAACATGGTTTTCACCTATTCTGGTTTGATTATTTTTCATCAGTGACGTCATGCCACATTGCATGAGCGGCATCACGTAGGTTGGCAATGTAGCACCTGAGCATGTTATGACTGTTGTGCCATCATTACCATGCAGAATTAGAGATACGTGGCGTCAGTGCACAGACGCAGAACGTGTTGATAGTGTGGAGCGTATTTTCGTCATCTGTGTTCGCCGATAAAGCGCGACCTGATTTCCATGTTGTCCCAAGTGCAATTTTTATGTTTTCGAGATAATCGATTTTTAAAGTTTGGAAGTCGGGTGGGGGCAATCTATTTGGTCTACAAATACAATGTCGAATTGAAACGATAAAGAAATCATTTCTGTGTGCGACTGAATATGTGGTGTTGGTGATTAGCGGCTATATATGACATTTTTCTGCAAGTTTCTGGGGGAAGGGTACCCAGATTGGGAGTTGGGACAAGATGGAACTAACATCTAATGAAATGTGATGCGTAGTCCAACATGGCACCTCCATTTATTTTCACTTCCATTTTGTTCTATGTAGTTGAATCAAAAGTAAAATATGTACTTAGGACAAGACAGACGCCATCGACGATATGAAATCCTGTAAAGCACGATGGAATTTATGCTTATTAAACTCTAACTGCTCTATGTGCAGAAGGATATAAGATATTTCATCGTTCGAGAAACCCCATAGATATCAGTTAAATGCAAGTACAAATTGATCCTGCCCATGCACACCTTCACACATGATTTGAAACCTGTTTTATCGTACAGAAATAATACTTTCTAAAGTAATCTTGAGTATTGTTCCTAATGGCAATTCGAGTCCAAAACAGTTAATGAATATGAACGAATAGAGCTTTGTTAATTTAAAGCCATTACAAAGTTGAATTAAATTGGAATAAATGTTTGATGATTACTGTCAGTTTCCTTTTTAATCGTCCAAGAGCCAGAGGAATCACACAGAAAAAGATACAAGTAGTACCACTGCTGATGAAATTCAATAATACTGTCGTTTCTGGTTTGGTTTGCGCCAACTTGAATTCGACCATACGAATCTGGAAAACGCGGATGTATCTAACTAGGTTCATGAAGTTACTTTGACGTTGGGCGTTGAGCGTTCGTTTGACATTGTTATTAGGGTAGTTTAACGTTGGACATTCGCCTGAAGGTCGCTCGATGTTCAGTGCTTGACATTCGTTTGGCATTCTGCCTGAAGTCAGTTTCGTGAAAACTGACTGCAGAGGTGAAAAGGACTGCAGAGGTGAAACTGACTGCAGAAGGTTAAATGAAAGTAAAACGCTGAATGTGAAACTGAATGCTGACTAATGTTCAACATCAAACTCACGAAAGCTAAATCTCATCAGAATGTCCAACACCCAACGTAAAACTGACAAAAGATGGATGTCTAAAGATATTTAATGTCCAACGCACAACGTTAAGCTTACTTCACGGTCTTTATCTAACTGTCTAATACAAGCACCCAGGGACCTAATTATACAGAAAAAAAGGAATTCATCAATAGTGCAAAACAGATTATTGCAATAACCAGAATGTTCAAAGCCGCGACAAGTGAGTGGCAAATGTTAACCATTTTTCTCGTCCCATTGTTCTCACTGTGTTAAGGAACAACCGATGTGGGTGCCTATGTGGACAGTGGACACATTTACTGTCGTATTTTTTGTCACATCTTAATCAATTCACGCCCACGGCTCGGTGATCAGGAACAACACTGATTGTAAAACAAAAGTAATCCCACGTCAAACTTACCTCTGGAGTACATAAACAATTGTGTGGAGCATCTGTATTGAGTATGTGGACTGGGTCAACACTATTTGTGGAATTTCAGTACTCGAAGGCAATGTTGCGTCAATCATCATGCACTTTCAAAACATATGTAGCGACAGTGTGGTTGAAATCTGCCTCTGTACTTCTCTTCACTCGCCAGCTACTCGTGACAAACGAAGATGGGTATGGGGTAAAATTTCGGCCAGCTAACTAGATTACGATCAATTCTTACAGAGACCGATTTTGACACACCACTTACTGTCATGTTTTACCAATATCTGAGAAAGGCTGATGAATGTGAAAGACTTGAAATTTGTCTGAGCGAATATATAAAATTGGATACAATCTTAGAATAAAGCAGCGCTTTTACAGCACGCAACCACCTATGTTTTATTGGTAAAACAGGACACAGTTACCAATGTTTTATTGGTAAAATAGGACCCAGTAACCAATGTTTGGGGTGGAAGTCTTAAAAAAATTACAACATGGCTAAAAACAATATTGGCTAAACTTGACTTTATATCCATGCTGCGGTCACGATTAGTCACGATGCAGAAAAATGTGACCTTAACCACAAAGCAATAAATGAATGAATCTGACTGAAGCCTAAGTCGTAGGTAAAATATCAAAGCAATAAACGAATGAAAAAGCTACCAGATTTTGGTATTATTGAGTTCCAGTAGACTAGTCACCCGTCGTAAACATCACAATTTTCACAGCATAATGATTACCATACCATGATTTTATTTATTTATTATTGGTACTGAGGTCCCATATGTCTGCAGTGGGGCGTATCATGACAGCAACACAGCCAAAAAGTCAAGTTTAGTCCAATTGTTCACAGCCATGGTGCCCATTTTAGAGGACGTCAACCAAAAACATTGCTTACTAGGTCCTATTTCACCAGCGAAACAAAATTTGTAAAGAAGCACCCCTTTACTGCCCAGGTCTCCCATGAGATTACCATGATGACTATCAGATACGAACTGAAATTGTGTCGAAATATCTTATTTTAAATAGCTCCCACTCAGATGCCATTATGGTTTGATATCTCCCAGTCATGGTATAAATCCTTTGCTAATATCATGCTTGATGTTGATATCAAATAATACTTAAACTTCGAGAAATATTTTGAAGATCGAAGAAAATCCCTAAAAGCAAGAAAGAAAATATAAAAACAAATAAACAAGCAAACGTGAACGAATTTAGTCTGTGCGGATATGCCTAGTTACAATTTGTAGGAGAGTGCCTATATGCTCCTCCCATAAATTGTTTTAAAGCAAAGACATCTGAAAATATCTGGAAGACTAAAAAAATCTTGCACTCCGCCAGTTAATGTGATACAAGACACGGGACCCAGACGCACTGCCTTGTATCACACTGAGAGACCATGTTTGAGTGTTATTTTGGTGTTTTCTGAATACTGGGTAGCTGTCTTTACATGATATCTTAATGCAATCCAAGACCCGTACCCTGGCGCCTTGTCTTGTAGCATACTGAGAGACCATGTTCAGGTGTTATTGCAGCTGTTTCTAAATACTGGATATTTATATTTACCATGTAAGATCGTAGATCACCATGTATGTCGAGTCGATGCTTTAGAGTTTTAGGTTTCTGCCCCCCCCCCCCCCACGCCCCCCCCCCCCCCTTCCAACACATACACATACTTGGGTAAACATATCTGCGCCCATGGCAACAAAACAGCGTTCAACAGCAGTAAATCGAAACTGCCATCTTGGACTTTAATCCGACAAGAGGGTGAATGTACAGCACAGAATGTTGTAACATTCAGTTCCACATTGATCGAAGTAAACATTTTATGCATACAATGTCAGTTAGGACAAAATGGAATCGTTCATTTGGTTGATCGTCAAAAGTGGCAATATGGAAGTATAGTGTTTCAGCAGAAGTCCAAGATGGAACTGAAAAATTGTGCTTTGGATGCACTTGGGACAAACAATAATCGCTTATATTTTGTAGGGATACGAGATACAGTCTAGATTCCATCACCAGTCGACGCGCAATAAAATTCGGTTCCACCGGTACCCGAACCTCATTTTCTCCCAAAATGTCACTTGGGACAACATGGAAATCAAATCGCGAAAGGTCATCATCTTGGTTTCCAAAATGGCACGTGGGTATATGGAGGTTAGTATGGAATGTGAGTGAGTTTTAATTGTCAGCTCAATTTATTTGAAGTACGTCAGGCCTTATGTTCCTTGGTGAAATTCTCGGTTTTCTCATCTCCGTCCGATTTTCTGCACACCAGGGCCATATTTCCGGACGTAGCCGATAACCGTCTAACTCTCTAAAATTAAAACTTCCCATTTAATCACAGTTAGCCTGAATGAAGTAGGCGGAGACAAACTATTTTTCTGCTACAATTTATTTATTTATTGGTTGTCTAACCACACTTTCGACAGCCAGGGTCACCTCGTGTCGAACAGTTTGACGGGTATAGAGGAGCATTTGTCAGACTTCCCAAAGTACTAACTCCGAACAAGCTGGGTTAGCACGGGTTGAAGACAGGTGCACCATCAACGTGCAGTACTAAGTACGCAGCATCACCGTGACCCCAAGTGGGTAATCGGGATGAAATGCCTTGCTCAAGGACACAACGCAGTTACCCCCGTCGGAGATAGAAACGTGGACTTTACGGTTTGAAGTCCAATGCCATACCACAGAGCCTCCACCTTCCCTTCTGCTGCCATTGAAAGCAAGAAAGTCCTCCCACCCAACTTAAAATGCCACTAATCTAAACATGCCCGTAGGATAAAATGCCCTCAATGATAATACATGAGTGAAAAAAATTCAGTCACCAAGAATTCGGTATCCAATCCATGCAGTGGCTTGACCCTTTACCCAAGACAAAAACCCGACTTGTGCTATTTACAAATAACGCCCATCAAAGTTTACTATTTTTTAATGTTTTGTCTCAAACACAGGGCTCGTGACTTCTCGTTGGAACGAGCTCACTGAAATTTTCAGGCAAAAAATAAAATTTTAGTTATTCAGGAATATGTTTCAAGGTTCACCTGCTATTCGGGTTACATGAAGACTTAAGATGTATATGTTATATTAATTTTGTAGGGAACATGTAGCTCTTCACCCATACTCAAATACATGTAGCTCCCCACCAATACTCAAATACATGGAGCTACCCACACATACTCAAATACATGTTGCTCACCACCCGTACTCAAATACATGTAGCTCCCCACCCATACTCAAATACATGTAGCTCCTCACCAATACACAAATACATGGAGCTCCCCACATATACTCAAATACATGTTGCCCCTACCCGTACTCAAATACATGTAGCTCGCCACCCATACTCAAATACATGTATCTCAGCACCAATACTCAAATACGTGTAGTTCCCCACCATTACTCAAATACATGTAGCTCCCCACCCATACACAAATACATGTAGCTCCCCATCCATACTCAAATACATGGAGCTCCCCACCCATACTCAAATACATGTAGCTCCTCACCTATACTGAAATACATGTAGCTCCTCACCTATACTGAAATACATGTAGCTCCCTACCCATATTCAAATACATGTAGCTCCCTGCCCACACTCAAATGCATGTAGATCCTCACCCATACTGAAATACATGTAGCTCCCTACCCCTACTGAAATTACATGTAGCTCCTCACCCATAGTCAAATATATGTAGCTCCACATCCACACTCAAATACATGTAACTCCACGCCCATACTCAAATACATGTAGCTCCCCGCCCATACTCAAATACATGTAGATCCCCACACTACTCAAATACATATAGCTCCCTACCCCTACTGAAATTCTATAGACAAAAACATGTAACTCCAAACCCATACTCAAATTACATGTAGCTCCTCACCCATATTCAAATACATGTAGCTCCCCATACATACTGAAAAACATGTAGATCCCCACCCATACTCAAATACATGCAGCCCCCACCCATACTCAAATACATGTAGCTCCCCACACTACTCAAATACATATAGCTCCCCACCCATACTCAAATACATGTAGCTCTCCACGCTTCTCAAATACATGTAGATCCCCACCACTGCTCAAAGTACATGTAGCTCCCGAACCATACTCAAGTACATGTAGCTACCCCAGCCACACTCATACACATGTAACTTCCAACCCACACTCAAATAGATGAAGCTCCCCACCCATACTCAAATTAAATGTGGCATCCAACCCATACCCAATTACAGGTAGCTCCCACCCATAGTCAAATACATGTCGCTCCCCACCATACTAAAATGACATGTAGCTCTTCCAGCATTGCTCAAACACATATAGATCTTCATCCGTAATCAAATACATTTAGTTCCCCACCCATACTCAAATACATGTAGTTCCCCATCCTACTCAAATGCATGCAGCTCGCCGCACATACACAAATACATGGCGCTCCCCATCAATACTCAAATATACATGTAGCTCCCCACCCACACTAAAATAAATGTAGCTCCCAACCCATACTCAAATACATGTACCTCCCCACCTATACTCAAATACATACAGCTCCCCATCCATACTTAAATACGTGTAGCTCCCCACACATACACAAGTACATGTAGCTTCGCACGTGAACTCAAATACATGTCACTCCCCACCCATACTCGAAATCATGTAGCTCTCCGCCAATACGCATACGCTCATATTAAAAAACGTGTAGCTCCCCACCTATACTCGAATACATGTAGCTCCCACCCATACTAAAATACGTTTCACACGCCACCCATACTCAAATACTTGTAGTTCCCCACCCATACTCAAATATATGTAGCTCCCCACCCATACTCAAATACATGTAACTCTACACCCATACTTAAATATATGTAGCTCTCCACCCATACTGAAATACATGTAGCTCCCCTCCCATACTCAAATACATGTAACTCTCCATCCCATAATCAAATATATATAGCTCTTCCACCCATACTCAAATACATGTAACTCCCCACTCATACTCAAAAACATGTATCTCCCCACTTGTACCGAGATACCTGTAGCTCCCCGCCCATACTAAAATATGTATCATAGACGACTTACATAAGCTATCACACACATTTACACTATGTACACAAATAACAAACTTTTTTGAATAAATATTGTTTAAACTAAAATATGTATCACTCCCCACACATACTCAAATACACGTAGTTCCCCACCAATACTTAAATATATGTAGCTCTCAACCCATACTCAAATACATGTTGCTCCCCACCCATACTCAAATACATGCAACACTCCAGTTATTCTCAAATACATGTAACTCCCGCCCCATACTAAATACATGTTGCTCCCCATCCATACTCAAATACATGTAGCTCACCACCCATACTGAAATACATGTAACTCTCCACCCATACTCAAATACATTAAATATATGTAGCTCTCCACCCATACTGAAATACATGTAACTCTCCACCCATACTGAAATACATGTAACTCTCCACCCATACTCAAATACTTGAAGCTCCTCACCCATACTAAAATACGTGTCACTCCCCACCCATACTGAAATACGTTCAGTTCCCCACACATACTCAAATATATGTAGCGCCTCACCCATACTCAAAGACATGTAACCCTCCACTCATACTCAAATGTATGTAGCTCTCCACCTATTCTCAAATACATATTGCTCCAAACCCATGCATACTCAAATACATACATACATACATACAGTAAGTAAGTCTTTATTTACGTGACATGTGCGATAAAATACAATCATTTTCAGTCTTATAATTTATTTCACAGAAAGGCACCCGGCCAATTTGACCTATATGTCACGGTGCAATAGTGATTATAAAGACGAATGCTCGAGGGTACCACACACTCATCACAATCATACTCCATTACCACCCCCCCCCCTCAGTCTATTGTAAAATATCCACTAACCCAGCCTACCCAGTATACCGAGGTTATCCTCTCCTACCCCCCCCCCCCCCCTCATTACACGAGGATATTTACATGTACCTCTCTCTCTCTCTCTCTCTCTCTCTCTCTCTCTCTCTCTCTCTCTCTCTCTCTCTCTCTCCCATTCACCCTTCCAAACACATATATACAAGCGTGGAAGCAGTGTATCTTTGTTTCTCTGACGAGAAATACAAACATTTGCGATTTCAAAATAACATAACATCGTCCATCGGCCGCTTATCGACCGTATGTTAGGTCCTCCTTGCTAGACAGAGGACACTTCAACTTTCAGGTTATAGACCTGGAATCCTGGTTCTCCTGGAACGTCAGTGATTCACCACGGAAGAATCTATCAGTCACAGTTAGCCCTTCACCCAACGCCAGCAGCAGACGACGCCCGTAAAAAAATTCTCGTGTAACTAAAAATTTACATTTTTTTTTTGCTTCAGAAACAGAAACATAGGCCACGGCCCCACGCTGGAACGAGCCCAACGGGTTCGCTTCAATGAGGGGGCGCACCCATGCCTCCGACGCAAAACTGAAAATATAAAAAACCGAACAGTAATTTTCATGTACAGCGCCGGCCGGCTTATGCTGCCACGTTGGGCAAAGTGTAAAACAACTAGAAGCCCTGTCACCATTAGCGCAGTATAACCTCATTAGTTAACGCACTACATACTGCAGAATAATGTTATAATCTACTTAAATAAAGAGGGACTGCTCCATAGAGCAACACAAGATATAAAACACCTGCAAACATCCATCACATGGATAACCGGGCTGCACCCAGTGATCCATGTGACAAAAGTTTGCCGGAGTTCTATTTCGTGTTGGCAGTGCGCTATTTTCCAGAGTATTGCCGAATACACCGACAGGACTTTCAGTTTCAACCGTAGCAATAAGAAAATATTATCTGTCGCCCCAGAGCCATTCTGTCCCAAGTGCACTATATAATAGAGTGCACTTAGGACAGGGCGGCACTATGGCGGTAAATTATCCGTTCTACAGGTGTAAATGGTTCGCAGGCTTGACACTGAAATGACATTTCAGGCTGAACTATAGCGGGAATGCTTTCCCCTATCATAAGCCCTGGTGAGATAAGTAGCAGATTGTCGAGGGTAATTTACAAGCAACATTTTCAAAATGTCACTGCTTGGAGAGAGTATTTCTTCGGCATGTGCACTAGGAACACATTTCATCAGTTCTTCTCTCAAATCGGAATAAAATGAGCATTTTAGAAGAAAATGAAATTCATTAAATTTCGTTCTTGGTACAAAAGCAGCATAATCTATCTGTTATTTTTTCACTTTTATATCTACCTGTCTCCATCCGTAGCGGGAGAACCCCCACATCTAAATTGTGCCATTACAGACCTTTCATAGCGATTTAACCCCATTTTAATATATTTTTCTGTCTGATAAGATTCTTTGAAAGAAATATATGTTCTAAGCTTAGTGACAAAAGTGATACTATTCAACCATTTGAAGTTACTATTGCATTTAACCTTAATTTCAGACTTTCTAATATTACAAGGGTGTTTATGCTCGTACACAGATAATTTTCCCATATTTTCAAATATACTTTTAACCTCATAACACCACCCCTTTTCACTGTTTTCATAATCCCAAAGAAATATTTTGTGTAATAAGCGATCAGTATCAAGATTAACCAGGCGATTCCAAAGTCGGAGCATATTAATCCATCTTCTTTCAATTGACTGGGTCAGTCCCATTTCACAGGTTACTGCCGACGTTGGCGTCAACCTGTGAACACCTAAGTAATACCTTAAGGCCTTATTTTGGACTGTGTCTATACATGCTAATTTTTTGAACCCCAACACCTCTGATGCGTAATCAACCACTGGCGTAACACAACTTTCATACAATTTCTGATACGCTGAAAATCCAATATCTTTGTATGAATATATTTTACAAATCATAGCACGTAAGGCTCTGCTTGCAGCTTTATCTAACACAGCCCCAGTACCAGAGAAATCCTTAAATTCATTCCCGAATCAAATGGTTTTCCGCGCCGAAGGCGCGCAGGGACGATATGGGGACCAAGCCCCTTTCGACCCTCATTAGCTGTAGAATTTGAAAGTGTCAGACCGTGGTATAGGAGGAGAAGTTGTGGGTCGTTAGCGGCGCTTGTGTCTTTTCTGCTTCTTTTTCAGAGGTGGAGGTTTGGAAGGAGAGACAGTGGTAGTTGATGTTGTTGGTGGGCTGTCTGATGGTGGTTGCTGAGTTTTGTAGGGTCTGGTCCTAGCCGAGGCTGGAGTGGTTGTGGGTGATTGCTGAGTCTTTTGTTGTTGTTGATTTCTGGCGACTATTAGTTTTTTGGTTTCTTCGACTTTTTGCATGAATAGTTCGTATTGCCTGTCCATCGTTTGTCTGTGAAGGTCCTTTTGTATCTCGTGTTCCCGTAACATGTTCTCTATCCTGTCGTCCTCGTCCTGGCATTCTGGTTTAGAAGGAAGAGGCGAGTGGGGATCAGGAAGAGGCGAGAGGGCGGCTTCCATTTCCACCTCAGTCTCCACAGACTCTTCCACATCCGACAATACCGACTGGGAAACCGGCATTATGATGGGGCTGTCTGTGGGAGTGGGAGGGGAAGCGGTGACCGCCTCTGGCTCTTTCGTTTCCTCACCTTTCTCTTTCTTCGTCTCCAAGAATGCCTCCAAGAGTCGGGAATCCCTCCGCTTGGTGGACGGGCTCTTCTTGCTTCTCCTTCTCTTTTCAGGGCCTCCAGGCCTCCCCGGGTGAGGACCAGTGCGAGAGGGGATCCTCTCACCAAAGGTGCTACCTCTCCCCGAGGAGGGTGGTGTCTTGGTTGTTTCCGCAGGTTCAATCTTGAATTCAAGATTCAGATGGACGTTCTCGCCCATTTCCTGGATGGTCCAGGAGATGGGGCAAGAGACGCCCAGAGCTGAGATGTATTTGAGTAAACGAGCTTGTAATTCCAGGTTTTCCATTTCAATTAGTTGGTGTTGACACTCTGAGTTCAAAAGTGTGAATGTCCACGTGTGAATGTCCACGTGTGAATGTCCACACGGTAATGATGAAATAAGAAGAAATCCTAAGTGTATCATTCAGGACCACTCCAAGATATTTATATTTATCAACTGTTTCCAAATAGCACTCACCAAATTTAAAAATAAATTTACTTCGTTTTATTCTAGAATTTCTAAAATGTACGATTTTGGTTTTTTCTTTATTAATCACCATTTTCCATTGTCTCCACCAATTGTGGACAATGTCAAACATTGTTTGTAAATCATTTTCATTTTCACTGACTGGAACCACGTCATCTGCATACAGTAGAATTGACATGCTTGTTGTTCCAATGGAAACGCCTTTGTTTGCATCCTTAATCAAACGTACCGAATCATCTATGGAAAGGGTAAACATTGTCGGCGAGAGATTGTCACCTTGTTTTACGCCTGACTTACACGTGAACATGTCAGTTAAGCTAGTGTTTACCCAAACACACGATAAGGTCATTTCATACATGTTGCTAATTGATCGATACAATTTACCATCGACACCAAGCTTCAACAGTTTAAATAATAACATATTCCTATCAACTTTATCAAATGCTTTTTTAAAATCAATAAAGCCCGAAAAAATTTGCGATTTTTCTCGAATCAAAGCCGTCAAGGCATATATTATTGGGATAGGGACAATTGCCCCACAGACACTTGCCTCGATTGCAGAGCGGACAATTGCCCCGAACGGACAATTGCCGTGCGGACATTTGCCCTGGTTGCTAAATTCAAGACCGGACATTTGCCGCGGTAAGATAATAAACAGGTCTGGCGTTTTCAGGAGAGGGATTTATTCGCTCACCTATTGCTCGCTTTAAAAAAATTAAGGAGAGCGAAAACTAGCCACATTTTTTCAGATCACTGCTTTGTTGATGGTCTCTGAAAGACGGCTATATTGTCCCTCCCACATCTCCGGGCCTTGCTGGGGCCCGGAGGTGTGGGAGTGACAGGTTAACCGTCTCACAGAGACAACCTTGTTAGCAGCACGAAATAAAATCTACAAAGCCAACTAAGCAGAATTCATTAATGGTAAAACTTCATTTTTCCACTTTTAGCTTTTGTATGATTGGGGAGGAGAAGTACTCGCTCCCCAGGCCATGCTAGGAGAGCAATTTTTAGCCCTCCTTCATTTTTAAGAATCCCAGGTATGAATAAAGTCCAGTAGATATACAAAGAATATCACCCTGTGAGGCTTGAAAAGCATAATTACTAAAATGGCTTCTTAGTTGGTTTCTCTATATCGACAGCTTTTATAAGCCCTAATTGGCCCTTATAAGTTTCACTATTTAATTATATCCGTTTATTATCACCCGTTTTCAACCAATGACTCTATTCGGGAGCAGATGTCCTCCTCTGATCTCTATACCGGGGCAAATGTCCGCGGGGCAAATGTACGTCCGGGGCAAATGTCTGTTTTCTTGAAAAATGTAACCAGGGCAAATGTCCACGGGGCAAATGTCCGGGTTTCTATATTATCAATACAAGATCGATTTGCTCGAAATCCGTATTGTTCATCAACGATAAGATTATTATCTCAGCGAATTCCTCGAAATCCGCATTGTTCATCAACGATAAGATTATTCATCTGAGCGAATTCCTCGAAATCCGCATTGTTCATCAACGATAGGATTATTTATCTCAGCGAATTCCTCGAAATCCGCATTGTTCATCAACGATAAGATTATTTATCTCAGCGAATTCCCCGAAATCCGCATTGTTCATCAACGATAAGATTATTTATCTCAGCGAATTCCTCGAAATCCGCATTGTTCATCAACGATCAGATATTATTTATCTCAGCGAATTCCTCGAAATCCGCATTGTTCATCAACGATAAGATTATTTATCTCATCGAATTCCTCGAAATCCGCATTTTTCATCAACGATAAGATTATTTATCTCCGCGAATTCCATCAAGCGATTATTCAAAACATTATTATAGAGTTTACAACAGGAGGATAACAACGATATCCTTCTATAGTTCAGTAGATCCCTCAGATCAGTTTTTTTTTATTTTTGGGTATAGACGAGATAATGGTTTTCTTCCAATGAGTTGGAATTATTCCAGTATCAAAATAGGCGAGATGATGCTTTTCTTCCATTGAGTTGGAATTATTCCAGTTTTCTTCCATTGAGTTGGAATTATTCCAGTTTTCTTCCATTGAGTTGGAATTATTCCAGTATTAGGCGAGATGATGCTTTTCTTCCATTGAGTTGGAATTATTCCAGTACTAGGCGAGATGATGCTTTTCTTCCATTGAGTTGGAATTATTCCAGTATCAAAAATAAACTGAAATAGGGAGAGTAAAACTCTGGCTACCACGGGTTTTTTCAAAGACTCATAAGGAATTTTATCACACCCAACTTCTTTTCCATTTTTGGCTTTTTTAAGGACATTTTCAATTTCATTTAGTTCAATTTGCTAAAAATTTTTCGGCATTCGTGAACTCAGAAAGGGGTGTAGGAAACCTATTATTATTTTTATTTTTTTTTTACGCTTAATGAAAGCTTTCTCCTTTTCATTCATACTTTTCCACAATGTTGTAAGATCATATTTCCAGAACGGTTTCAAAAATTTAAATTTCTTATACGATTTTGAGACACTGGAGAGGCCAAATTTTGGAATATGCACTATTATTTCGTCTGTCATAAAGGACATCTACAGATTGTTGTGTTTCACGACAGGATTCGATTTTATAAATAAGCTCATCCATAAACCGCATAAATAACTCCGAACTCATGATGCTCTCTGGGAGTGATTTTTTTTTATTCTAGTGTTACCGCTTTACTTCGCTTCTTCGGACCTCATACCGACATTAAACATATCAATATTATATTCAAAGGTTACAAAACTGTGATCTGAGGGTTTAGTTTTCTCTCTGACATAATTTATGAGATTAAAGTCTTCAATAAGACTGGACTGAAAATGAACTTGAAAATTTTCACATTTACTTAAAATGTAGTGGGACACGCACATATAATCAATGAGAGATTTTCCCTTGATGCTCACTGATGTGAAATTATTGGTCAGATTCCTACCTGTGCAATTTAAACAACAGATTTTGGCATCTGTTAAAAATTCAACGAACACACGACCATGCTGGTTAACAGCATTACCCAATACCTCGCGATTGCATATCTCATCAAATTGCTCATTGAAGTCTGCTAAGTCACCAATACGGGCATTGAAGTCCCCTATACTCAAATACATGTTGCTCCCCACCCATACTCAAATACATGCAACACTCCAGCCATTCTCAAATACATGTAACTTCCGACCCATACTAAATACATTTTGCTCCTCATCCATACTCAAATACATGTAGCTCACCACCCACACTGAAATACATGTAACTCTCCACCCATACACAAATACATGAAAATCCCCACCCATACTAAAATACGTGTCACTCCCCACCCATACTGAAATACGTTTAGTTCCCCACACATACTCAAATATATGTAGCTACTCACCCATACTCAAATACATGTAACTCTCCACTCATACTCAAATATATATTTGAGCCTTTCCGGGTAAGCCCCTGCGATTGTGCGAACATGCTCATGCGGCCAGTGTGATTCTGCGGGCGGGGAGGGCCACAAGTCACAGCCATATCTAAAAAAACATTCCTCAGATTTTCATAATTCTTTCATTTAAGGTTTGGCTACATTTGACTAAGCACCTTATCGGTTATGGCTATTCATTATGTGAGCTATGACTGTGTCGTCCGTTCCCTGATCTTGTCTTGCTACCAATAGTCTCACTATAATTACCTAGATTATCTGACAATACTCCCACGCGAGAATACAGCCAAGTAAGTGGCATCTTCACACATCCAGCGTTGATAGTGGTCGACGCACTACATATAACGGAGGCGTGACCTCTTATCAGTTCTCACTCACTACCTCGTTTTTGGATATCGGCATTCTATCTACTACCCGACTAGAGAGATCGCCCATTATGATTCCCGGTGCCCAATTAAGAGATCTTATTGTTCGTCCGCGTGGAAAATGTCCCAGCCCCCCGGCCATTGCCATCAGCACTCGCATTTCTCCTCGAGGGTGGGAGCTGGAGGGGATGGACGGGTGACGGGAACGGTGCCACGAGCTTTATTCAACCAGCACGCTCATATCACGGAGCTTGTAGCCTTTCAGAAGGCCTATTTACTTCATTGCTGTCTTCATCTTTGACTGTTCTCTTTCTTCTATATTCCCTAAATTCATAAATGTGTTTCTAACCTACATGTATATCAAACTGTATCTGTAATAAGTAAAGCAGCTAACGGTATGGATTTAACTAATTGCATAGATGTTTCTCCATGATATTATATGTAATTAATTAATGATGTGGAAACGACCGTGTACAAGCCATTGGCTTTCTGTCGAATCCACAAACATCTTTACATTCTATGCTGTACCCATCGAAAGTTGAAATAAATATTGTTTAAACTAAATATATGCAGCTCTCCACCTATTCTCAAATACATGTTGCTCCAAACCCATACTCAAATACATATAACTCGCGACCCATATTTAAATACATGTAACTCTCCACCCATACTGGAATACGTGTAGCTCCCATCCCATACTCAAATACATGTAACTATCCACCCATAATCAATTATATGTAGTTCTGTCACCCATACTCAAATACATGTAGCTCCCCACCTATACTCAGATACCTGTAGCTCACCGCCCATACACAAATACATGTAGTTCCCAACCCAAACTCAAATATATGTAGCTCTCCACCCATACTCAAATACATGTAGTTTCAAACACAAACTCAAATATATGTAGCTCTCCACCCATACTCAAATACATGTAGTTCCCCACCCATGCTCAAATACATGTAGTTCCCAACCCAAACTCAAATATATGTAGCTCTTCACCCAAACTCAAATACATGTAGCTCCCCACCCAAACTCAAATACATGTAGCTCCCCACCCAAACTCAAATACACGTAGCTCCCCACCCATACTCAAATTACATGTAGCTCCCGACCTATACTCAAATACATGTAGCTTCCCCAGCCGTACTCTTATACATGTAGCTTCCCACCCATACGCAAACACATGTAGCGCCCCATCCATACTCGAAAACATGTAGCTCCCCACCTATACTGATACCTGTAGCTCCCCACCATACTAAAATGTGTATCACTCCCACCCATACTCAAGTTACATGTTGCTACCCACCCATACTCAAAAAGATGTAGCTCCCTACCCATATTCAAAAACATTTAGCTCCCCATCCATACTCAAATTACATGTAGCTCCCCACCCATAATCAAATTACACGTAGGTTGCCACCATACTCAAAAACGCGTAGCGCCCCACCCATACTCAAATTACATGTAGCTCTGCCACCCATACTGAAATACATTTCGCTCCCCACCCATACTCAAATACATGTAACTCTGCCACCCATACTCAAATACATGTAGCTCCCCACCCATACACAAATACATTTAGCTCCCCATCCATACTCAAATTCAATTCAATTCAATGTTTATTTTGCAATAAACGTACCACAATAGCGTACAATAAATTACAAAGCGTGTGGGAATTACAAATAATGACACAAACAATATATATTGATTTTGTGGTACGAAAATTACAAGGAGAGGGTATAGTCAGATTGGCTCTCCACCTGCCATCTCCTTAATCGAATTCATCTCTTGGAGATCTACAAATTACAAGGAGAGGGTATAGCCAGATTGGCTCTCTACCTGCCATCTCCTTAATCGAATTCATCTCTTGGAGATCTACAAATTACAACGAGAGGGTATAGCCAGATTGGCTCTCTACCTGCCATCTCCTTAATCGAATTCATCTCTTGGAGATCTACAAATTACAACGAGATGGTATAGTCAGATTGGCTCTCTACCTGCCATCTCCTTAATCGAATTCATCTCTTGGAGATCTACAAATTACAACGAGAGGGTATAGCCAGATTGGCTCTCTACCTGCCATCTCCTTAATCGAATTCATCTCTTGGAGATCTACAAATTACAAGGAGAGGGTATAGCCAGATTGGCTCTCCACCTGCCATCTCCTTAATCGAATTCATCTCTTGGAGATCTACAAATTACAACGAGATGGTATAGTCAGATTGGCTCTCTACCTGCCATCTCCTTAATCGAATTCATCTCTTGGAGATCTACAAATTACAACGAGGGGGTATAGCCAGATTGGCTCTCTACCTGCCATCTCCTTAATCGAATTCATCTCTTGGAGATCTACAAATGACAAAAAACGTATCACATATGCAGCAGGGTGACAACCAAAGATTCGTCAAAAATACTGGATGACAATACAGAAACTGGCATGGAGAACGAGACACAAAATCCTGAGACACAGATCCGTCCCATCAACATGTTGTTTCGGAATTGTGTCCGGTGAGCCAGTGTCTCACTGCTTAGTTTTGTTGACTCAATTGGAGTATTCAAAAAGTGACGCAAATAAGATGCACTAAACTTATAGGGAGAAACAGTTTCAATAAGGTTTTCGTGGGGAAAACTATTTGGGAAATGGTGGGTCTGCCAAGTATACAATACGGTACGGAAGTTGTACCCCTAAACCACACAGCTGTTAAGAGCTTGGAAATCCTGCAGAACGATGCAGGCCGATGGATAACAGGCTCGAGTAATGCCGCAGCGCTAGAAGCGATCAGGGGTGAGCTTGGGTGGATGAGGATCAAGGACAGGATAGACCTATTGCAATTCGGTTATCTTAATTATTTGGTAAATCTCCCCGATAGCCGATGGTGTAAAGTAATGTTCCTGAGAACTTTCAGCTCAAATATCAAGACGGGGTGGATGGTCCAAGTGAGGGAGCTAGTAGAAAACTACTCATTGAAGATCTCGGACCTTGACGTTGGGGCAAACCAGGGCAAAAAAAATCGTCAGAGAAAGGGTCATGGAGGATTGTAACCGTAATTGGCGAGAGGGGGTCAAATCAAAGAGGTCTTTGGGTGGCCTTTCTGATAAAGAGAAGCCTGGTTTTGAAGAGTACCTTGATGACACCTTTGGGGGGTCACTGTTGTTCAAGCTGAGGTCGCGGTCCCTGGAGCTGAGGGGAAAAATTGGGAAAAAGGAGTGCTAGATGTGTAACTTGGGCGTGGTGGAGACCCTGGAACACTTTCTTATAGAATGCCCAAAATATCAGTCTAAAAGAACAAGATTCACGGGGAGTATAATGGGGAAGTGGGATGGGAGAATGAAGGACATGTGGTCAGTGGGAGAATCAAAGGAGAGGGTTAATATATTAATCGAAGAGATTGGGAAGAATGGGGCGAGGGATGTCATCAAGCAGTTCGTCTCCGAGTGTTGGGAGGAGAGAAGAAGCGCGGGAATAGGGAGGCAGTTGGTAGAACATGGGTAACCAAGCCCTTCTCATACGAGAACCACGACAAATCAGCGGCCGGCCGAAGTTTCATTATTATTATTACACCATCACAAGTGCTCAAGTGTGAATGAAAAGCGCTCATTGTCCCATTAACACATCGGGCAGACATATGGAGTTTAGGTGGTTATTTGTTGGTAGAAATGGGGGTTAGGTGACTACCGCAATTTATGTGACTAGTCACATAGTTAGATGTCATTATTCTAGGGTGGAGTTTAGAGTTGGGGTGGGGTGGGGTTAGGGTCAGTAAAGGGTAGGGTTTGCTACCACCCCAAAACATTTTCACCCCAAAAGTTGTTTTAATATAAGGGACATGCATTTCAGTTAAAATAGACAAGGAATATATTGAATTTCCATTAGTCTAGGGTGGGATTTAGAATGGGGGGTGGGGGTAGGGTTAGGGTCAGTAAAGAGTAGGGCAGGGTTTGCTACCACCCCAAAAATTTCCCCCAAAATCACTTGTTTTAATATAATGGACATGCATTTTATTGTAGTCCCATAAAAATAGCCACATAACTACCAATTGTTAGAAACGTCCGCGCACATTGTCCATGCTACACGTCAAGCGGCCTTTATACGGTGAAAAAATGAACTATTTGTCAACAAAGTGATGCGATTCAGAGTCAAGCGAGTATTAAAACAAACGTTGCAATCTTGGCGAACGCCTGTGATACCCTAGCCAGGGACAACTGCCGAGTACCCGAACCTTTTCCTCCTTCAACACGCCTAGACATGAAAGTATCAGATCACAAACAGTCACTGAGGGTCGAAAGGGACTTGCCCCAAAGGGTCCCTGCGCGCCTTCGGCGCGCAAAAACCGTTCCATCCGAAATTAGCAATAAGGATTTGTTCAGGAGAGAAAAGTGGAATAGGAGCCTGTTAGTAAGTTGGTTAAGATCAATTTTAAAATGTAGCACCCCACCCATACTCAAATACATATAGCTCCCCACCCATACTCAAATACATGTAAGTCTCCACCCATACTCAAATACATGTAGCTCTCCACCCATACTCAAATACATGTAGCTCCCCACCCATACTCAAATACATGTACCTCTCCACCCATACCCAAATATGCTTGAGCCAGTTTATCCGAAAAGCAATTGTCCTTTTATTCTAAGAGGATTTTGTACAAGGGCATTATGTTTGAGGACTTTTTGTCCAGATACATTTTGTACAAGGGCATTATGCTAAAGGACATATTGCCGGATACCTTTATTTAACATCGTACAGGGTAAAGAGTATGTATGTATCTCTCCATGATATTTGGATGTCAGGTATCTTCTACGGGGGAAAAACGACCTTTTCTTGCCAATTGCCGCGGCCTTGGTACTGCTTTACGGCTTATGTATTCAGAAAAATGAAACAAAATGACCCAATAAATATATATATATAAACCAGTTTTAAGGATTTCAGGCAGGAATGCGTTTTAGGTTGACATTTTTCAGAAAAACGTGGGGATGCTATTATTCTCCCACCCCATGGATACGCCCCTGTTTAATCCTGCACCCCTGACATCAAATTTTAATGCCTCAAAGAAAAGTTTCTCACTAACGATAATGTTCTGAAGACAATATGACAAGTAATTTAGCAATATTTTGAAACACCCGAACAAAGTGACCTGAAGTTCTGCCACAAAACAGTCGTCATTGTTCTCTTCAAATCTAGCGATACTCGGCAGCTTAATGGGTTGTTTATTGTTTGTTACTTGTAATGCGCTTTAGCATAAAGGTATTAATCTGTTAGTTAATCTCATTCAAAGAGTGCTAAAAGAGATTAAAACAATTAATGGAAGTATGTCAATGGGGATGTTTTCTTCGCATTTCTGTTTGGTTTAAACAAAGAGGTGCTAAAATTTCTATGCTTACTCTGAAATCTAATCCAATTAAAAATGTTCAGTCTACCTACGAATGTTATACATTAAACCATTACTCTGAAATCTAATTTAATTAAGAAAGCTCAGTCTGTCTGCGAATGCGAAACATTAACCCATCCATGTGAATTTTCATAACGCTAACATCATATAATATTTACAAAATCCAAAGTATACTTGTCAGGGCATAATTGTATGATGAAGAATGAATCAGAAGTCACGTACACGGGACCCACACATACAGGCGACATAAAAGCGACCTACACATACACACGACCTACACATACACGCGACCTACTGTTTGTTATAGTGAATCTTGAAAAGTTATTATCGAAGCTTTTGTCTTGTTAAATTACACTTATTTTGACATATAAGACAACCGTATTATTACTGGCGATAAAATCAGCAAATTATACACTTGAACCGTTTTAAGTACATAATCATTTGAGAAAATAAAACACGCATTCTCACTAGACGTTCTTTGAACATGATTTGCTATAGAGATTATAATATTTTATACAAGAATGAAATTAACTCTTGAAATACGGAATGTAGAAATATTTTGGGTAGAGAAAAATCTAACAGTCGACAAAATAGACAAGGAATCAGCGGGTAGACCCTCTCTGTAATGTTAAATTATTTCTGATCGCCCTACAAATGCGAAGTGAGACAGCCTCGTTCAAGCTGTTAGCGAACTTCTGAATTCACTTCAGTTTATGCATCGCCATTCCCTCTCATTTGTTATCGTGCATGGTTATCATTTCCACGTCTGACTTCAGAGTCTGAAGAGACATTGATTGATAGCTCTCAATGGCTAATTTGGACATCACAGTACAACTAAAGAAAACCATATCAGTTATAAGCGTCCCCTGTCCTCTCACCCGAACTCTCCACTACCCCCCCCCCCCCCCCACTCCCACGGGCCAGCCCATCTGGAGTCGACGGATGTGGAACGTCCCGTGGAGACTGAGGCGGAAATGGAAGTTGCTTTCTCGCCACGTTCCACTTCCCATCCTCACTCTTCTCTCCCCTCGGACCTCGCTACCACAAGGCTTCTTATTTACATTTACGTGCCACCTTATGAAACAACTACTCGTAATACAAGCTCAAGCAGAAAAGGTCACAGATAAGGCAGATCGACTCTCGGAAGAATACAAACAAGCTAGGAAAGCTTGGGAAAACAGAGGAAAGGAAGAAAGAGAAAACGACACCATCTTTAACCATCCTAAAAAGATCACTAAGCCCAAATATTCCCAAGCCACCACAAAAAACAAAGCTAAGAAACCATGCCTACGATATGACGCCGCCTTCTTCCAACACCTCCTCCTCCTTTTCCACGCCTTCTTTCCCATGTTTGGAAATAAATTTAAACTAGTGTGGAAAATGTGTGCAATGGCGATTGATGAATTTGCTAACTTTCTAAAGGGTAAGTTTATGAAAAAAACGATCTGATTTACCATATCGCAAAAATAATTTTAATATTAATTCTACATTTGAAAGATATACTGGATACAGTTAACATCAAACTACCTTAAAAAGTGGCCATATTTCAAAGAGTGCTCTATCAAAGGAACAAACAGATTTCAAACAATATAGAGAGTAATCGCTGGACATTCTAAAAAGATCGCCAATTAATTTTCATTATTTTTTCATTTTTTGTCTCTAAAACATAGGTTATGACCCCTGATTGGAACAAGCTCGTCGAGCTCGTTCCAATGAGGGGTCATAACCTATGGTTTGGAGACAAAAAATGAAAAAAATAGTTATTCAAGAATTTTTTTTTGCAAGTGTCGTCTGCTTTTCTTATTAGGTAAAGGGTTAAAAAAAACAAAAAACAACGAAAACCCCATTACATCCACGGCAAAGCGTCTTTTTTTGCGCACACGGATACATGACACAATTGTTGATTGGATAATTCACTTGTGAAGTTATCGTTTATAATCAAACCCGGAAATCCCAGTAAATCACACTTTGGAAAGTAATAAATAAGAATATTCTGATATATATAAAAGCCAACAAAATGCAAAGAGATAAGTGATTAATCTCTTTGTAAATGTTGCACAAGGGTCCGAAGATGTGGAAGATACAAAAATACTGCTGATGAGCAGATCAGAAAATGGTTACTCACTAATAACATTGGCTTCTATAATTTATTTCACTCAACACATACCTTTAACATGGAGAGGGCTGCGAACAAAGCCCAATGTACCAAAGCCAGTGTCCAATTACTTATCGTAAGTGTTAATATTGTGTAGCCTGGGGCGCTATTGTTCCAAGCTGATGACACAACTGACACTACTCCAGGCAGTATCACAGAACATACACAGCAGTCAAGACATGTTTCAGTAGTTCACACAGTGATTTAGTTTCAGTAGTTCACACAGTGATTTAATGGAAAGATGGATTTAATGGTGCATCTTACAAGGTGATTATTACTAATAATTATTGTTGAATATGAAAGAAAATCCGTAAATTCCAAGTCTATTCAAATTCCAGAAAATTCAGACTTCAGTTGATATAAATCACTTTTTAGTTACTAAGTATTTATTGCTATTACAATCTGTGGAAAGCATTATTTCAACTTTCTAGGTGTAAATGAATTATAAGTTAATTGGAGATGCTATATTATTATTATAAGTTATTATAAGTTAATTGGAGACGATATATTATTATTATAAGTTATTATAAGTTAATTGGAGATGCTATATTATAAAAACAGTTTAATGCAGTTTGCCATGTTAAAATTTCATTCTACATTACACATGTACTATGACTGGCAAACAGTTAGTAATTACCGATAACAAAGATTTTGTACCTCTTGAAAAAGTTATAAACTGCTAAAATGGACGATTATTCGGGACCCTCTGTTAAATTTGAAGAAATTTCAAAATCATTTTTATAATATCTTGTTCAATCCGTATATTGATAAAGAAGAAACCGTTTTGTTTTTGATAATTCAAGGTCAGTCTGACTAAATTTTCTCTTTCATGCGTTCAATATTAAGTTGAGTAGGGGGCGGGGGGGGGGGGGGCGTGCCCACATAGCCCGGTGCTCTCCTTCCGTCGCCAGCGGAGTTACCGTCACCGGACCCGTAAAATATAATATTACATTTGTTTAGAATGTTTATCCGATCTGTATATACACAGTCACCGTGGACTGGTCGTAATCCACGCGTGGGCGTTGATGTCCACGCATGCGTTTACCAGGTAATAAAAGTTATCAGCAGCACAATTTTTGTACCCGGTGCTTCCTTAATTAAATCTTTGATGATTATTTCTATGGTTCATTCCCACTAGACCAATTCCCTTTAGACCAATTCCCACGAGGCCAATTCCCAAAAGACCAATTCCCCTTAGACCAACTGGTGTGTTCTACTTTAAAATAATTCTATATCAATAATTTGATATATTTAGAAATATTTATAAATGTATTTAATGTTATTGATATTCAAGCCTGAAAATAAGCAGTCTGTCATTTGCAGAATGAGGTCCCCAGAGGGTGAATTTGCTGATGCTATCCCATACAGTGGGCCAGTTTATCCACTGGGTACCTCTTTCTGTTTATGATTGGGACCTTGATTCAGGTTGAGGTTCACAGAGGGTAAATTTAGTGATTCTACCCTGCTGTGCAGGGTAGCATCACCAAATTCACCTCTGGGGACCTCATTTTTCAGATGATAGTCTGCTTATTTTCTGGCTTGTCGATATTTTATAGATGTTGGGCAGATTTTTATAAATAAATGTTTTCCTAAATCAACCCTTAATCAATAACAGTATGTAGTTGGTCTAAGGGGAATTGGTCTTTTGGGAATTGGATTAAAGGAGAATTGGTCTAGTGGCAAGACACCATTTCTACAATTAGTGTTTGGAATCTAATATTTTTGCGTCCGTGTAAATATTGCCCACCCGTGGAAAGTGACCACTGGTCCACGCCGGGTGTACTGTAGTTTATTGTTATAATTTAATATTATAACATATAATAATAAAAGCAACTCGGGTCCACCATCAACAATGTTGTACTTTGTGTCTCTTGAAATGTTGAACAAATAGATATTGTTTAACCCTTTACCCAACGCAGACGATATCAAAATTTATTATTTTAAATACAATTTTTTGAAATTTTAAAAAAAATTCCGACAAAACCATATCATCGTCGAGCTCGTTCCAACGAGGGGTCACATGATATGGTTTTGTTGAATGTTTTTGAAAAATAATATTTTTTCAACTACTGAATTTGCATATTACGCGGGCAGATGCGGGCGATTCGTTGGGTAAAGGGTTAAACTAAAAGCAGCTCATATGTAAAAGAGTTTTTTATGAAAAATTATTTAATCTATATATTGCACTGCATGGAAATCGGCGAGAAGTTCTCTTTTTCAAATTTATTACATGAATTTAAATTACAAATTATTCATATGAGAGTTGCCGTCCATTTTCGTTTGAGCATTTGCTAGAATAATTGTATTCACAATTTTGAAAAAGTGAGTGAGTGATTTTCCACTAAAAACATTTGATACTGATCTAGACGATCTCGTATACACTGCATACAGGATTAGTATGCTTTTCGGAGAGAGTGTTAGGAGGAGCGAATAGGGATGGGGATAGGGAGGCATTTGGGATCGCAGGGATAATCAAGGCCTTCTCACCTGAGAACCGCGACAAATCAGCGGCCGGCCAAAGTGTCGTTATCATTATAATAGATGGCGTGACCCGAAAAAGCGATGTCAGCTGTCTTTAAAATATAGTATATTTATTGCCGCTCCACCCCTCCCCCACATATATTTTAACTCCACGTCGCATTCGCGGGTACCTCACAATAAATAAAATGGCATTACTGTGTACATTTTTCACATTTTCTTCAACGGGAACAGTCTATTAGCTCCGTCCACGAGAACAGTCCATTAGCTCCGTTACGGTATGGATATTTATTCTCCCCACCCCATCCCACACACTCTCAGTGAGCTTCCACCATCCATGTATGACTGCTAACACCATCCCTGTATGATTGCTAACACCATTCCTGTATGATTGCTAACACCATCCCTGTATGACTGCTAACACCATTCCTGCATGACTGCTAACACCATCCCTGTATGACTGCTAACACCATTCCTGCATGACTGCTAAAACCATTCCTGTATGACTGCTAACACAATCCCTGTATGACGGCTAACACCACCCCTGTTTGATTGCTAACACCACTCCTGTATGACTGCTAACACCGTCCCAGTATGACTGCTAACACCGCCCCTGTATGACTGCTAACACCATTCCTGTATGACTGCTAACACCGCCCCAGTATGACTGCTAATACCGCCCCCGTATGACTGCTAAAATCCCCCCTGTATGATCGCTAACATCACCCATGTATGACTGCTAAACGAGTTGAAATGGTCAAGAAGGTAAACGCATCAATTCGCCAGAGATATGTGTGTTCATGCCACTACATAGTAATTGCATGGTGTTCGAACGAAATTGTGATTCTGAAATTGCGTTGTGCATGAAACCATATGAAACATAATAATCCTTCAAACTCACCAGGGTTTTAAAATGCAATTATAACTTGGTCCGAATTGATTAATTGCTCCCATGAACCCCATCTTATTTGTCCTATTTTCCGTGTTATACGCAGTGGTGGTAGTTATTTTTGACTCCAGGGAGGGTGTTTAAATCCAGTGTTCATATCTCTTACTTCCGTTCATCAATTTTTCATACTACATTGATTTATATAACCGACTAATGGAGATTTTACGAACATGTAGAACATTATAGACAGGTCTCACTGAGTGCCAGATGAAGTTTTGGTATACAGGGTATTCAACCTTTGACTTTCTCCGTCAGTACCATTTTTAACCTTCGACTTTCTCCGTCAGTACCATTACTAAGCTCTCACACCAGGGTGGGTCTGCCAAGTATAACATGCGGTACGGAAGTGGTACCCCTAAACCAGACGGCTGTAAAGAGCTTGGAAATCCTGCAGAACGATGCAGGCCGATGGACAACAGGCTCGAGTAATGCCGCAGCACTAGAAGCAATCAGGGGTGAGCTTAGGTGGATGAGGATTAAGGACAGAATAGACTTATTGAAACTCGGTTATCTTAATTATTTGGTAAATCTTCCCGACAACCGACAGTTTAATGTAATGGTCCTGAGAATTTTCAGCTCAAATATCAAGACGGGGTGGATGGTCCAAGTGAGGGAGCTAATAGAGAACTACTCATTGGAGATCTCGGACCTAGACGTTGTGGCAAACCAGGGTAAACAAATCGACAGAGAACGGGACATGGAGGATGGTAACCTTAATTGGCGAGAGGGGGTCAAATCAAAGAGGTCTTCGGGTGGCCTGCGTGATAAAGAGAAGCCTGGTTTTGAAGAGTACCTTGATGGCACCTTTGGGGGTCACTGTTGTTCAAGCTGAGGTCGCGGTCCCTGGAGCTGGGGGGAGGGGGGGGGGTGGGAAAGACAGTGAAAAGGAGTGACAGATGTGCAATTTGGGCGTGATGGAGACCCTGGAACACTTTCTTCTAGAATGCCCAAAATACCAGTCTAAAAGAATAAGATTCACTGGGAGTATGATGTAGAAGTGGGATGAGAGAATGAAGGACATGTGGTTAGTGGGAGACTCAAAGGAGAGGGTTAATATGCTAATCGGAGAGATTGGGAAGAATAGGTGCAAGGGATGCTATCAACCAGTTCGTCGCCGAGTGTTGGGAGGAGAGAAGAAGCGTGGGAATAGGGAGGCAGTTGGGAGTACAGGGATAACCAAGGTCTTCTCACCCGAGAACCGAGAAAAATCAGCAGCCGGTAAGTTGTTTATACACCGTAAACTGTACGACCGTGTCTAAACTCTTTCTGAAAGTTGTTTATACACCGTAAACTGTACGACCGCGTCTAAACTCTCTGAAAGTTGTTTATACACCGTAAACTGCACGACCGTGTCTAAACTCTCTCTGAAAGTTGTTTATACACCGTAAACTGTACGACCGCGTCTAAACTCTCTGAAAGTTGTTTATACACCGTAAACTGTACGACCGTGTCTAAACTCTCTCTGAAAGTTGTTTATATACCGTAAACTGTACGACCACGTCTAAACTCTCTGAAAGTTGTTTATAAACCGTAAACTGTACGACCGTGCCTAAACTCTCTCTGAAAGTTGTTTATACGCCGTAAACTGTACGACCGTGTCTAAACTCTCTCTGAAGGTTGTGTATACAACGTAAACTGTACGACCGTGTCTAAACTCTCTTTGAAAGTTGTTTATACACCGTAAACTGTACGACCGTGTCTAAACTCTCTATGAAAGTTGTTTATAAACCGTAAACTGTACGACTGTGTCTAAACTCTCTGAAAGTTGTATATACACCGTAAACTGTACGACCGTGTCTAAACTCTCTGAAAGTTGTTTATACACAGTAAACTGTACGACCATGTCTCATGTCTAAATCTCTCTGAAAGTTGTTTATACACCGTAAACTCTTGATTAGCTGATATAATTCAAGTAATAAAGTATATTGATGGACGGTGACATCCCGATTCTCCCACTTTCTTAATTTACGAGGTAAAGCAGGGTGGGAGAATCAGATGGACTACTGATTGATTAGCTGAATTCTCTCATCCCTAGTACAGTCGGTCAAGCCTACTTAATTGGCTTTGTCTTAATTGAATTACCCTGTTAATTGCATATAAATTCAAACACCCATCCATATAAATTAAGTACAAATTGGACCTGTTAGTTGCATATATGTTACCGAGTATGTCGTTTAACTGAATAAGAAATCTTCTATCTCTCAAAGAATTACCCTGACAGTCATTGCATTATCCAATTTATAGACATATTCAACCTCTATACATACAAAAATTACATCTAGTATTTAGCGTTTGACGAAGTTCCTGGAGCTCTGTCAAATAAGAAATATTGGACTGAATACACAATTTATCACTAGAATACAGGAGAATGACCAAATCCCTCTTAATTGAATACTCCTGTAACGTCCTGTTAACTGAATATTTTTCACTGGCAAATAGGCTATTCCACTGACAGGCCCCACAACAAACAGTCACTTAGTCGCCTGGTATATCGTTTATGGTATTCAATTTTCTCATTAAACTAATATAATTTTTTTTATTTAGCGTTCGTAACACTTACGCTGCCCCAAGCTCAGAGAGCCCTTTCCAACAATTAATCAGATGATAGAGTTTCAAGTATGTCATAAATCCTCTAAAACTTCCTCACATTTATGGCTAACGTGGACGTGGCAGTAAAAGCGTGAAATGAATGACTTGAATTATTATTTGCTCTAAAATATTTTATTTTGGTAACTGTAAAGATCACTACACAGTATTCTATGGAAAACTGTAAAGATCACTACACAGTATTCTATAGAAAACTGTAAAGATCACCACACAGTATTCTATGGAAAACTGTAAAGATCACCACGCAGTATTCTATGGAAAACTGTAAAGATCACCACACAGTATTCTATGGAAAACTGTAAAGATCACCACACAGTATTCTATGGAAAACTGTAAAGATCACCACACAGTATTCTATGGAAAACTGTAAAGATCACCACACAGTATTCTATGGAAAACTGTAAAGATCACCACACAGTATTCTATGGAAAACTGTAAAGATCACCACACAGTATTCTATGGAAAACTGTAAAGATCACTACACAGTATTCTATAGAAAACTGTAAAGATCACCACACAGTATTCTATGGAAAACTGTAAAGATCACCACACAGTATTCTATGGAAAACTGTAAAGATCACCACACAGTATTCTATGGAAAACTGTAAAGATCACCACACAGTATTCTATGGAAAACTGTAAAGATTACACAGTATCCTATAGAAAACTGTAAAGATCACCACACAGTATTCTATGGAAAACTGTAAAGATCACCACACAGTATTCTATGGAAAACTGTAAAGATTACACAGTATTCTATGGAAAACTGTAAAGATCACTACACAGTATTCTATAGAAAACTGTAAAGATCACCACACAGTATTCTATGGAAAACTGTAAAGATCACCACACAGTATTCTATGGAAAACTGTAAAGATTACACAGTATCCTATGGACAATTGGTTGCGTAAGATATATGCTACCTTCAGTTCTTTAATTTTGAACGGAAACAGAATTGATCTATTATTACCCGATAGCAAGCTTGAAATCATTTTATTTGGTGTTTGGTTCACTGATCCTTTCCAAATGTTATTTAACAGTAAAAATAACCAGTTAAATTACTGCCAAAGACTCTCGAAATTTTAATTAGTTTTTACAAACAATAATTCCTACAATTAATTTAGCAACTGGGCATAACAATAGAATCAGTAATTATCCAATTAAGCAACTCATTTGAAATTTGAATGATCACAAGAATAAGAGATATTATTTTGTCTGGAGATTAACCGAATTGACTTTCTTTTGCCGGAGGCACTTGTGTGGTTAAATGTTACAATAGTTAATTATCTACTTCACTGGCGACCACAATAGCTCAGGGTAATATTACACCAGTCTTGGTCATTTTAGATCACGGCGATTAGACAGGACAAAAGGATACATCAACCTTTGAACGTTCGTCGAATTTTTTAGATTATTGGTCATCAGTGTTATTTATGTTAAAGTGGATCTTGTTTTTCGACTGTACTGAAAAACGAGTTTACAACAGAAAACCTCCTCTTCGAAAAAAACCAAAAGAAATCTGAAATTGGAAACATTCATTGTTTAATACATGGGTGTAATACAGCGATAACTACGGACCCAGTAAGTGAGAGTATGAAAGGAGGATAAAATTTAACCCTAACCATAGTGAAGCGAAAACATAAAAATTTCATGACGCAAATGTTTCCATAATAGAACAAGGAATTGAACTAATTCCATTTTGATAGACAGAGCACAGTAGGCCCTGTGTTAAACACGAATGAATTAGTTAATAACCCTATTACATTGTGCCTTGTTAAACAAGGATGAATTAGTTAATAACCCAATTACATTGTGCCCTGTTAAACAAGGATGGATTAGTTAATATCCCAATTGCATTGTGTCCTGTTTAACAGGGCCGAATTAGTTAATAACACACTTGCATTGTGCCCTGTTAAACAAGGATGAATTAGTTAATAACCCAATTGCATTGTGTCCTGTTCAACAAGGCTGAATTAGTTAATAACCCAATTGCACTGTGCCCTGCTAAACAAGGATGAATTAGTTAATAACCCAATTGCATTGTGCCCTGTTTAACAAGGCCGAATTAGTTAATAACCCAATTGCATTGTGCCCTGTTTAACAAGGATGAATTGGTTAATAACCCAATTATTTATTTATTTATTTATTTATTTATTTATTTATTTATTTATTTATTTATTTATTTATTTATTTATTTATTTATTTATTTATTTATTTATTGGTGTTTAAGGTCACATACTTATGCACAATGGTTAATCGTGACCGTGACAATTTTACGGGTGGAGGAAGCCGGAGTACCTGGAGAGATCCACCGAGCAGAGACGAGCAACTGTCAGCTCCTCAACATTCTAACTCTGTTCAAGCTCCGCTCAAGCAGGGTTACAGCGGTTGAAGACATGTGCACCATCGACGTGCAGTACGCCTCAGTACACAGCGTCATCGCGCCCCCATGTAGGCAGTCGGGATAAAGTGCCTTGCCCAAGGTGAATACTAAAGCATTGCAAAGTCTTGTTGCACTCAAGGAACAAATTTATCAGTTTTATTAACTTAGGTAAAATATCAGACATAGACATAAACCATTTAATTATTATTTTGTTTACATTGGTTATAAAAAGAGAGCATACCGCAGCCAAAAGGACCATGTGGGAGGGCCTGAGAAACAGATTTGTAACTTTTTAGGCCTTACCAGCCTATAGCATAGAAAATGTGTCCAAACACAGTTAATATCAATTCAAAACGTCATAGTATCTTGATAGCCCAGTGTTTAGTAAAAAACCTAAAAAGTATCTTGATATCCCAGTGGTCAGTAAAATACCTACAAAGTATCTTGATAGTTGTGTTCAGTAAAAAAAAACCTACAAAGTATCTTGATAGCCCAGTGTTCAGTAAAATACCTACAAAGTATCTTGATAGCCCAGTGTTCAGTAAAATACCTACAAAGTATCTTGATAGCCCAGTGGTCAGTAAAATACATACAAAACATCTTGATAGCCCAGTGTTCAGTAAAATACCTACAAAGTATCTTGATAGCCCAGTGTTCAGTAAAATACATACAAAACATCTTGATAGACAAGTGTTCAGTAAAATATCTACAAAGTATCTTGATAGCCCAGTGTTCAGTAAAATATCTACAAAGTATCTTGATAACCCAGTGTTCAGTAAAATACCTACAAAGTATTTTGATAGCCCAGTGTTCAGTAAAATACCTACAAAGTATCTTGATAACCCAGTGTTCAGTAAAATACCTACAAAGTATTTTGATAGCCAAGTGTTCAGTAAAATACCTACAAAGTATCTTGATAACCCAGTGTTCAGTAAAATACCTACAAAGTATCTTGATAGCCAAGTGTTCAGTAAAATACCTACAAAGTATTTTGATAGCCAAGTGTTCAGTAAAATACCTACAAAGTATCTTGATAACCCAGTGTTCAGTAAAATATCTACAAAGTATCTTGATAGCCCAGTGTTCAGTAAAATATCTACAAAGTATCTTGATAACCCAGTGTTCAGTAAAATACCTACAAAGTATTTTGATAGCCCAGTGTTCAGTAAAATACCTACAAAGTATCTTGATAACCCAGTGTTCAGTAAAATACCTACAAAGTATTTTGATAGCCAAGTGTTCAGTAAAATACCGACTGATTGATAGCAGTGTTCAGTAAAATACCGACTGATTAATGTGTGCAACAACTTCACCAAAAACACACTCGATAAAGTGGCTTCATCCACTGTAAATGTGTTTCATCTTGTTTCAGAAACAAAGAGTTGTTTATATAGAGTTTTTTCGTTACAAATGAATCTGGAGTTATATTTTTCAACTGCAAAACTAAATAACAATTTTAATGAACTGAGATGAGCAGCCGTCTGGACCAAATACTGTCGGGTCGAAAGTGCTCTCTACGACTAATGCCCGGAATGTGCTCCTTCTCCTCCAAGTTCCTAGAATTTGCACCCATGTTTGGGGAAAAAAGGATATTCTCCTTCCTATTACACTGTGTCTGCGCTGATGACTCAACTGAATTCATTTATTAAACAAATCGTACTGCTTCTGTTTTGTGTGTCAGCCACATCCAGTCAAGTAAATTAGAAATAACATTGAAGTTTAATTTTTCTCAAGATCCGCCTGCACTCCCGAACCTTGGCAGTTAAGAGGACATTAACAAACTTGTTGTCCTCTAAAAATTAATGGTTCTGTGTTGATCACATTTTACACCAGTTTGTTAAAAGGAAGACATTTCGTTCATCATATATAACAAATAACTATTTTAGGAACAAGAGAGTGGGCGATAGGATTTGATACAATATACATTTTATGGATTTGTAAGATGCATCAACCTGCATTTTCACCAGATAATTAATCAAGCTTAAACTATATACGTTAATCACATAGTCAAGGAATTAACGACAGAGCTCTTGCGAAGTGAACAGTTTAACAAAAATCCATTGATGAAATAATATTATATACTCACGAAAAGCCATACCTAACATTTTGTTTGTATTTGGATAAAGTAGTTTACGAGATAGGGCCAATAGAAAAATAACACTTCGGCTAGCCTCTGATTTGTAGCAGTGCTGAATATGATTTCACGCTGACATTTACCCCAGAGAAGCCCGCCCGCTCGCCCAGACCCCCCTCCCCCTTCTACCCGCCCTCTCACCCGCTCGCTCGCCCGTCCGAGTGTTTATTACTTTCGCTGTTTCGTTGACTTCCGTATGAGATGTTCAAAAGTATTCGCCAAACCCTTATCTCTCTGTTGAAAAGAATGTTGGGAAATGATAACTTGAGACGCCAATTCTAGAGAGTTTACACATGTCTACCTGTCGTAATTTTCCAGCACAACAAATTTCCTATCCCATGCGAATTATTCAGAATAATGACACACAGCGTGGTGAGTTTTCAAAAACGATCGATCGATGGTCATGTGACTGAGATCCTTAATACCTTACATTGGCAGATTCCCAGAGGCGATATTTACTTCCACGGGGAGAGAAGCATATTTTTCCATGTCACTGTAACGCTGTCATCTATTTTCTGTTACATTACTTATGATTACAATCTCCAAATTCCCACAGTAGTATGTTAGGCATTTAAGATTCCCTATTCATTCTTCACGCAGGTAACTAAAGCAGTTACTCACATAGATGTAGTTCAATTCTTCACGCCGGTAACTAAAGAGGTTACTCACATAGAGGTTGTTTAAGATTCCCTATTCATTCTTCACGCCGGTAACTAAAGCAGTTGCTCACAAAGATGAAGTTCAAGAGAATTAAATAAATGAATGTTTTTTTTATCTGAGATTTGGGCCTCTAAGTTTTTCACATTTTTCGGGAAAGAGTGTACGAGTCTTCCAGATTCGACACGCGTCGTGCCCGTGAAGATATCACCCAAACCTTCTTCTTCTTTCATTGGAATCTCCCTTGATCACTCCCAGGAACACCAGCGAGCGATATGAATCTCAGTAAAAGGATTGGTGAAACTGAAATACAGCTACAGCATCACACAGGTGATCTGAATATTTACACTGCAGGGAAGTCTTTCAGCAATGACATGCCTTTTGTCACCATGGCGATTTTTTTGACATTTGTCGAGATAAAAACTGATATATACAGTACATTTGTCGTGGACTGGCCGTAATCCACACGTGCGTTTACCCGGTAATAAAAATCATCGTCAGCAAAATTTTAATTTATGAAGCACCGGGTTGTACCGGGTTGTACCGGGTTGTACCCGGTGCTTGATTAATTAATTTTTTGGATGATTATTCCTGTAAAAAGTGTTTGGAATATAATATTGCCCACCCGTGGAAAGTGATAAGTCCACGGCGGACATACTGAAGCAACGCGAACAAGAATTAAAATAATTATTCAAGAAGAATCTTCTCAATAACGACCGGCTGAGCGATAATTCAGAACCAATTGGCAATTTTTCAGTTATCACAACATTTTATAATAGTTTCTTGCCAAAACGAGGATGTATCAAATAAATTACTCACTCATCGAAAACGCCCTGCCCACCCGGGGAAAGGAATAGGTTGGAAGAAGTTATACTTGCCCCCCCCCCCCCCCCCTAAAAGTGGGGTAACTTGTCTCGCGCGATAAATGTAATATGCGACTTATTTGATACACTAAATTCCTACGTAGCATGTTTTTTGTGTGAATAAAGCAAGGATTTCATTGTTCGAGATCATTTGTTCTTCACCAGTTCCATATGTCTTGATTAAAGCCCCGTTCTCACGCGCCGATTTCCATACGTGAGAATGTATTTGCATATACGCAAATTTGCGTACGTTTGCAAATCAGCGCATGTGAACGCGTTTACTCATGATTGCGTTGTTTGCAGATATCCATGTTTCGGTTTAGACTGTCTTCATTAGTGTGGGTGTCCAGACCACGGGTGGATTGGGGAGGGGGTGCGCACCCAGAGCGCGACTCTCTCTATTTTTTGGAACTCATTTTTATCATAAGCACCGAGATCAGGGAACAGGATGGTCAGATGCTTACAGCTTTTGCTCATGCGTGGGTCTCCTGGTATCCGTTATAAACTGACGTGGTCTGCTGGTAGCCATTATAAACTGGCGTGGTCTCCTGGTAGCCGGTATAAACTAACTTGGGTCTCCTGGCAGCCGTTATAAAGTGGCGTGGGTCTCCTGGTAGCCGTTAAAAACTGGCGTGGGTCTCCTAGTAGCCGTTAAAAACTGGCGTGGGTCTCCTGGTAGCCGTTATAAACTGGCGTGGGTGTCCTGGTAGCCGTTATATATTGGCTTCCTATTTCAATATTTGAACGGGTCTATATTAAATTGCGGGAATATTTTGGCTGGAAAACATTGTGGTCATGTGCAAATAACTCACTCTCGTACTCGCCTCAAACTCGTCCCAAACTCGCCGATACGATCGTCGCATTGTACTCGCCTCAAACTCGCCCCAAACTCGCCGATATGCGCGTCGCATTGTGCTTCGTATTACAATCAATGGTTAAAATGTAGAACCTCCAAACTGCATCCGCCACTGTCGACATCCATATTTCAGGTTAGACTGCGAGACCACAATGTCAGACATACTGCGATGCAAAGCAGTGAAAGCACCAGTGCGCACCGCGTGAGTGACACGCGGCGGTGCTAAGAATGAAGATGTTTTTTGATTTCTGTTTCTTTTACTAAGCCAAATTTCTATTTATGATGTTAATTTCAATCTCTAACTGTCGGCATTGTATTTTTCAAGAATCTGCAGTGGTTTTATAGGATAACATGTTAAATTGAAATACCGCCGTCAACTCGGCGTGTCCGCCTGAAATTACTTACATTGGGTTTAACCTCTAGCGTACTGGTAGTGCAACAGAATTTTCTCAAATCACTCTGTTTTTCCCTTGTTTAACTATGAATTTAACAAATTATATCTTGTTTGACAGAGCTCACTGAGCTCTGTCAAACAACGTATATTTTGTTAAATATCAAACTGCATTATGGGAAATATTTGCTGGTGAAAACTTTGCAATTTTGACATCAGAGTGCAGAGGGTTAAACATCTAATTTAAAATACAGAACACCTTATTCTTATTTTCAAAAAAAAGCTTTTTCTTTAAAAAAAAAAGCAGCAGTCAAAAGCTGTAAATAGTTCATAAAGCAAAACGAAGATAGCATTAAAGTTAATCAAATTACCGCGCTTATAGAGTTAACAAGGATTAATATATTTACCGCATGCATTCTCCTGTGATACCATGTAAATGATCCCGTCAGAATTTGATTGACAAGCCGGGTTCGCATTGAAATAAATGACTTAGACCTCTGCCGTTGTGTTGTAGTACAAATAGTAGACACTCGACTGGCTTCATTTATACTGTCGGAGTTTCTTCAACGAACTTCACCTATGTACGCGCAAGCTAAGTGATCTGAACACTGGCTAGACAGTTTCATTTATTCTCACAACGGATTTGTTCTTTTCTTTTTCTGCAACATGCTTGACTGAATGCACTAGTTCTACTTTTACCAGTTCCAGTAATTTGGCTCCACATCTTTATGGAATATTTTTATGTTGTCGGATTTTCTGATATAATATGTGTGTGAAGTGATCGTTTCGTTTGTATATATCAAACCGTCTTTGAAAATAGAAAATATCCGTGTATATATATATATATTTACAGGCGTTCTTTATGGATAGAGAAATTAGTGAATAGAATGTGGTGTTTATGTCTATCAGGGATACTCCTATCCCTTTTTGGTGAAGTCTCCTGCAGGACGCGTTTTATCTACGATTATAACGGCGATGGGTTAGTTCAAAGTGACATTTGGAATACCGATTGGGCGCTTACTAGAATCCATCAACCAAAATGTATAGACATTCCAGCGAATTTAAGTTTGTGTCGCGATATCGGATATACCAAAATGCGCTTACCAAATCTGTTGGACCATGATACATTGAGGGAGGTTGTGTCTCAATCTGCCTCATGGGTACCGCTCCAAAGGAGAGGTTGCCACCCGGATACCAAGCTATTTCTGTGCTCACTATTCTCCCCAGTTTGCCTGGAGAAAGAGATCTGGCCATGCAGGTCGTTGTGCCAGAGTGTAAAAAACAGCTGTTCGGTTATTATGAAAAATTATGGCTATCCTTGGCCAGAAATGCTCAAATGTGATAGATTTCCACTGGACAATGACTTGTGCATAAAACAACAGACTCATATGAAAGGTAGGCTATAAAATTATACAAATGCTTTTCTATTTTTACACAAGTGGTTCATGTTGCCTCTTCTTTGATGTAAGACAAAATAGTGTACAACGATTAATCGGTTAATCTTAACTGGAATGGTTTCAAACTTTTACTGGTTACAATTTTCCCTACCACTAACCGCTCTCTCATTGTATTACTGAAGTCATACAATCGGTAATTCGGAGAATGTGACAAATGCCAATCTCACATAAAATATTTGGGATGGACCGAATTTAACTGATGCAAATGTCACATAAATCACTCGGCCCTGATGATCACACGCGAGTACTGTATGCGAGATTCTGTCAAGCGCGAGTATTTTATGCCAGATTTGCGTGAGATACAATCTCTCGGACCCGTATATTTTTTGCGAGATTTGCGTGAGTTACAATCTGTCTGCCCCGTGTATTTTAGATCAGATTTGCGTGAGTTACTTTCTGTCTGCCCCGTGTATTTTATGCCAGATTTGCGGAGCTACAGTCAGTCTGACACGTGTATTTTATGTGAAATTTGCGTGAGTTACTTTCTGTCTGCCCCGTGTATTCTATGCCAGATTTGCAGAGTTACAGTCAGTCTGACACGTGTATTTTATGTGAGATTTGCGTGAGTTACTTTCGGTCTGACCGTGTATTTTATGCCAGATTTGCGCGAGCTACAGTCAGTCTGGCACGTGTATTTTATGTGAGATTTGCGTGAGTTACTTTCGGTCTGACCGTGTCTTTTAAGCCAGATTTGCGCGAGCTATAGTCAGTCTGACGCGTGTATTTTATGTGAGACTTGCGTGATTTACTTTCTGCCTGCCCCGTGTATTTTATGCCAGATTCCCGGAGCTACAGTCAGTCTAACACATATATTGCATGTGCGATTTGCATGAGTTACTTTCGGTCTGACCGTGTATTTTATGCCATATTTGCGTGAGCTACAGTCGAACGAAATGATTTCGCGCGCCGAAGCTACAGTCAGTCTGACACATGTATTTTATGTGAAATTTGCGTGAGGTACTTTCTGTCTGCCCGTGTATTTTATGCCAGATTTGCGGAGCTACATTCAGTCTGACACGTGCATTTTATGTGAGATTTCCGTGAGTTACTTTCGGTCTGCCTCGTGTATTTTATGTTAGATTTGCGGAGCTACATTCAGCCTGACACGTGCATTTTATGTGAGAGTTCCGTGAGTTGCTTTCGGTCTGACCGTGTATTTTATATGAGATTTGCAGAGCTACAGTCAGTCTGACACTTGTATTTTATGTGAGATTTGCATGAGTTGCTTTCTGTCAGACCCGTGTATTTTATGTCAGATTTGTGGAGTTATAGTCAGTCTGACACGTGTATTTTACATGTATGTGAGATTTGTATGAGTTACTTTATGTCAGACTCGTGTAGTTTATGCCAGATTTGCGAAGCTACAGTAAGTCTGACACATGTATTTTATGTGAGATTTGCGTGAGTTACTTTCTGTCTGCCCTTGTATTTTATGCCAGATTTGCGGAGCTACAGTCAGTCTGACACGTGTATTTTATGTGAGATTTGCGTGAGTTACTTTCGGTCTGACCGTGTATTTTAAGCCAGATTTGCGTGAGCTACAGTCAATCTGACGCGTGTCTTTTATGTGAGACTTGCGTGAGTTACTTTCTGTCTGTCCCGTGTATTTTATGCCAGATTTCCGGAGCTACAGTCAGTCTAACACATATATTGTATGTGCGATTTGCGTGAGTTACTTTCGGTCTGACCGTGAATTTTATGCCAGATTTGCGTGAGCTACAGTCATTCTGACACATGTATTTTATGTGAAATTGGAGTGAGGTACTTTCGGTCTGCCCTGTGTATTTTATGCCAGATTTGCGGAGCTACATTCAGTCTGACACGTGTATTTTATGTGAGATTTCCGTGAGTTGCTTTCGGTCTGACTGTGTATTTTATATGAGATCTGCAGAGCTACAGTCAGTCTGACACTTGTATTTTATGTGAGATTTGCGTGAGTTGTTTTCTGTCAGACCCGTGTATTTTATGCCAGATTTGTGGAGCTATAGTCAGTCTGACACGTGTATTTTACGTGTATGTGAGATTTGCATGAGTTACTTTATGTCAGACTCGTGTAGTTTATGCCAGATTTGCGGAGCTACAGTAAGTCTGACACGTGTATTTTATGTGAGATTTGCGTGAGTTACTTATTGTCTGCTCCGTGTATTTTAGGGGAGATTTTGCGTGAGTTTTATTCTGTCAGACCGTTGTATTTTACGCGGGATTTGCGTGAGTTACATTCTGTCAGACCCTTGAATTTTAAGCGAGCGTGAATTATTTTCTGTCCGCCCCATGTATTTTATAAGAGATTGGCGTAAGGTGCATTCTGTCGGACCTGAGTATTTTAATCGAGATTTGCGTGAGTTGCTTTCTGTCTGCCCCGAGTATTTTAAGTGAGATTTGCGTGAGTTACTTTCTGTCTGCCCCGAGTATTTTAAGTGAGATTTGCGTGAGTTGCTTGCGGTCTGCCCCGTGTATTTTATGCCAGATTTGCGTGAGTTACTTTCTGTCAGACCCGTGTATTTTATGCCAGATTTGTGGAGCTACAGTCAGTCTGACACGTGTATTTTATGTCAGATTTGCTTGAGGTACTTTCGGTCTGCCCCGTGTATTTTATGTTAGATTTGCAGAGCTACAGTCAGCCTGACACATGCATTTTATGTGAGATTTGCGTGAGTTACTTTCTGTCTGCCCCGTGTATTTTGTGCCAGATTTGCGGAGCTACAGTCGGTATGACACGTGTATTTTATGCTAGATTTGCGTGAGTTACTTTCGGTCTGCCCGTGTATTTTATGTCAGATTTGCGTGAGCTACAGTCAGTCTGACACGTGTATTCTAAGTGAGATTTGCGTGAGTTACTTTCTGTCTGCTCCGTGTATTTTATGTCAGATTTGCGTGAGCTATTGTCAGTCTGACACGTGTATTCTAAGTGAGATTTGCGTGAGCTACGTTCGGTCTTCCCCGTGTATTTTATACCAGAGTTGCGGAGCTACAGTCAGTCTGTCACGTGTATTTTATGTGAGATTTGCGTGAGTTACTTTCGGTCTGCCCCGTGTATTTTATCTCAGATTTGCGTGAGCTACAGTCAGTCTGCTCCCGTGTAGTTTATGTGAAATTTGCGTGAGTTGCTTTCTCTCAGACCCTAGTATTTTAAGCGAGATTTACGTGAGTGACTTTCTGTCTGCCCCATTTTATACCAGATTTGCGTGAGTTACAATCTGCCAGACCCGAGTATTTTAAATGAGATTTGCGTGAGTTACTTTTTGTCAGGCCCGTGTATTTCATGCCAGATTTACGGAGCTACAGTCTGTCGGACACGCGTATTTTATGTGAGATTTGCGTGAGTTACTTTCGGTCTGACCGTTCATTTTAAGCCAGATTTGCGTGAGCTACAGTCAGTCTGACGCGTGTCTTTTATGTGAGACTTGCGTTAGTTACTTTCTGTCTGTCCCGTGTATTTTATGCCAGATTTCCGGAGCTACAGTCAGTCTAACACATATATTGTATGTGCGATTTGCGTGAGTTACTTTCGGTCTGACCGTGTATTTTATGCCAGATTTGCCTGAGCTACAGTCATTCTGACACATGTATTTTATGTGAAATTGGCGTGAGGTACTTTCGGTCTGCCCTTGTATTTTATGCCAGATTTGCGGAGCTACAGTCAGTCTGACACGTGTATTTTATGTGAGATTTGCGTGAGTTACTTTCGGTCTGACCGTGTATTTTAAGCCAGATTTGCGTGAGCTAGAGTCAGTCTGACGCGTGTCTTTTATGTGAGACTTGCGTGAGTTACTTTCTGTCTGTCCCGTGTATTTTATGCCAGATTTCCGGAGCTACAGTCAGTCTAACACATATATTGTATGTGCGATTTGCGTGAGTTACTTTCGGTCTGCCCCGTGTATTTTATCTCAGATTTGCGTGAGCTACAGTCAGTCTGCTCCCGTGTAGTTTATGTGAAATTTGCGTGAGGTGCTTTTTCTCAGACCCTAGTATTTTAAGCGAGATTTACGTGAGTGACTTTCTGTCTGCCCCATTTTATACCAGATTTGCGTGAGTTACAATCTGCCATACCCGAGTATTTTAAATGAGATTTGCGTGAGTTACTTTTTGTCAGGCCCGTGTATTTCATGCCAGATTTACGGAGCTACAGTCTGTCGGACACGTGTATTTTATGTGTGATTTGCGTGAGTTACTTTCTGTCTGCCCCGTGTATTTTATGCCAGATTTGCGTAAGCTACAGTCAGCCTGACACGTGTATTTTAAGTGAGATTTACGTGAGTTGCTTTCGGTCTGCCCCGTGTGTTTTATGCCACATTTGCAGAGCTACAGTCATTCCGACACGTGTATTTTATGTGAGATCTGCGGGAGTTACTTTCTGTCAGACCCGTGTATTTTATGTCAGACTTGCTTGACCCACATTCTGTCCGCCCCGTGTATTTTATGCGAGATTTGTGTGAGCTGCATTCTGTCAGGTCCTAGTATTTTTAGCGAGATTTGCGTGAATTATTTTCTGTCCGCCCCGTGTATTTTATACGAGATTTGTGTGAGCTGCATTCTATCAGACATGAGTATTTTATGAGAAATTTGCGTACGTTTCATTCCGTGAGACCCAAATATTTCATGCGAGATTTTGCGTGAGATGCATTCTGTCAGACCGTCGCATTTTAGGCGAGATTTGCGTGAGTTACATTCTGTCAGACCCTCAGTTACTTTCTGTCTGCCCCGTGTATTTTATGCGAGATTTGCGTGAGTTATTTTCTGCCCGCCCCATGTATTTTATGCCAGATTTGCGTGAGTTGCATTCTGTCTGTCCCGTGTATTTTATGTGAGATTTGCCTGAGTTATGTTCTGTCTGCCCTGTGTATTTTATGTGAGATTTACGTGACTTATTTTCTGTCTGCCCCGTGTATTTTATGTGAGAATAGCGTGAGTTGCATTCGGTCAGACCCTAGTATTTTAAGCGAGATTTGAATGTCTTACTTTCTGTCTGCCCCATGTATTTTATGTGAGATTTGCGTGAGTTACTTTCTGTCTGCCCCGTGATTTTGTGTGAGATTTGCGTGAGTTATTGTCTGTCTGCCCCGTGTATTGTATGGGAGATTTGCTGCCCCCACTGCCCCACGCTTCCGGTGTCCCCGAGAGCGGCCAGAGTATTTCAACCAGATAACGCCTTTGTCATGATCTAGTGGAAATGATTGATCGGCTTTCGTAATATTAGTACTGTTTTTTTCTCTGCCATGAAAATCATATTGCCACAGATACTACCAGAACCATATTCCTTTTTCAAGATCCTGGTGACAATTGTACGAGTTTGGTGAAAGTTTATTCGCGGATGTAATCATTTACCCCAACATGCAAAGCAGACGACATTTGCAAATAATAAAATGAACAGCAGACGACACTTGCAAATAATAAAATAAACAGTAGACGACACTTGCAAATAGTAAAATCTTGGATAACTGAACAATTTAATTTTTTGGCCTCAAAATATAGCGCCACATTGGAACGAGCTCGACAAACACATAACACAGAGCGCCCCATTGAATGAACTCGACAAACACATAGCGCCTCATTGGAACGAGCTATACAAACACATAACATATAACCTCATTAGAACGAGGTCGACAAACACTTATAGCGCCTCAGCGACAAATACGTACCATATAGCGCCTTATTGGAACGAGGCCGACAAAGACATAGCATATAGCGCCTCAAGGTAACGAGCTCTACAAACACATAGCATATAGCGCCTCAATGAAACGAGGTCGACAAGCTTGTTGTAATAAGGGTGGCAAAACTTATGTTTTAAGATTTTTTTTTAAAAATTGCTATTTTGTGAACAGTCCCGATCGATTTTGTCGGTTATGCGTAAACGAAGGGTTAAAGGAAGGAAAAGAGTAAAGCTATGAGTTTATGGGCGTTCAGTCTGGTGACTTACATTTTGTAATATTTTCTGTTTTAAAAAACTTGAATTGTAAAGCACGATGGTAACGGGCAATCGGCTACCTTATTCTTATTGCCCGTTGAAAGAAAAGGGATATTTCATTCGTCATAAGAAAGGGAAAAATCCTCCACAAATCTTGTAAGTATCAAATGTAATGCCCATATTCTGTAAAATCCGCATATGTCGTCTTTGTCAAACAGGAATTCCACCAGGCATAGTGTTGGGTCCGAACCAATAAACTGAAAACTATAAAAAAAAAATTGGAAGTTGGCCCCGATGGGAGTGGATCCCAGGTTTACGGCACCCAATCACCTTGACACAAATACTCTGCCATCACACCAACTGAACCAACAGCACCCACCAAAAGCTTGCAATTAACTAATTATATACTTACTTACTATATATTGAGGTATTTATTTTAATTATTATTTTTAATTATATACTTACTTACTATATATAGAGGTATTTATTTTAATTATTATTTTTAATTATATACTTACTTACTATATATAGAGGTATTTATTTTAATTATTATTTTTAATTATATACTTACTTACTATATATAGAGGTATTTATTTTAATTATTATTTTCAATTATATACTTACTTACTATATATAGAGGTATTTATTTTAATTATTATTTTTAATTATATACTTACTTACTATATATAGAGGTATTTATTTTAATTATTATTTTTAATTATATACTTGCTTACTATATATAGAAGTATTTATTTTAATTATTATTTTTAATTATATACTTACTATATATAGAGGTATTTATTTTAATTATTATTTTTAATTATATACTTACTTACTATATATAGAGGTATTTATTTTAATTATTATTTTCAATTATATACTTACTTACTATATATAGAAGTATTTATTTTAATTATTATTTTTAATTATATACTTACATACTATATATAGAGGTATTTATTTTAATTATTATTTTTTTTTATCTTTTACAGTCGCCGACTACTTAATCTCAATGTCCAGGGGTTTTTATATACATGCAATCTCTTTTTTTCAGTTTTGTTTTGTCTCTTGTATGCTTGCTTATCATTTGCGTTCCGATTTTTCTCATTTTCACCGGAAGATTGGCAGTCATGCTTTCCTTCTTTTCGAAATATAACAGTTCATCTTATTTTCCTCCCAGACACAGCAATAGCTCTTTTACTGCAATGTGGATATACCAGTTTGTAAGGAAATGATTTAAGGTACCAAAACGTCTGCCAGTATCCCAGTAATGTTACGTCATGGATGTATTTATATTATACTTCCTGACTTTTAAACTAACTTCTGCATGTCGTTTATTTTGAATACCTTTGACAGGATTTCCAAAGTTTTGTCCCATCTGACCTTTTCAGGGTAACAAATCCGATAGTGATTAATCTCTCATCTATACATCAACCGATATTGATTAATCTCTCATCTATACATCAACCGATATTGATTAATCTCTCATCTATACATCAACCGATATTGATTAATCTCTCAACTATACATCAAATTCAAACATGAGTTTAACATCTGTCGGCCATTTCAAATATTTTATGTACATATAATCTAGACAGGGTGGTTTAATAGCTCTTCTATTTATATAGGTTATAAAATTACAGCTGCTGCAGAAGAAAGAAAGGCAAGAAATCTGCTTCCAAATCAAATAATTTTTTGGTCAGTCATGCGCTGTCCAGAATTATTGCCAGAAAGTTTTAGAGATCGATTTTTGCTAGTAATTAGTAGTAATTTGGACTGAAATCGTTAAAAAATAAATAACATTTTCCTTCAGTTTTCATACCACAGACATTTTGAGTAGTTTTGTACGCCTATAATGGTAAATCATAAATCTTCATGATAACCGATAAGTTCTGCTCAACAAAACATCGTTATCCCTATTTTAATCTTATTTTCACAGAGGCCATTTTTTCTAAATTTTTTTAGCTCACCTGGCCTAAAAGGCCATGTGAGCTCTTCACATCACTTGGCGTCCGTCGTCGCCCATCGTCCGTCGTCTATCGTCCGACGTCCGTAAACGTTTCACATTTTCATATTCTTCTCTGTAACCGCTGAGCCGGTGTGAACCAAACTTGGTAGGAATGGTCTATGGGAGGTCTTCTACAAACGACCCTCACTTTGTTACCGTCGGATGAAAATTATGGCTTACAGAGGCATTCTTTGACTCTGGTTGGAAGATTTTCAAAAATCCTCTGCTCTGAAACTACCTAGTCAATTGTTTTGAAACTTCACATAAATGATGACTAGGACCCCCTCTACTAACGATCCTCATTTAATGTTGATTGGGTAGAAACATAGCCACAATTGCAGCTTACAGTTACTATAGAAACGCTATGAGAAATCACATTTTCATCTTCTTCTCTGGAACTACTGAGCTGACATGTACCAAACCAGGCAGGTATAGTCCATGGGAAGTCCTCTACAAACGATCCTCATTTTGTTCCATAAGTTTGAAAACATGGCCGCCAGAGGCATTCTTTGATTCTGATTGGTGGATTTTGAAAAATCTTCTCCTCTGAAACCCCAGGGCCGAATGTTTTTTTATATAACTTTGCACGGTTGATGACTGAGACCCCCTCCACCATCGATCCTCATTTCATGTTGATCAGGTTGCAAACATGGCTTCAATTGCGGCTTATAGTTACTATAGAAACCCTATGGGAAATCACATATTCACCTTCTTCTCTGGAACTACTGAGCCGACGTGGAATGGTCTGTGGAAGCTCCTCTACAAAAGATCCTTATTTTCTTCCCGTGGGTGGAAAAACATGGCCGCCAGAGGCATTCTTTGAATCTGGTTGTTGGGTTTTCAAAAATCTTCTCTCCTGAAATTGCCAGGCCAAATGTTTTGATACTTCACATAAATAATGACTGTGACTCCCTCTACCAACGATTCTCATTTAATGTTGATCGAGTTGTAAACATGGCTGCACTTGTGGCTTATAGTTATTATAGAAACCCTATGGGAAATCACATTTTCATCTGCCCCGGAACTACTGAGCTGATGTGAATCAAACATGGCAGGGATAGCCTATGGCAGGTCCTCTACAAACGCCACTCATTTTGTTACCGTTCCCCGAAAAACATGGATGCCAGAAGCATTTTTTGCTTCTGACTGGGGAGTTTTGAAAAATCTTCTCTGAAACCACAGCGCCAAATGTTTCAAAACTTTGCATGGTTGATGACTGGGACACCCTCTACAAACGATCCTAATTTAATATTGATCATGGTGCAAATGTGGCCTCAATTGCGGCTTATATTTACTATAGAAACCCTATGGGAAATTTCATTTTCATCTTCTCTCTGGAACTACTGAGCCGACGGGAACCAAACAAGGCAGGAATGGTCTATAGGAGGGCCTCTACAAACTCTCCTCTTTTTGTTCCTGTTGCTTGGAAAATATGGCCACCAGAGACATTCTCTGATTCTGATTGATGGATTTTGCAAAAATCTTCCCCTCTGAAACTACAAAGTCAAATGTTTTGAAACTTCACATGACTGGGACTGGGGCACATACCAATGATCCTCATGTAATGCTGATGTAATGTTACATTTGGATTGCATGTTTCTGTCTGGCTGTCTCTCGTACTGGATAGATAAACATTTGCATTACACGTTTCTGTCAGGCTGTCTCGCGTACTGGATAGATAAACATTTGGATTACATGTTTCTGTCTAGCTGTCTCTTGTACTGGATAGATAAACATTTGGATTACATGTTTCTGTCTGGCTGCTGTCTCTCGTACTGGATAGATAAACATTTGGATTGCATGTTTCTGCCTGGCTGTCTCTCGTACTGGATAGATGAACATTTGGATTACATGCTTCTGTCTGGCTGTCTCTCGTACTGGAGAGATAAACATTTGGGTTACATGTTTCTGCCTGGCTGTCTCTCGTACTGGATAGCTGAACATTAGGATTATATGTTTCTGCCTAGCTGTCTCTCGTAATGGATAGATGAACATTAGGATTATATGTTTCTGTCTGGCTGTCTCTCGTACTGGATAGCTGAACATTTGGATAACATGTTTCTGCCTGGCTGTCTCTCGTAATGGATAGATGGGCATCAGGATTACATGTTTCTGCCTGACTGTCTCTCGTAATGGATTGACGAACATTAGGATTACATGTTTCTGTCTGGCTGTCTCTCGTACTGGATAGATAAACATTTGGATTGCATGTTTCTGTCTGGCTGTCTCTCGTACTGGATAGATAAACATTTGGATTGCATGTTTCTGTCCAGCTGTCTCTCGTACTGGATAGATAAACATTTGGATTACAAGTTTCTGTCTGGCTGTCTCTCGTACTGGATAGATAAACATTTGGATTGCATGTTTCTGTCTGGCTGTCTCTCGTACTGGATAGATAAACATTTGGATTATATGTTTCTGTCTGGCTGTCTCTCGTACTGGATAGATAAACATTTGGATTACATGTTTCTGTCTGGCTGTCTCTCGTACTGGATAGATAAACATTTGAATTACATGTTTCTGTCTGGCTGTCTCTCGTACTGGATAGATAAACATTTGGATTACAAGTTTCTGCCTGGCTGTCTCTCGTACTGGATAGATAAACATTTGGATTACATGTTTCTGTCTAGCTGTCTCTCGTACTGGATAGATAAACATTTGGATTACAAGTTTCTGCCTGGCTGTCTCTCGTACTGGATAGATAAACATTTGGATTACATGTTTCTGTCTAGCTGTCTCTCGTACTGGATAGATAAACATTTGAATTACAAGTTTCTGCCTGGCTGTCTCACGTACTGGATAGATAAACATTTGGATTACATATTTCTGCCTGGCTGTCGCTCGTACTGGATAGATAAACATTTGGATTACATGTTTCTGCCTGGCTGTCTCTCCTACTGGATAGATAAACATTTGGATTGCATGTTTCTGTCTAGCTGTATCTCGTACTGGATAGCTGAACATTTGGATTGCATGTTTCTGCTTGGCTGTCTCTAATACTGGATAGATAAACATTTGGATTACATGTTTCTGTCTAGCTGTCTCTCGTACTGGATAGATAAACATTTGGATTACATGTTTCTGTCTGGCTGTCTCTCGTACTGGATAGATAAACATTTGGATTACATGTTTCTGCCTGGCTGTCTCTCCTACTGGATAGATAAACATTTGGATTGCATGTTTCTGTCTAGCTGTATCTCGTACTGGATAGATAAACATTTGGATTACATGTTTCTGTCTGGCTGTCTCTCGTACTGGATAGATAAACATTTGGATTACATGTTTCTGCCTGGCTGTCTCTCCTACTGGATAGATAAACATTTGGATTGCATGTTTCTGTCTAGCTGTATCTCGTACTGGATAGCTGAACATTTGGATTGCATGTTTCTGCTTGGCTGTCTCTAATACTGGATAGATAAACATTTGGATTACATGTTTCTGTCTAGCTGTCTCTCGTACTGGATAGATAAACATTTGGATTACATGTTTCTGTCTGGCTGTCTCTCGTACTGGATAGATAAACATTTGGATTACATGTTTCTGCCTGGCTGTCTCTCCTACTGGATAGATAAACATTTGGATTCCATGTTTCTGTCTAGCTGTATCTCGTACTGGATAGATAAACATTTGGATTACATGTTTCTGTCTGGCTGTCTCTCGTACTGGATAGATAAACATTTGGATTACATGTTTCTGCCTGGCTGTCTCTTCTACTGGATAGATAAACATTTGGGTTGCATGTTTCTGTCTAGCTGTATCTCGTACTGGATAGATAAACATTTGGATTACATGTTTCTGTCAGGCTGTCTCGCGTACTGGATAGATAAACATTTGGATTACAAGTTTCTGCCTGGCTGTCTCTCCTACTGGATAGATAAACATTTGGATTGCATGTTTCTGTCTAGCTGTATCTCGTACTGGATAGATAAACATTTGGATTACATGTTTCTGTCTGGCTGTCTCTCGTACTGGATAGATAAACATTTGGATTACATGTTTCTGCCTGGCTGTCTCTCCTACTGGATAGATAAACATTTGGATTGCATGTTTCTGTCTGGCTGTCTCTCGTACTGGATAGATAAACATTTGCATTGCATGTTTCTGTCTAGCTGTCTCTCGTACTGGATAGATAAACATTTGGATTGCATGTTTCTGTCTGGCTGTCTCTCGTACTGGATAGATAAACATTAGGATTACATGTTTCTGTCTGGCTGTATCTCGTACTGGATAGATAAACATTTGGATTGCATGTTTCTGTCTAGCTGTATCTCGTACTGGATAGATAAACATTTGGATTACATGTTTCTGTCAGGCTGTCTCGCGTACTGGATAGATAAACATTTGGATTACAAGTTTCTGCCTGGCTGTCTCTCCTACTGGATAGATAAACATTTGGATTGCATGTTTCTGTCTAGCTGTATCTCGTACTGGATAGATAAACATTTGGATTACATGTTTCTGCCTGGCTGTCTCTCCTACTGGATAGATAAACATTTGGATTGCATGTTTCTGTCTAGCTGTCTCTCGTACTGGATAGATAAACATTTGCATTGCATGTTTCTGTCTAGCTGTCTCTCGTACTGGATAGATAAACATTTGCATTGCATGTTTCTGTCTGGCTGTCTCTCGTACTGGATAGATAAACATTTGGATTACATGTTTCTGTCTGGCTGTATCTCGTACTGGATAGATAAACATTTGGATTGCATGTTTCTGTCTAGCTGTCTCTCGTACTGGATAGATAAACATTTGCATTGCATGTTTCTGTCTAGCTGTATCTCGTACTGGATAGATGAACATTTGGATTACATGTTTCTGTCTGGCTGTCTCTGGTACTGGATAGATGAACATTTGGATTGCATGTTTCTGCTTGGCTGTCTCTAATACTGGATAGATAAACATTTGGATTACATGCTTCTGCCTGGCTGTCTCTCGTACTGGATAGATAAACATTTGGATTACATGTTTCTGCTTGGCTGTCTCTCATGCTGGATAGCTGAACATGCGGATTGCATGTTTCTGCCTGGCTGTCTCTCGTACTGGATAGATAAACATTTGGATTACATGTTTCTGCTGGTTGTCTCTCGTACTGGATAGATAAACATTTGGATTACATGTTTCTGTCTGGCTGTCTCTCGTAATGGATAGATGAACATTTGGATTACATGTTTCTGTGTGGCTGTCTCTCGTACTGGATAGAAGATTTGGATTACATGTTTCTGCCTGGCTGTCTCTCGTACTGGATAGATAAACATTTGGATTACATGTTTCTGTCTGGCTGTCTCGCGTACTGGATAGATAAACATTTGGATTACATGTTTCTGCTGGCTGTCTCTCGTACTGGATAGATAAACATTTGGATTACATGTTTCTGTCTGGCTGTCTCTCGTAATGGATAGATGAACATTTGGATTACATGTTTCTGTGTGGCTGTCTCTCGTACTGGATAGAAGATTTGGATTACATGTTTCTGCCTGGCTGTCTCTCGTACTGGATAGATGACCATTTGGATTACATGTTTCCGTCTGGCTGTCTCGCGTACTGGATAGATAAACATTTGGATTACATGTTTCTGTCTGGCTGTCTCTCGTACTGGATAGAGGATATTTTCAAGCCTCATGCAGGCTATATTTGGTATAAATTTGGCCTGAGCAACCCTAACATGGACACCCCCTCCCCAGTGTTGTTACACCTCCCTTCCGCGGAGGAGGGTGGGTGGGTCAACAACTGGATGGTCACTGTTAACTCTTTACCTAACACAACAATAAAAGACGACACTTGCACAAACATTTCTTGAATTATACAAATCTTCCATTTTTTTGCTTCCAATTGAGTCCTCATTGGAACGACCTCGTCTCAAGAAAACCTAAATTATTAATCAGATAGTTGCATCCTTCAATCGGTGTCTGTCGGTGGCCGAGTGGTGTGCGTGGTTCAGTCTGGCGGTGGCCGAGTGGTGTGAGTGGTTCTGTCTGTCGGTGGCCGAGTGGTGTGCGTGGTTCAGTCTGTCGGTGGCCGAGTGGTGTGCGTGGTTCAATCTGTCGGTGGCCGAGTGATGTACGTGGTTCAATCTGTCGGTGGCCGAGAGTGGTGTGCGCGCTTCAGTTTGTCGGTGGCCGAGTGGTGTGCGTGGTTCAGTCTGTCGGTGGCCGAGTGGTGTGTGTGGTTCAGTCTGTTGGTGGCCGAGTGATGTACGTGGTTCAATCTGTCGGTGGCCGAGAGTGGTGTGCGTGGTTCAGTCTGTCGGTGGCCGAGTGGTGTGCGTGCTTCAGTCTGTCGGTGGCCGAGTGGTGTACACGCTTCAGTTTGTCGGTGGCCGAGTGGTGTGCGTGGTTCAGTCTGTCGGTGGCCGAGTGGTGTGTGTGGTTCAGTCTGTTGGTGGCCGAGTGGTGTGCGTGGTTCAGTCTATTGGTGGCCGGGTGGTGTGCGTGGTTCAGTCTGCCGGTGGCCGAGTGGTGTGCGTGGTTCAGCCATCGGTGGCCGAGTGGTGTGCGTGGTGCAGTCTGTCGGTGGCCGAGTGGTGTGCGTGGTTCAGTCTGTCTGGTGGCCGAGTGGTGTGCGTGGTTCAGTCTGTCGGTGGCCGAGTGGTGTGCGTGGTTCAGTCTGTCGGTGGCCGAGTGGTGTGCGTTGTTCAGTCTGTCGGTGGCCAAGTGGTGTGCGTGGTTCGGCCTGTCGATGGCCGAGTGGTGTGCGTGCTTCAGTCTGTCGTTGGCCGAGTGGTGTGCGTGGTTCAGTCTGTCGGTGGCCGAGTGGTGTGCGTGCTTCATTCTGTCGGTGGCCGAGTGGTGTGCGTGGTTCAGTATAGATTCGGTAGGCGGTTGGTGCCGAAGGAAACTCTCTCGGCGTGAGTTCGAACCCCAGCCATGCCAATATAAAAATAAATTTTATTGAATATTGTTTAAAGAAATGAATGATAGTTTTTTGTGAGTAAAGTTGGGTAGATAATGCCGTTACGTTGGATAAAAGAGTTGAGAGTTATTGTGTGTTGCGTTAATTAATTAATTAATTAATTAATTAATTAATTAATTAATTAATTAATTAATTAATTATTGGGCCATCTCACTGGGCGCCTCTAGAAGATCTATATATATAGTCATGATATTTGTGTACCAAAGCAAATGTTCTCTCATTTTGAAGGATGCTTTTACTCTTTTCAAACTGGTATAAAGTACATGTGTTCCAAAAGTCATCAACGGATGCATTGTATAACGCATGTTGTGGTCGTTTACAAATTTTACTAATATTTGGCAGCTTCGGCGACTGAAAGAGAGAGAGAGAGAGAGAGTGAGAGAGAGAGAGAGAGAGAGAGAGAGAGAGAGAGAGAGAGAGAGAGAGAGAGAGAGATATTGAAGACAATGTCTGTTTATTGGGGGTTAGCAACATTTTGAAAAGCAAGGGTCACATCGCCTCATAAAGTTTACAGATGGCGGAAGCCGGAGTACCCGCAGATGACCACCGTGCTGCAGCGAACAACTGTCAGACCCTCCATCTTACGTTGTCATATGCTTAACACTTACGCTGCAACAGGTTTAACACTTATGCTGTCCAGAGCGACTATTGTCACCTATTTATGGTGATTATCTGTAGATTCTGGTATGCGCAGATCAAACTTACATCTCAGAGGGCAGTAGTATGTTATGTGGTTTTGAGGGAACATTTGAGGGAACATTGGCAGGACCCCGGAAGTAGCGTCATGTCATGTTGCGTTATCACGGTAACACGCGTGAGTGGCCATGTTGTAACGTCATCTCCATAGTGATACGTGGTGTTAGTGCGCATGCACAGCGCGTGTTGTTCCGTCGTCCATTTTGTATACTGGAGGCCGCAATCTTGGTTTCTAGGGTAGCACGTGGTTGCTATGTGACCCAATGGCTTCTAACAAGACAGGGGTATATTCAGAGGGTGTGTTCGATTGAACAGGAGTAATTTCCCGTTTCGTAGAATTACAACAAACAATCCAACAATCCTGCCAAATCACCCAAACGACTTTATTTACTACGGATTCTTCAAAAATCCTATTTAGGACCGCGAAACCGTAGATTTTAATAGTAGAATGTAGTGCTATAGTACCGAGGGGGTACCTGGGGTACGTTCGATTGAATAGGGGTACAGGACCTGATTTTCCCAGGATCCCATTTTTAATGCCTATTGCTTATGCTATGCTATCACTAACAGTCTATCCAGTTCAAACTATCTCTGGTTCTCTCGTCCAAGTCTTATAATCACCAGTGCTTAATTTCCCATAATCTGTATGCAGAGTTATCTCCCCTGTGTACAACAAAACCCCATATCATTCCCAAAGCCACTAAGCTATCGAGCAGTTACTAGTAAGTCATTGCTCGAACGACTCGAAACAGATCGAGCAAATGAGCTTTAGAGCAATTGCTGGATCGAGTGACTCGCACATATTGCTCGAACGACTCAAATCCCACCGAGCAAATGAGCTAACGAGTAATTGCTCGTTCGAGTGACTCGCACATATTGCTCCTAGACTCATTTCAGTATTTGAGGTTACCTACGGCCCGGCATTGTATTATTTGAGGATACCTATCGAGGATACTTTTTATGGGATACGTATCTGGGGATACTATTACCTGTACCACAAGACGTACCTATCCTAAATATCCCTTATAAGCTATCGAGCAGTTACTGATAAGTCATTGCTCGAACGACTCGAATCCCATCGAGCAAATGAGCTATCGAGCAATTGCTCGTTCGAGTGACTCGCACATATTGCTCGTCGACACATTTCAGTATTTGAGGTCACCTATGACCCGGTATTGTATTATTTGAGGACACCTTTCGCGGATACCTTTTATAGGATACTTATCTGAGGATACTATTACCTGTACCACAAGACACACCTATCCCAAATAAATATCCCTTATAAGCTATCGAGCAATTACTGATAAGTGACTCGAAGCTCATCGAGCAAATGAGCTATCGAGCAATTGCTCGTTCGAGTGATTCGCACATATTGCTGGTCGACTCATTTCAGTATTTGAGGATACCTATGGCCTGGTATTGTATTATTTGAGGATACCTATCGAGGATACCTTTTGGAAAATCCCTTTTTTGTCGTATGAGGTCATGAGAAATCCCCCAATGAGGTCTAATGTAGTCTTACCAACCGCTTACATCTTGTCGCCAAAGCTCCAAGGTCACTACAGGTCTATGGTCTATCTGTCCTATCATTAGCTTCCACAGCAGGCGTGTTGAATTGCGACCTTGCACCAGTACTATTGACTAAACTACCATACTATTGACTTGTACCACTACTTTTTAGCTTTACACTTTCAAAATGTTCAATCAGATTTCCCTGTATACATATAAGGCATTCCGTAATTGAGATTCCTAGCCGAGTCCGTAAAATTTGGATTCCGTGATTTGACATCAACGCTCGAGGGTATGGAAAGGGATTGATAACACCCAATTCAACAATGACTACAAGACTCTGAACAGAGACAACTAGCCACTACAAAACAGCGAAGGTACAGAACGAAGACCCAACATTACCAAGGTCGAAGTGAACATAACAATGTGAAAGACGGTCAAATTAGCCAGATTGATCGAACTAGTTTGACAGACTGAACAGATCTGATCAAATACAATCGAGATGGAAGGGAACAGAACAAAGTGAACAAAGATCCAACACAACCAAGATCGAAGTGAACAGAACAAATTAAAGAAAATCGAACTGACCCAATGAAGGTATCGAAGTGAATTGACCATAACAAAGTTTTCAACTGAATGAACTATAACTCTAAATATAACCCAAGGTTAACCCTTTGAACTCTTTTAATGAACTATAACCCTAATGAATGTATTAACACCCTTTGAAATGAACAACGTTTAACTGAATAATTTTTTTTACTTAATGAAACTATAACGAAGGTGATCTGAATTTTAACTGAATGAACATTTTTAACTACAACCCATTAAACTAAATTCTTTCAATAGGGGAGGGGAATACCCTCGAGTGTTGATGTCAAGTCACGGAATCCAAATTTTACAGACTCGGCTAGGAATCTCAATTACGGAATGCCTTATATGTATACAGGGGAAATCTGATTGAACATTTTGAAAGCGTAAAGCTAAAAATTAGTGGTACAAGTCAATATTAATGGATGGTAGTTTAGTCAATAGTACTGGTGCAAGGCCGCAATGGAACAAACCTGCTGTAGAAGCTAATGATAGGACAGATAGACCATAGACCAGTAGTGACCTTGGAGCTTTGGCGACAAGATAGAAGCGGTTGGTAAGACTACATTAGACCTCATTGGGGGATTTCTCATGACCTCATACGACAAAAAAAAGGATTCCCCAAAAGGTATTCTCGATAGGTATCCTCAAATAATACAACACCAGGCCATAGGTATGCTCAAATACTGAAATGAGTCGACCAGCAATATGTGTGAGACACTCGAACGAGCAATTGCTCGATAGCTCATTTGTTCGATGAGCTTCGAATCGTTCAAGCAATGACTTATCAGTAACTGCTCGATAGCTTATAAGGGATATTTGGGATGGGTATGTCTTTTGGTACAGGCAATAGTATCCTCAGATAAGTATCCTATAAAAGGTATCCTCGATAGGTATCCTCAAATAATACAATACCGGGACATAGGTATTCTCAAATACTGAAATGAGTCGACGAGCAATATGTGCGAGTCACTCGAACGAGCAATTACTCATTAACCCATTTGCTCGATGAGATTCGAGTCGTTCGAGCAATATGTGCGAGTCACTCGATCGAGCAATTGCTCTAAAGCTCATTTGCTCGATCTGTTTCGAGCCGTTCGAGCAATGACTTACTAGGAACTGCTCGATAGCCTAACGGCTTTGGGAATGATATGGGGTTTTGTTGTACACGGGGGAGATAACTCTGCATACAGATTATGGGAAATTAAGCACTGGTGATTATAAGACTTGGACGAGAGAACCAGAGATAGTTTGGACTGGATAGACTGTTAGTGATGGCGTAGCATTAGCAATAGGCATTAAAAATGGGATTCTGGGAAAATCAGGTCTTGTACCCCTATTCAATCGAACATACCTCAGGTACCCCCTCGGCACTATAGCACTACATGCTACTATTAAAATCTACGGCTTCACGGTCCTAAATAGGATTCTTGAAGAATCCGTAGTAAATAAAGTCGTATTGGTGATTTGGCGGGATTGTCGGGTTGTTTGTGGTAATTCTACGAATCGGAAAAATATTCTTCTACAAAGGAACACACCCTCCGAACATACCACTGTCTTGCTAGAAGCCATTTGGTCACATAGCAACCACTTGCTACCAAGGAAACGAAGATTGCGGCCTCCAGTATACAAAATGGACGACGGAAACACGTATCACCCTAACAACACGCGCCGCACATGCGCACTAACACCACGTATCACTATGGAGATGACATCACAACATGGCCGCTCACACGGGTTACCATGACAACACAACATGGCGCCACTGGGTCACGTGACATGACGCCACTTCCGGTGCCCTGCCCGGGGTCCCGCCATATGTTCCCTCAAAACCACATAACATACTACTGAGGGCCCTTTCCAACAATTAGTCAGATGATAGAGTTCCAAGTATGTCATAAATTGAAATAAACTTCCTCGCGTGCATGCGTACATAGAGGTCCCCTATGTATGACTAAAGTGGGCGTGGCGGTAAAAGGGTTAAGGGTGTGAAGCTCACGTGTCCTGCCATTGGCACTATGTTGAACAAAACTTTATCATTACTCTCCACTTGAGGTCCATAAAAGATAAAATTACACAGATAATAACCCTTTACCCAACGCAGACGATAACAAAATTTATTATTTTAAATAACATTTTTTTAAATTTTTCAAAAAATTTCAACAAAACCATATCATATGACCCCTCGTTGGAACGAGCTCGACGAGCTCGTTTCAACGAGGGGTCACATGATATGGTTTTGTTGAAAGTTTTTGAAAAATAATATTTTTCCAACTGCTGAATTTGCATATTACGCGGGCGGATGCGGGCGATTCGTTGGGTAAAGGGTTAATTGGATGATCTTTTTTCTTTTTGTTTCCTGAAAAGATCGCAGTGAAATATGTATATTCCACTTGAAATTCACGATACCATTTGTCGCATTTCGGTCAATATTTCCCCCACATCCCGGAATGTGTTCACACAATGAACCTGACACTTCGAGAAAATGACTGGAATTAACTACTAGATTTTGTTTCTTTCGCAACAAATTAAAGTTTTACAAATAATTGGTAAAATCTCTCAGTGACAACAGTACAAATGTTAACTGGCAACGCATTCTCCTAATTATAGAATTACCGAGGTAATTGATGACGTCACGCTGCAAATCGCCCAGTTTCTCGTGACCAATCTTGACAAGAGAAAAAAGTTAAAGAAGTATCAATTCAGTTAAATGCATACAGGAAAAATTTAAACATGTCAACGATAAATTTGTTTACATTTAGAATTAGATAGAAATCACGAAATGTCAACCGCCTTTACACTGAAACCGCTTTTCAATTACTTTCTTACTCCCCTCGTCAACAATCGCTGTCATTCACGCCCACGAATTAGTGACAACGGAACACACAGAAAACACTGCGCTATTAAAATTCTTCTTATTCGTAACCCTTAAAAAACCAGCCTCTGACCTCTGCCTCATGTGAACCCTTTCACGTCAACTTGTTCACAATGAATCCGGAAAATCTACCCAGCGCTATACATACAGTAGCCATTGGAATGTTGGTACTCTATATTTTGGTACAAATCGTGGATTTTGATATATCACTGGAACCAGCTCGACGAGCCCGTTCCAGTGAGTGATCAAAAGCTTTGGTTAAAACCTTGAAACTCACGACAAGAAAGAAATACGGAGGAATTTTTGTAAAAATATTACATTGATATTTCGACACTGGAACCAGCTGTGATACAACTATTGTTAATCAGAATACTCATTAACCCTTCACCCAACATAACGGTCAAAACCGGCCAGCAGTATTCACAAACTAATTATTCAAATTTCATTATTTTTCATTTTTGCGTCAAAAAGATAGCTTATGACCCTTCATTGGAAGGAGCACGTTGAACTCGTTCCAATGAGTGGTCATAAGCAATGTGTCGCAACAAAAATGAAAAAAATGTTATGTAAGAATTTTGTTTGCAGGTATCGTCTGCCTTTCGTGTTAGGTTAAAGGTTAATACTTCCACATCTGTTAATCATTGGCTAGTGACGATGCAGAGAGTTTGCTAATTTGGGTAGGGTTGGGACCGCGTTGGACAAGTTCTCCACTTCGGGAAGTTGTATGTCTGTATGTGCGTTTGTGGCGGGGGTGGGGTGGGGTAGGGGTGGAGACATGTAGGAGTAAAACCTATTGTAGTGGGATGGAATGTCACCACTCCCTTCCAGACAAGTTCCTGTAAATCGCCACTGATCCTGAATGAAAATATCCTCGCACATGTAACTCTGCGAAGCCACTCGGAATGCGTTAACTGAGACGGTAACCTGGAAAGAAAAATGATCCCGTTTTCTCCTGCTCTAATAATACTCCAATATCATTTTGAAATGCTCTTCTGATAACGAGGTCATGATGCGATCTTAAGTATTTACCCTTAGTACTATGATGTTGAAATGCCAAAATTGCAAGCAGAAACTTTTCCCATGATGCAACTAAGAATTTAACCAATTCAATCTTGTTTTACAGAACGTAACAAATTGCACGGTTACATGGTTCGATAAGTGAGGAGATGAATTTTAGAGTGCGGTAAGCGAGGCGACCATCTTTGGAGCAGAAGAAACGAGAAATCGATTTTTAGAGCACAATTAGTGAGGAGCCAATTTTTAGAGCACAATAAGCGATGAGCCGATTTTTAGTGCACAATACGCGAGGAGCCGAATGTGAGCTATTCCTCACATGATTTTTAAAATATCAAAATATCCTAAACCTATATTTTTGAACCATCAATTGAAATGCCGTGATGAATTATTTGCAAAGAAAGCCCGTTTATAAAGAATAAAACTTTAAGAAAAAATGCACTTTTGTATTTTTTTTAGTTCACTAAGTAACTACGGCTCTAGGGATATAATATTTATTATATTATTTGAGAGCGTTTCTATGACAACCGAAAAATAATACCAAGTATACATCGTTGTGTTTCCACAATAAATAACAAAAACGCATTCAGTTAGGAACGGTATACTGAATTTCAGATTTCCCCAACAAGAGCTGGGGGCTTCAAAACGTGTCAAAATATAAACAATAATTTTCTCTTTGAAAGAAAATACACTTCTTTTCGCCCCCCCACCCCCACCCCTCGCCCCAGATATGTAGTGAAAGGCTTTATTTACCGCTTTCGGAAGTTTCACACAGTTATAAACTATCGGAGAACTCTAGAGCCTCCGATTTCTTGTTCACATGGTAACTAGGAACACAAAGGCCAAATGTTGCAGAACTGCATTAAAACGTTAAAACAAGAGATCTCGAAATTATCTATACGGTTGTCACTTTCAAGACCAGTGAAGCTTTGTCCATTCCAATCTACTATAGTTTGTAAGCTCTGTCCATTCCAGTCTGATATCATTTGTAAGCTCTATCCATTCCAGTCTGCTAGCATTTGTAAGCTCTATCCATTCCAGTCTGATACCATTTGTAAGCTCTATCCATTCCAGTCTGATATCATTTGTAAGCTCTATCCATTCCAGTCTAATATCATTTGTAAGCTCTATCCATTCCAATCTGATATCATTTGTAAGCTCTATCCATTCCAATCTGATATCATTTGTAAGCTCTATCCATTCCAGTCTGATATCATTTGTAAGCTCTATCCATTCCAGTCTGATATCATTTGTAAGCTCTATCCATTCCAGTCTGATATCATTTGTAAGCTCTATCCATTCCAGTCTGATATCATTTGTAAGCTCTATCCATTCCAGTCTGCTAGCATTTGTAAGCGCTATCCATTCCAATCTGATATCATTTGTAAGTTCTATCCATTCCAGTCTAATATCATTTGTAAGCTCTATCCATTCCAATCTGATATCATTTGTAAGCTCTATCCATTCCAATCTGATATCATTTGTAAGCTCTACCCATTCCAATCTGATATCATTTGTAAGCTCTATCCATTCCAATCTGATATCATTTGTAAGCTCTATCCATTCCAGTCTGATATCATTTGTAAGCTCTATCCATTCCAGTCTGATATCATTTGTAAGCTCTATCCATTCCAGTCTGATATCATTTGTAAGCTCTATCCATTCCAGTCTGATATCATTTGTAAGTTCTATCCATTCCAGTCTGATATCATTTGTAAGCTCTATCCATTCCAGTCTGCTAGCATTTGTAAGCTCTATCCATTCCAATCTGATATCATTTGTAAGCTCTATCCATTCCAGTCTGATATCATTTGTAAGCTCTATCCATTCCAGTCTGATATCATTTGTAAGCTCTATCCATTCCAGTCTGCTAGCATTTGTAAGCTCTATCCATTCCAATCTGATATCATTTGTAAGCTCTGTCCATTCCAGTCTGATATCATTTGTAAGCTCTGTCCATTCCAGTGTGCTATCATTTGTAAGCTCTGTTCATTCCAGACTGTTATCATTTGTAAGCTCTATCCATTCCAGTCTGCTATCATTTGTAAGCTCTGTTCATTCCAGTCTGATATCATTTGTAAGCTCTATCCATTCCAGTCTGATATCATTTGTAAGCTCTGTTCATTCCAGACTGTTATCATTTGTAAGCTCTATCCATTCCAGTCTGCTATCATTTGTAAGCTCTGTTCATTCCAGACTGTTATCATTTGTAAGCTCTATCCATTCCTGTCTGCTATCATTTGTAAGCTCTGTTCATTCCAGACTGTTATCATTTGTAAGCTCTGTTCATTCCGGGCTGTTAACATTTGTAAGCTCTGTCCATTCCAGTCTGATATCATGTGTAAGCTCTATCCATTCCAGTCTAATATCATTTGTAAGCTCTGTCCATTCCAATCTGTTATCATTTGTAAGCTCTATCCATTCCAGACTGATATCATTTGTAAGCTCTGTCCATTCCAGTCTGATATCATGTGTAAGCTCCCTCCATTCCAGTCTAATATCATTTGTGCATAAATATAGTAGAGGTGGAAATATAAAATGCAAACAGAAACAATGACTGATTTGCTATTTGTCTGTCGTTTCGTCTGTCGGTTCGTACACTAATCTCTTTTAGTGGCGTAAGTATTTTTTTAACGGAGAGGATCAACACCATACCACGCAGAGATTTGCTTCGCTAATTTCAGTTGGAAATTTCGTAGTATTGGTTACATCCTGAGTTTTGGTGAAGTAATGTCTAAAGGGTTTTATTTATCTGGCTATGATAATGTCTGTAACATGTATTTTGTTGTTTTGAGATCAGGTAGTTGCCCTTTTTATAATACTACAGTGATTATTTAGAATTACCTGTGATGCCATACAGAGGTCATGGGGGAAGTTGTACGTATTTTATCATAGAAACTGCTGGATTGTAACAGACGAGTAAAAACAGCCAACCATACAAGATTATCATGGAATTCTTTCTTTTATTATTTCTAACTCTGTTGATGTTACTGATGGTTAGCTTTTTTTCTCATTACCAGACCAGACCAGACAGACTGCATTAAATTTGTAATTACATTTTCGAGGTCGATTCAGCAATTTGAAATGAAGCCTTCAAGTTGAGATTTCTCGCGGGACATACAGAAGCAGAAAACAATACGAGCTATTATTTAACTGGCGTATTGCGTGCCTCGACTTTACATCATACATCGTGTCAGCCTGCCTGTACATCCAATATTGACACGGCGTATGAAATGTAAATATTGACATGTCAAGGGTTTCTGGGCGACATGCCACTGACATTATTTGTGCGGAGAATTTATTATGCATTTTTTCGAGTGGGTATACGTCAAGTAAACGCGCGATTTTTAATGCACACATGCAGAATGATTAGAAAACATGAGAAACAGTTATGTCTGACTTTGGAGAAGCATTCAGCGTAACTGAACTGCACATAAATCAATCTGAACTGATACATTCCCCTTCGTGAGGCTGAAATACAATACATAAAACTACAGTATAATAGCTTTGGAAAGTTCAGCTGTTCCTGTATTCCACGCAACAGTCACCATAAATAATTTTTAAAGGACACACAGAATGAGCGGTGACCTGTATCCTGCCAAATACAATTAATCATCATATACAATTCTAATACATATTTTTCTCTATCGCTGCTTTTCTAAAACTCCATAAATACTGGGTATTTTAGAAAGGGGCGGTAACGGAGAGACAAGGTTTGTCTAGGTATATACGTATATGTGTGTTAACCAGAAATGGAGAAGTTCTTAAATAATGGGTATCTCTTTGGTTTTTGCGTGTGATCGGATGGGACGGCAATGAGAAAGCTTTTCAAATCTGATTTAGGAGACTGATACAGTCAGTAATGAAACATGTTAAATATTCTATTTGGTTATCCAACAAATTAGTTATAGGGCACTCCCCAATTTCAAACTCACAATCTTTTAAGCAACGTCCGAACCTCATTAATCCGCCTCTCTACTCGACGCTTTTAATTACTTCTCAAGATACTGGATCGGGAGGAGGATGGGGGTGTATTTTTTATAGTATAAAAACACTTGTTATTTAAAAAAAAATATGCTTCGTTTTATAATGCTCAAATATCATGTGTACTTTCCGAAGAAACCTTGTCAAAGTAAAAACATTTTATAATAGTGAGCGGCCTAGTTTTAAGTTTTCTGTGAAATATCAAACGAGAGATGAAAATATCGCGTTTGGTCCGCAGATCCGATATCTAATCCTCCATTCATTTTAAATGGTCAACACAATATCAGTTTACTCACACTATATTAATAATCTACATGTAGCTTTTCGTTAAAGAAAATAGTTTACTGCAATTAGAATGACATTAAGTACCGGATTAACTGATAGGGTTTTTTCAGCTTAATAGATATACTACTCAAAGTTTGCTAAGCACCAAGTACACACAACTACCTGTTTTACGTTTTAGTTGAAATATTGTAATGAAAAGTGTATATATTTTTTATTTAATTATATCTTTAATGATTTAAATACCGAAATTAAGATTTTATTTGTGTTTGACAATATTTTTTAGCTTTTAAATACGATAACCACGGAAAATGGATATTTTTGGTAAAAGAGGAAATTGTTCAATATGCCAAAAAGTTGACGGAGCGAACTGGTATGTCTTCAATATCGAGTATGAGATCCATTACTGTTAATTACAGCTTGACAACGCCTTCTCATGCTCCCAATCAGGTTCTTGGTGGTCCGTTGTGGGATGTTGTTCCATGCCTGGACCAGCATGGCACCAAGCTCCTGGACACTTCTTGGCTGGACTGGACGGGCTGAAATTGCAAGCTGCAACTCATTACAGACATGTTCGATTAGACTGAGGTCAGAGGATTTTGCTGGCCAGTCCATACGCTCAATCCCCTCCCTCTGTCGGCACTCCCCGAGAGCATGAGCAACATGAGGACGGGCATTATCGTCCGTCAGAATGAATCTATCACCCACTGCACCTGCATACAATCTGACGTGGACATCCAGGAGTTCATCAATATACTGTTATGCAGTCAATGTACCACGTTCAAGGACACAGAGCTCTGTACGTCCATCCCAGCTGATGCCGCCCCAGATCAAGATTGACCCTCCACCATGGCGTTCATGCTCAGCAATGTTGGCTGCATGGAATCGCTCTCCTGGTCTTCCCCATACCCTAGAACGCCTACCTGTGTGGTCTAGACAGTACCTTGACTCATCTGCAAAAAGGACAGATCGCAATCTTCTCTGGTCCATCCAACGTGGTCCATTGCCCATTCATATCGTACCTGGTGGTGGTTCAGGGACAGCGGAATGCGAATACATGGTCTTCGCGATCGGAGACCACCTTCGCGCAACCTTGCCCGGATAATCTGCGTCGAAACATTTACGCCAGATGCATTCTGAAGGTCACTGCGAAGCTAGGTTACTGTGGCAAAGCTGTTTCTACTGAGCTGAATGATCAAAAACTGGTCTTCAGCTTCAGATGTTGCCCTGTCTCTGCCGCCACCATGTCGTCTTACTGGTGTCCCATACTGCTGAAATCTTGCCCAGGCTCTGGTGATCACCGTATGGGTCACACCAAAGGCTTCGCAGGCCTGACGATGGGTAGCCCCTTGCTCCACCATCCCTACAGCCCACCACATTTCTGCTTCTGACAAATGCCTTCTTACATTTGCATTTGTCATATTCAATCATTAAATCAGAAGGGTTTGTGTTGAAATGAAGACTAAATACCATACACATGTCATGTACATGTAGATAGTATACGAAAACATCATGAAAATCAAGGGGTGCATGCTTTCCATGACTGTCACGAAACATCTGCCTGTCAAGAGAACTAATGTAAACACTGGTGACCATCTGAATACATTCCTCAATCATATCCACCAAAAATATCGCAAATATGTCACAAGCAAATTTCAAAATGATGTGTCAAATATTTGGTGCTTAGCAAACTTTGAGTAGTATATTTATATAACAACATCACTATAAACTAGAGAATTGTAATTTGTTGGACAAATTACGGGCTTTCCCGACTTTTTAATGTGAAAACACAGACGGCATATAGCAAAGCAAAGCGTTTGAAATTAACCCTTTCGAAAATGATAGAAAAAAGCAGCAAAAGTTGGCTAATTTAGCCATTTCAAATGATACTCTTATTCTCACCCTCATTGTGATTGAGGGTTAAATCTGAGATTAAAACATAAACAGTAACTTTCCTCTGCAATCATTGTTGCACCTATCCATACCAAAATAATTGCTACAACTACCTTGCAGTTAGAGCAAATGACTACAAACATTTGTAAAATTCACTAAAAATCAATTTTTTTGGACAGTTCTTTAAGTGCCCAAAGCATAGATTGGGTTAAGCCACAGAGCATAACATACAACAGTGGATTTGTTCATTAAGCATCTCTACATATAGCAAAGTAAAGTGTCCAAAATTAACTCATTCCAAAATGATAGAAAAAGCAACCAAAGTTGGTTAATTTTGGTATTTTCAAACGGTACTCTTATTCTCGCCCTCATTGTGCTTGGTGGTTAAATCTGAGATTAGAAAGTAAAAAGTAACTTTCTTCTGCAATCATTGTTGCGTCTATCCATACCAAAATAATTGTTACAACAACCTTCCAAATAGAGAAATTTGTCCTTGAAGTTGGTTAATTTTGAAGACAAAACTGCTATTTTAATTTCATTTTTGGCCCACAGAAGTTAATTTTGAAATATTTGTGTGGTGAGTTTGGTGTACTATATTATGCTCTAAACGTTTGGAAACTTAGAACCAGATAACTGTAAAGAATTCCGAGACTTTTGAAAAATGGTGAAATTTTGATGGTTTGGCAGAAAATTTTGAAAATAAGCGTTTTCGCGAATATGACGATACCTAATTTCTCTAGATATTGTGACAATAAATAAGTTTACCAAATCTGGTTGAAATCGTACAGCTTGTTTTTGAGCTATGTTGAAAAATGGTGAAATTTTGAAGGTTATGGCAGAATATTTTGAAAATACGCATTTTCGCAGATATGGCGATACCTCATTTCACTAGATTTGGCATTACATAAGTATGCCAAATTTGGTTGAAATCGTACAGCTTTTTTTTGAGCAGTACAGCAGACAATGACAATATTGATGGCGGAAAAAAAAAAAAAAAATAAACTAGAGAATTGTAATTTGTTGGACAAATTACGGGTTTTCCCAACTTTCCAATGTGAAAATGCAGACTACATATAGCAAATCAAAGTGTTTGAAATTAACCATTAACTATCCATACCAAAATAATTGCTACAACAACCTTGCAATTAGAGGAAATGAGTACAGATGTTTGCAAAATTCACTGAAAATCAATTTTTTTTTCTGACAGTACTATTCTTTACATGGCCAAAGCTTATGCTGTGTTTAGCCCCCAGGCATAACTTACAGCAGAGGATTTATTCATTAGGCATCTCTACCTATAGCAAAACAAAGTGTTTAGAATTAACCCTTTCCAAAATGACAGGAAGATGCAACCACAGTTAGCTAATTTTGGCATTTTTAGATGGTACTCTTACCCTTATTTGCTTGAGGGTTAAAGATGAGATTAAAATCTAAACAGTAACATTCTTCTGCAAGCACTGTTGCATCTATGCATACAAAACTAATTGTTACAACAACCTCGCAATTATGAGAAATTTGCCCTTGAAGTTAGTAAATCTTGAAGATAAAATGATATATTCATATCATGTGTGGTCAATAGGGGTTAATTTTGAAATATTTGTGTGATGATTTTAGTGTGTAATATTATGCTCTTAATGTGTGAACATCAATCATAGATTGAGTGTCTGAAAAGAGACATGGACTAATCTTGAATCTTGCTATTTGAATGAACATGTTCAAACTGAGGGTACTTCAATTCAAGGCCTGACAACTGGGTGAGGGTTAAAACTTGGAATAAAACATATAACAGCAAAATTGTTCTTTCTTGGATAACAGTTAGATAATTGCCAAAAATGAAAAGTGGACAGAAATCGTGCGTAGGTTAATGGCGAAAAGGCGGTAATTTGGCTAATTTGACATTAAAGTTGAACAGACAGCAGTGTCGCTCATACGCCCACTGCGTCCAGACCATTGAAGGCAGATACACGAAATTTTCAGAAGTTGTCCTACTATCCCTGCTCGACAGGACAGCATCTTTGTCGAGTGGCGTGACCGCGTGGGAACAACGTGGATCGCGTCGAAACCACGGGGACGATTCGTCCCTACTCTATTCCCAATGCAATACCGTTTCCATTCACTATTTACCTATCACCGGTCGAGTTTGGCATTCTTTCTGTCTATTTGATGAACTGTTCCGCTTTAAATATTCGCACATTCATATGGGACAGAAAGTTTTGAGTTAAACTGCTTATTTTTCACCGTCCCGGCAGAAAATGACAACTCGATCCGGTGGAGAAAAAGCTGTCATCTGGCAAATTTGACATTCAAATTGAACAGATACAATGTCGGATATACAATTATGTCCCGACCATGCAAGGCAGCAACTTGAAATTCTCAGAATGTTTTCTACTGTCCCTGCCCGACAGTTTAGTATCTTTGTCAAGTGCCGAGACCGCCTGGAAATACCGTGGATCAGGTGGAAACCGAGGGCACGATTCGTCCCTACTTTATTCTCAACTCAACGACTTTTCCATTCGTTATTTACCTGTCACCGGCTGAGTTAGGCATTATATTTGTTTATTTGATGAACTTTTCAACCTTAACTGTTCGCGGCTTCATGTAGCATCACCGAAAGGCCACTGCACGGTTACCAATATATTCAGGGGCTGATTTTACGAAAATAACAATTATTCCGACTATACCCAAATGAGAACTCCTAAATATGCCAAGGGTTAAACTTTTCATAATAACGTATAAAACGTATAAAACATGCATGCAGGCATAGAAAACATTCAGCGCTCAATGAATTAGGAATGGAGTAAATTGTCAATTAGACCTACGGAATTCTGAAAAAAATTAGAATGTTTTTCGACGGCACCAATCTTTATGCATCTGAGACAGGGATGGCGTTAAACTTTACAGCAACCTTATAACAGAAAATATTCTTGGAATTGAACTGTGAATCCGAATTTCGAAAGCATTTTCGGATATTCTATTCTAAACTACTACTGCATGCTTATCAATATTCAGTGATTTTATGAAAATATCAATTATTCCGACCATACCCATATGGGCAGTCTCGAATCTGCCAACGGTTAAACTTTTAATAATGACATATAAAACAAAAGTTGTCATACTATGACTGCTGCATACAGCAATAGAAAACGTCCAGCGCTCAATCAATTAGGAATGGAGTAAATCGTCACTTAAACTTACCAAATTCTGAAAAACGATAGTTTTTTGGACTGCACCTATCTTTATGCAAACAGAACAAGCATAGAGTTAAACTTTACAACCAAACTTACAACAGCAAATATGCTCGGTAGGCAATTGTAAATACGAACATGTAAATCAATTTTCGATATTCCTTTCGAAAATGGGAGAAACGTGAGCTCCAAATTAGCCAGTTTTATGAAGAATTTTAGGGCACTCAAATTCAAGGCCCGAAAACTGGGTGAAGGTTAAAACTTTGAATAAAATATATAACAGCAAAATTGTTCTAGGATGAAGGCCCAATCCTCTCATGGAAAAGGTTTTGAGACAATATGGTTCCAGTGCTGAGAAAGTGCATGTAAACGTTGGCGAAAATAACAATTATTCCGACAGTACCCTTATGGGAAGTCTCAAATCTGCCAAGGGTTAAACTTTTAATAATAACATATAGAACAAAATTTGTCATACTTTGACAGCTTCAAGCAGCTTTAGAAAACATTCAGAGCTCAAGCAATTAAAAATGGAGTAAATCGCCACCTAAACTTACCAAATTCTGAAAAATTGTAGTTTCTTTGGACGGTACCTACTTTTATGCAACCAGAATGGGATAGGGTTAAACTTTACAACCAAACTTACAACAGCAGATATGCTCGGTAGTCAATTGTGAATACGTACATGAAAAGTTTTTGAAATTAACCCTTTCCAAAATGATAGAAAAAGCAACCAAAGATGGCTAATTTTGGCATTTTTAAACGATACTCTTATTCTCGCCCTCATTATGCTTGAGGGTTACATCTGAGATAAAGAAGTAAACAGAAACTTTCTTCCACAATCATTGTTGCATCTAGCCATACCAAAATAATTGTTACAACTACCTTGTAATTAGAGAAATTTGCCCTTGAAGTTGGCAAAAATAACAATTATCCCGACATGACCCTTATGGAAAGTCTCAAATCTGCCAAGGGTTAAACTTTTAATAATAACATATAGAACAAAATTTGTCATACTTTGACTGCTGCAAGCAGCTACAGAAAACATTCAGAGCTCAAGCAATTAAAAATGGAGTAAATCGCCACCAAAACTTACCAAATTCTGAAAAAATTGGAGTTTTTTGGACGGTACCTACTTTTATGCAACCAGAATGGGATAGGGTTAAACTTTGCAACCAAACTTACAACAACAAATATGCTCGGTAGTTAATTGTGAATACGTACATGAAAAGTGTTTGAAATTAACCTTTTCCAAAATGATAGAAAAAGCAACCAAAGTTGGCGAATTTTGGCATTTTCAAACGGTACTCTTATTCTCGCCCTCATTGTGCTTGAGAGTTAAATCTGAGATTAAAAGGTAAACAGTAACTTTCTTCCGCAATCATTGTTGCATCCATCCAAACCAAAATAATTGTTACAACAACCTTGTTATTAGAGAAATTTGCCCTTGAAGTTGGTCAATTTTGAAGAAAAAAACCTATATTCATGTCATTTTTGGCCAGTGGGGGTTAATATTGAAAGATTTGAGTGGTGATTGTAGTGTATCATATTATGCTCTAAATGTGTGGAAAATTTGAGCTAAATAACTGTAAACAATTTTGAGACATTCGAAAAATGGTGAAATTTTGAAGGTTTTGGCAGAATATTTTGAAAATACGCGTTTTCACAGATATGACGATACCGCATTTCACTAGATTTTATGACATTACATAAGTGTGCGAAATTTGGTCAAAATCGTACAGCTTGTTTTCGAGCAGTTCAACAGACAAAACTCAGGGAGGGAAAAAAAAAATAGAGAAGAAAAATTTTGAAAAAGAAGAATAACAAGAGTCTTTCCCAAACTTGGTTTGAGAAATAAGCCTAAAAATAAAAAAAAATAGAGATGAAAAATTTTGAAAAAGAAGAATAACAAGAGTCTTTCCCAAACTGGGTTTGGGAAAGCCTAATTAAGCGATTTAAGTGATATTGTTGAAAAATGTGAAGTAAATGTTTTCTCGATATGGTATAGTCTGATTATATATTGCTGTCTTTCTGTTACCTCCAAGTGCCATTGAGCGCTTCGGCGAACTCAAGCTGGAGTTTGACAGAACAGGGGATGATTTTTTGGAATACCTTAAATCAACCCAGAAGGAATGGGCTAAGGAAACCTACGACGTCCTCATCAACAAACCAGGACACCTGGAAGCAGTAAGGACCCGCGACCCGTTCTTCCACAGATGGCTAAAACGCAAAAACTTGGAAACAACAGGTGCCAAGCCTTCTCCACCCCAGTTACCTCCTTCCAAGAAGAAGAAGCACAAAAAGAGCAAACGCTACTAAACCCGAACTCTTTCCTCCCTTGACGCGCCCAGACATACTGCCAAAACTTATCCTACGGCTAAAGAGGGTCGAAAGGGGCTTCCCCCACACTGTTAAAGCGCGCCTTCGGCGCGCAAAAACCATTTCATTTCATTCCTACCTCCCAGTCATTTCTAAAGTTAAAGCTGAAAACTACATGAAGACCCTAGAGAGTGGAAACAATTTTCTTGTGGAAGGTCAGACCATAAAGTGTCCAGACAGAAATTTCACTACTTTTTGTCAAAAATGTCAAAAATGTTTGTGATCTCCATCCCGATCTTAAGAGGGCGTGTCCACAGGGTTTGCAGAATTTACTTTCAAACCGATGCCCACCAGAGGGCGTAATCGCTTTAGTAAAAACTGGAATTGAGATTATTAGAACTAGAGATGGGCTATCATAAAAGTAAAAATAAAAAAAAAATATAACAAGACTGTTCAGTTTGTGATAAAATTCTTGGTGAAATGTGAAACACAGGGATGTGGCGACAGTGTGTGTGTGTGTGTGTGTGTGGGGGGGGGGGGGGGGTCTCTCCCCCCCCCCCCCCCCCAGCTAGGAGTATCTTTTTTCAATAGTTGGAAATTCCGAGGTAAAAAATCCAATAGTTGGAAATTCAGTAAATTAACATTGTTCAGAAAAAAATTCCAACTAATGATGAGAAATTTTGATCTTTTATTTCCAACTGGAAACTTGAGTTTCAAATTTCCTACTCTAAAATTTCGACTCTGACATCAATTCGCTAAATTTTCTGACCCAGACACATTACAAATGATGCTTTTTCCGTTTCAGGACTAGTGAAAATTTTCAGAAGGGTTCATAACCCTTTACCCAACGCAGACGATTTCAAAATTCATTATTTTAAATATCATTTTTTTTAAATTTTTAAAAAGAAATTTCAACAAAACCATATCATGTGACCCATGTGTCACATGATATGGTTTTGTTGAAATTTTTCGAAAATTAATATTTTTTCAGCAGCTGTATTTGCATATTACGCGGGCGGATGCGGCCGATTCGTTGGGTAAAGGGTTAAAATATATCACCCAGCGCTGCAGTGCGGCCACCTATCGAAACCACTCACAGTTGGAATTTACATCGGTGCCACCCCCCAGCTGAAACCCTCTAGCCACATCCCTGACTCCATAATACATATGGGCCCATTTGGAACCAGTCGTTGGAAAGCAGGTTTTTCGTTTTGGGGGAAGAGTTATGTTTCACGCCGTTTCTATAAGAATTAAAGTCCGATGTCGGCAATCCGATTTTAATTCTGTTGGAAATACAACCCGCGTTCATAAAAAAATCAATTCTCTATACTAAGATTAACAAGCGAGTTCACGGGCGGGATTGAAAGAGATCTCTTCGAGTGAAACGAAGACGATTTTTTCTGCCCGCGACGTCATTAGACATGTGGCTACATGGCATGACGTCAGCCACAAGGAGGCTGTTGCCATATTCTCAATCAAATAAGATAAGATAAATTTAATTGCAATTAAACAAAAAAAAATGTCATTTGGAGTGACTCCAGTTTTCTACCAGACGCTAATATCTGTTTTAGAAATATACCCGACAGCGTAAAAATGGTTAAAAATTCCAAATGTTACTCTCAAACAAGCTGCAATTCAATTGGTTGCTCTCAAACAAGCTGCAATTCAACTGGTTGCTCTCAAACAAGCTACGAGAAAATTATTTGGATGACACGTTTTTTATTCAACATGCAGATCCCGAAACTAGAATAATTTTCGTACTCCGAACTGTAGAAAGCATTAATTCCCTTTTTAGCTCACCTGGCCCAAAAGGCCATGTGAGCTTTTCTCATCACTTGGCCTCCGTCGTCGTCCGTCGTCTGTCGTCAGTCGTCTGGCGTCCGTAAACTTTTCACATTATCATCTTCTTCTCTGTAACCGCTGAGCCGGTGTGAACCAAACTTGGCAGGAATGGTCTATGGAAGGTCCTCCACAAACTATCCTCATTTTGTTCCCGTCGGATGAAAAACGTGGCTTCCAGAGGCATTCTTTGATTCTGGTTGGTGGATTTTCAAAAATCTTCTCCTCTGAAACTGCCAGGCCAAATGTTTTGAAACTTCACATAAATGATGACTGGGACCCCCTCTACCAACGATCCTCATTTAATGTTGATCGGGTTACACATATGGCTGCAATTGCGGCATATAGTTACTGTAGACACCCTATTGGAAATCACATTTTCCTCTTCTTCTCTGGAAAAACCGAGGCGATGTGAAAACAAACCTGGCAGGGATAGTCTATGGGAGGTCCTCTACAAATGATCCTCATTTTGTTCCCGTGGGTTGAAAAACATGGCCGCCAGAGGCATTCTTTGATTCTGATTGGTAGATTTTCAAAAATCTTCTCCTCTGAAACTGCCAGACGAAATGTTTTGATACTTCATATAAACGATGACTGGGACCCCCTCTACCAACGATCCTCATTTAATGTTGATCGGGTTGCAAACAGGGCCACGATTGTGGCTTATAATTACTATAGAAATCTTATGGGAAATCACATTTTCATCTTCTTCTCCGGAACTACTGAGCCGACGTGAACCAAACCTGGCAGGGATGGTCTGTGGGAGGTCCTCTACAAACGATTCTCATTTTGTTCCCGAGGGTTGAAAAACATGGCCGCCAAAGCCATTCTTTGATTCTGATAGGTGGATTTTCAAAATTTTTCTCCTCTGAAACTGCCGGGCCAAATGTTTTGAATCTGACATTTTCTGGAAAGCTGTCAGTGAGAGCTTTCCAGAAAATGGTGTCAGCTTCTGGTCTTATCAGTATAGGAAGAGAAAGATACATAGTTTATAGGATTAACCTAACTTATTTTGACTTGTACTGTAAAACAACTTCAACTGTAAAGTAATTATCTATTCTCTCTTATCAGAAACACGGCAGTGACTTATGTGATAAGAATGGAAGCTTGTTTACATTCTGTTCACATCATGTCAGCTTAGATGACAGTAATTATATTTATCTCTTGAGATCTGACAAAAATTGGAGAAAATGTGTTTCCTGTAACCCTTTACCTATCCAAAAGCTATTTTGAAAGAGAATACTGTCTGTAAAAATTAATCTTCAAAATATTTTGACCCTTTTTTACCGATTTTTTTTGTTGAAACAGAATTCATATAAATGTGTGCATTTTCAAGAAAATCCTCTTTGAAACTACAAGGCCAAATGGTTTGAAAAACTTAATATGACTGACGACCGTAACCCCCTCTACCAATGATCCTCATTTAATCTTCATCAGGTTGCAATTATGGCTGCATTTGTGGCTTACAGTTACTATAGAAACCCTACAGGAAAATCACATTTTCATCATCTTCACTGAAAGTACTGAGCAAATGTGAGCCTGACTTGGCAGGTATGATTTATGAGAGGTTCTCTACAACTGTTACTCATTTTATTCCTGTTGGGTGAAAAACGTGCCCGCCAGCAGCATTTTTTGATTCTGATTGGTCAAGTTTGAAAACTCTTCTCCTCTGAAACCACAGGGCCAAATGTTTTGAAATTTTGCATGGTTGATGGCTGGGACACTCTCTACCAACAATCCTCATTTAATGTTGATCGTTTGCAAACATGGCCACAATTGCGGTTTATAGTTACTATAGAAAACCCCTATGGGAAATCACATTTTCATCTTCTCTCTGGAACTGCTGAGCCGACGTGAACCAAAAACTTGGCAAGAATGGTCTATACGAGGCCTCTACAAACGATCCTATTTTTGTTCCTGTTGGTTGGAATATATGGCCACCAGAGATATTCTATGATTCTGTTTGGTGGATTCAAATGTTTTGAAACTTCACGGCATTGAAGATTGGGACACCTTCTACCAATGGTCCTCATGTAATGTTGATGTAATGTTGCAAACATGGCCACAGTTGCAGCTCATAGTTACCATGGAAAGCCTATGGTAAATCACATTTTTATATGTATTTCCAGGTGAGCGATTACAGGCTCTGCAGAACCTCTAGTTTATGTTATGCCTAGTGCACTTTCAGTCCCTACTGCAAGGACATACTCTGAATTGGTATCATAACTTCGATAATGAAATTGGAACCAAATGTGGGAATTCCTTTTATTCAGCAGCAAACATATTTATTCAAGGGGGCGAGAAAGTCAGCTGGCAAAAGGTGTTGCATTCGTGCACATGCTGGAGTTAAAATGTTATTCGTGTAGGTACAACGAAGCTGGAGAAATATTCATGTTACAAACCGACTGCACTAAAACTACGCGGCCATAAATTCGATTGCGTCGATAAAAATAGCGGTTATCGAACTGGAAGTCGAAAAACTCGTAATAAAAATATAATAACATTTATTATTTTCACAGATAGGCTAACAGCGTGTGAACCTGATAATACCGTTACTTCAAGCACGTTGTGCGGAATCGGTGGCACATAAAGCGGTGTACCATCGTTTATTGCAAATGATCGGATATAAATGTAGAATAGGCTCCGATTACCTCACACCGTAATCATTTCCAACGGGTTTGGAAGTGTGTACGTGTGTGTGTGGGGGGGGGGGGGGGGGTGGGGGGGGGGGACTTCCGTCAGCACTCAGCACATTCTTTTGTCCAACAATGTTCAAAGTATTTGGAAACAGTAAAGGAATGAGTTTCGATAACACTCATATTATTAGCCAGGCTGATATGTATATGTACTTAATCTTACATGTAAATGTTTGTTATTATTCACAGCAGTGATTGGATAGGCCTATTTTGCGAGGTAGGCGATTATAGGGAATTTGTGAAATACCGGTATCGATTGGCCCAGGTAGTTCACTTATGCGATAAATCGCCTAGATCGCTCATTATCGGTCACAAATTTTATATGGTTTTGCGGGAAGAAGCCCCCCCCCCCCCCCGCCCCCACCACACACTCATTCCAGTTCGCACCGCGGCCTTTGTAAAGAAAGCAGTGAACACCAAACTGGTCAGACGGATCAGCAATAATTTAATACAACAGGATTACTAGACCAAATTAACTCTAAACCCCACAGACAACAAAGCAGATTAACACTGTCCATAGTATTGTTTAAAATGATATCTGCCAAACCGTGATGTTTTATGAAGTGAATTCTCACAAGAGACTAGAATTCATCTGAAAGAGCTGTAATACTTTGTACATACTTAGATATCTAAAAAGTATTTTTTTTATCAAAATTGTATCGGAGTCGTATTATTTCTTAAGATTGGCCAGTGGTAAGTAAACTGGTTTGAAATTGGAGTGAGCTGTCGTAAAAGTAAATAAAACGCCCCCACCCCCTTCTCCAAGTAAAGACGCAGAGAGAAAATTACGGCGTTCACAGAAACATTTGCATTGTGGCTTTAACCCTTTACCTAACAAATCGCCCGCATCCGCCCGCCGCGTAATATGCAAATTCAGCAGTTGAAAAAATATTATTTTTCAAAAAATTTCAACAAAACCATATCATGTGACCCCTCGTTGGAACGAGGGGTCACATGATATGGTTTTGTTGAAATTTTTTGAAAAATTTGAAAAAAATGGTATTTAAAATAATAAATTTTGATATCGTCTGCGTTGGGTAAAGGGTTAAAATCTGATAGTAAATAATGAACTGTTATCACACAAAAGTAGACAACCAATTTATCTTTCCTCTACCGGAAAGTATCTTGTAACTGTATGACCTGTTCGTTAATCCACTTGGTGGTCCGCCCGTGTCTGTTAAAAGAGGAGATTAGCAGTTTCCGTATTGGGTCACGTGAAGGAGGCGGGACAACACGTGGCTTTTGTTACCAAAACAAATAACACATGGAGCATTAACAATTATCGCCATGTCAGAAAATGGCTGATGTGAACTCGACAGTTTAGAGTTAAAGAAATAGATGTTGGTATATTACTCGCTTAATCATTTGTGTTGAAATTAACTTTTATAATAAGCATCAATTATAATATTAATAATATGGTAAATCCTAGTAGAAAACGAAACTTTAGGTAAAGAACACGTTGAAATATGACTCCGTATAGTAGGAATCGTTGCTTTGCAAAGAGAAACTATGAGCCATTGAGCCATCTAAATACACTGATATAACCCTTGACCCAACGTAACGTCCAAAAACCGCCCAGCGCTATTTACAAAAATCACCATTCAATTTTAATTATTTTTTTTTCATTTTTGTCTCAAAAACATTGCTTATGACTCCTCATAAGGACAATAGGTTATGTTTTTGAGACAAAAATGAAAATACTTAGTTATTCAATAATTTTCTTTGTAAGTGTCGTCTGCTTTTCGTGTTATGTAAAGTGTTAAGTATTGTCAATACATAAGTGTTTGTATAGTCAAGTTAGGAAATAGATGAAATATGAAGCCATTTAGGTAACCGTCATGGTTGGCGCTCTATTTACGGTAACCGTCATGGTTGGCTCTCTATTTACGGTAACCGTCATGGTTGGCTCTCTATTTACGGTAACCGTCATGGTTGGCTCTCTGTTTACGGTAACTGTCATGGTTGGCTGTCTATTTACGGTAACCGAGTTTGGCTTTCTCATATATCCTCTCACTTTATGTATTAAAACAGAAACTTATTTTTTTGACCAGAAACTTTAGACCGATATAGGTAGCTACAAATTGTGGACGGACCAATATAGGTAGGCAGCTCCAAATTGTGGATAGACCAATATAGATAGGTAGTTCAAAATTGTGGATAGACCAATATAGGTAGGTAGCTCCAATTTGTGGATAGACCAATATAGGTACGTAGCTCCAAATTGTGGATAGACCAATTTAGGTAGGTAGCTCCAAATTGCGGATAAACCAATATAGGCAGCTCCAAATTGTGGATAGACCAATATAGGTAGTTCCAAATTGTGGATAGACCAATACAGGTAGGTAGTTCCAAATTGTGGATAGACCAATATACATGTAAGTAGGTAGCTCCAAATTGTGGACAGACCAATATAGGTAGGTATCTCCAAATTGTGGAAAACCAATATAGGTAGGTAGCTCTAACTTGTGGATAAACCAATATAGGTAGGTGGCTCAGAATTGTGGATAGACCAATATAGGTAGCTCCAAATTGTGGATAGACCAATATAGGTAGCTCCAACTTGTGGATGTCAATTGATGATGTGCAAATCGTTCTGATGCAGAAATATCTAGAAGTTCTTTTCGGATGGATGTGGGTGTGAAAGGGAGGGGTGTGAGTGTGGAAGGGTGCCTTCGAATAACAACTTTCCCTCTGCCAAAAGTGTATATCCATCGTAGATAGCTCCATGAAATTTTGTATTTTTATAAATCATTCTTCAGTTTGGCACACTAAAATCGTGCCTCGTGACTTTATTGTATATACCATAACGATATATTTCTACTTTTATGTCCTTTAAATAATTAATTAGCATTTTCATCTCCCAATCAAGGTACATTAACACTTACGTTGCCGAAAGCGATTATTGTCACCTATTTTATGATGATTATCTGTACATTCTGGTATGTGCAGATCAAACCTACCATCTGATTAATCGTTGGAAAGGGCTCAGAGAGCTCAGAGAGCCCTTTCCAACAATTAATCAGATAGAGCTTCAAGTATTATTTTATTAAACTAGCGCGCACACAGGCGTACATAGTGGTCCTCCATATAGGGATAAAGTGGTCGTGGCACGCACACAGGCGTACATAGTGGTCCTCCATATAGGTCTAAAGTGGTCGTGGCAGTAAAAGGGTGAAACCTTTCGCCCCTGAAAAGTATTATAACCACTGATTATCCAGTATTATAACCACTGATTATCTATTATAAAATTAACTGAAAAGTATTATAACCACTGATTATCCATTATAAAATTAACTGAAAAGTATTATAACCACTGATTATCCATTATAAAATTAACTGAAAAGTATTATAACCACTGATTATCCATTATAAAATTAACTGCGATAGATAACTTCCTGCACATTATCTGATGCTGACGAAGTCTATTAAAACCGAAGGTTATATGATAAAGTTAATAATTTCCATAAGAGGACTGCCAATGAGTGCTAAATGCATCCTTATCTTCTATGAAGGGTAATCGAATAAAGTTACAACACTTAGGCCTATCCGAGATCTACCTCACACCCTACGTATAAAAATTCCAGGATTAGCGTAATGACTACACTGCCCCCCCCCCCCCCTCTCCCCTCCATTTACGCCCGTGGATTGTACATAACTACATGTTGCGATGAGAACAAAGCATAGAGAGCCACACAGATGAATGTGAATTTCCTCAGAATTTCGCCCAACGTTCTGCTACACTTTACTATAAAGAAATGCACGGTATTTCCGTACAGCCAAATTGAGTCATCGATATGTGATATTCATGAGATCGTGGTACAACGCAAATTGACACAACGAGTCTAAAACTACACATGCAAGTTACTGTTGCATAAACATCAGCCAAGCGCACCTGCTGGTGTACTTACCACAGAATAATAGCGAGATGTAAATTATCTGAAAATCTGAGATGGAAAATTATTGGTGTGCATAATGAGGCCTGCCGCGTAGAGCTTCTGCTGCCGAATACCAAGAGATTATCACCAATTGATGCATGTCCGGAGGTTTGTGTCATATTCGATGTCATGTCATATATCTGTTATATGGCTTCTAGATGAGAAGATGTCAGTTCTGTTGTGTGGATATAACTTAGTTCTATCTATTGACACTTGACTATTCTATCGGAGACCTGCGTTCCCTTCAGGAGAGAATTGCGCAGTACGAAAATGAACTTCAAACCATATTTTCCCCAAAATATGATCTCTCTGTTTGCGATCTCATTGCTAATTCAACTTCTAAACGCAGTGGTTTTCCACTACGTTGAGATTCGACCAATTCGAAGCAACAGTAATGTTTCTACTTCAATTGAATTAACTGGAAAATTTCTCCTTGTGCCCCAAGCATAATGTCAACTGTATGATCTTTTTTTAAACAAAAAGTACATTTCTTCTTTCTTACGGATTATTTCAGACTGCATCATGTTTAGTTATTATTTATCATAAGCTGTACACGAACGATTGTTTGCAGACTTGAAGGAAATAGCTATTTGTATACGTTTTTGAGTGACGTAATGCAGCAGTTCCCTGAAACGAGTAAAACCAAATGACTCTGACAATTATTTTTTTTGCTGAAGAAATTTTGAAATACATATTCGAGGGAATAGTCTATCGTATGATTAAATTATGGTAAAAATGGAGCCTTAAAAAGTGTTGAAAACAGTAGTCCCTGTTCAACTCATGATACCTTATGAACTAAAGTTGATTCAGCCCAAAATCTAATCTGTTGTGCAAATTTGAACAGGTCAAACTTCTATCAAAGACATTTTGTAAGAAGTGCACACAGTTGATAAATTTAACAATTATTGTATTTGAAAGCTCCCTCAAAACTGATTTTATCACTGTTTTCATCGGGCGGAATCTGAATGTAGCAGAATTGTCAGTACGTTCAGATCACTGAACTAATCTCCTAACATGACATGCAGTGATGGTATTCTGGTTTGCGTAGTTACATGACATACGGTGGTGATATTCTGGTTTGCGTAGTTACATGTCATATGGTGATGGTATTCTGGTTTACGTAATTACATGACAAACAGTGATGGTATTCTGGTTCGCGTAGTTACATGACATACAGTGATGGTATTCTGGTTTGCGTAGTTACATGACATACAGTGATGGCGTTCTGGTTTGCGTAGTTATATGACATACAGTGATGGTATTCTGGTTTGCGTTGTTACATGACATACAGTGATGGTATTCTGGTTTGCGTAGTTACATGACATACAGTGATGGTATTCTGGTTTGCGTAGTTATATGACATACAGTGATGGTATTCTGGTTTGCGTAGTTACATGACATACAGTGACGGTATTCTGGTTTGCATAGTTACATGACATACAGTGATGGTATTCTGGTTTGCGCAGTTACATGACATACAGTGATGGTATTCTGGTTTGCGTAGTTACATGACATACAGTGATGGTATTCTGGTTTGCGTAGTTATATTACATACAGTGATGGTATTCTGGGTTGCATAGTTACATGACATACAGTGATGGTATTCTGGTTTGCGTAGTTACATGACATACAGTGATGGTATTCTGGTTTGCGTAGTTATATGACATACAGTGATGGTATTCTGGTTTGCGTAGTTACATGACATACAGTGATGGTGTTCCGGTTTGCGTAGTTACATGACATACAGTGATGGTATTCTGGTTTGCGTAGTTACAATTCCAGTTGCGTTACGCGTATCAAACATTAACATGACAGAGAAGGACATAATATTTTGCTGAGTTTTATAAACGTACACATATTGATAAGCCACCAAATTCTGAAACGAATCTAACGCTGTTTTGGCCTGGAACCGGTCTTGCCCTTGAATAGTTAAACGATTACTTTCAGATTCAGTCGGATTGAACATCTCGGTTGATCGGAAAAGCGAGCCAGAAAGAGTCGCTATTCGACCAACTGAAATATTTCACTCGATCGAGTTTCTGATTTCATATGTAGTTTTGATGTAATGCCGTTTCTGTTGAAACTTTAGCGAATGCCTTGACATTTCTGGATCTTTCTATTTAGTCCAGCCCCTTCTTAGCCAAGTTGAGCTGCAGTGTCATTTACACTTTCATTTCTATTCTCTGCAAACAATCTTGGATGCCAACCGTGTATGTACGTCAATTACTGTCTGGAAACTAATTATCCCCAAACAACCTAGCGTACTTAACCAATCTGGTGTTGAAATGGGTCAAAATAGCGGCGAGAGAAAGCGCGTGCATAGCATGTTCCTTGTCCTTTGCTCATGATGTGGAGGATTCGTCTTCATTTCACACTGAATTATCCCCGTACAGTATCCAATTACCAATACAGCAATTATCGCATTACATCGACTGTGCATAATTGGTGTTTTATGGCTCGTATCGGATTGACAATATTATCATAACTATTGTAAGCGTTAGAATTCGATTCATACAGGAGCACTGATGACAGCATTGGATCTGTCGAGTGACTTTAAAAGTGGACTGATAGCAGCATTGGATCTGTCGAGTGACTTTAAAAGTGGACTGAAGACAGCATTGGATCTGCCGAGAGACTTTAAAAGAGGACTGATGACAGCATTGGATCTGTCGAGTGACTTTAGAGTGGACTAATGACAGCATTGGATCTGCCGAGTGACTTTAACAGTGGACTGATGACATCATTGGATCTATCAAGTGATTTTAAAAGTGGACTGATGACAGCATTGGATCTGTCGAGTGACTTTAACAGTGGACGGATGACAACATTGGATCTGTCGAGTGTCTTTAGAGTGGACGGATGACAGCATTGGATCTGTCGAGTGACTTTAACAGTGGACTGATGACAACATTGGATCTATCGAGTGACTTTAGAGTGGACTGATGACAGCATTGGATCTGTCGAGTGACTTTAAAAGTGGATTGATGACAGCATTGAATCTGTCGAGTGACTTTAACAGTGGACTGATGACAGCATTGGATCTGTCGAGTGACTTTAAAAGTGGACTGATGACAGCATTGGATCTGTCGAGTGACTTTAGAGTGGACTGATGTCAGCATTGGATCTTTCGAGTGACTTTAAAAGTGGACAGTCATGCAAACAATTATTAACTCTTTTAAAGCAAAGGCTTCTTTTGAGAGGAAAACATAAAAAACACTTGGTGTATCACTATCCCTGTTTTTATATGAATGTAGTATTGTGACACATTTCTGGAAATTGGTCTTTGAAGCCTTCTCAATACGGATTAAATAATCACATTCTAACACAGAGTAATCCTAATGATATCAATACGGATTAAATAATCACATTCTAACACAGAGTAATACTAATGATATCAATGTTATCTACATGTCGAGAATCTTAAAATGGTTTAGTTACTCAGTGTATCAAACACAAATGCGCATAACCCAGGCAACACAGGTTTTCAGACGATATCAATGTATTGTTTTAAGTAGTAGAATCACATTGCAATGCAAAATGTCATGTCAGATCCTCCAGTCACATATAAACTATGGTGTTCCGTTTACCTGCAGCTTCACATGTCTTGATGTCTACACAATCTCGTCTCACACTTTGAGTGAAATCATCCACTTCAGTTCACGTGTAAGTAGAATGTTTAAAACACATTTAAAATGAACGATTTTGTGGAAAACTCTCATGCCCGCCCACCCCTCCCCACCGGCATACATATACAAAATTCGAAACTGTGAGTCAGCCTCTCAGCTTACAAAGTCATTCTACGATCCCTCTAGCCAATAAGTGTAAGAAGATATTTTATCGTCAACATAAACAAGTCAATTAAATCTAAACTACTCAGTTTTTTTTATCCCGGGTTTATCTCGGTGTCGTATTGTGAACATTTTATGGGAAAACTGGATAAATCGCAGGGACGGGAATATGCGCCATAATCTGGGTTTCGTAAACAATGAAAACGGCAGGATTTTTATGGACTCGAGGTACACTTTCGTTGACCAGAGTTCATTCGTAAATACTCCACGCACACAACTTCTGTACTTGCTGTTAACACTTTGAGAGTTATATGAAACCTTAAAATCAAGTAGTTTAAGCAAAGACTTTGATCAAACATTGATCCCTGGTGTAAATCGATAATCCAATGCTTAGTTGAAGTGTTGGCTTTAACACTAACAGTGCTTGGCCTTCCCTGGTGTAAATCGATAATCCAATGCTTAGATGAAGTGTTGACTTTAACACTAACAGTGCCTGGCCTTCATTTTAAGTCTCTATATGTCACCAGTATTTACTGAAGTTTATTTAATATGAACGGACTATTTAAAAATGCTCTCTGGTGAACGAAAACATACGTAGAGTTGTTCAAAAACCGTCATTTTGACTATGTACAAATCTCGGATTTGCAATGTTGAATGCGAATAATCGCAATGCATTGTGAATATTTGCAATGCTCAATCCCTCCGCTACATATGTTGCCCCCAATTGGCTTCCGTACGCCAACGTATGTTTGCAGATGTGTCTCCCACATCAGTGAAACGTGTCTACATTTTCACTATTTATAAAGTATACACAAAGAATTTTGAATGGATGTTCGCGTCTTCAGAGACACCCCACTTCATTCTCGAAGCAATAAGACTTGCTGTCTCTCAGAGGCGAACTGGGCCAAAAATCGGTGCCGGGAAACGTACCAAAGGGACCCCGGACCCGGACAAAAATTTAATTTTTCGAAACGAAATAACGCTGTTTCCTTGCATCCGAGCGATCAGTGGCAGTCCACATAGAGGGCATTTTCGATGGCATTTTTATATCATCTTCATCGCTCATTTGATAAAAATTGTTGCTCCGGGGGGGGGGGGGGGGGGGGAGGGGGGCGACTAACCAGGCCGATCATAGTTCGGCCCAATGGGAGAAAACGTTGATTTACCGAACCTTGCATCTGACCGATCAATACAGACTAGAGTGCTTTTATATCTAAACGTTCTCTATGTGGACTTACAATGACAGACTAGAAACGTTCTCTATGTGTACTTACAATGACAGACTAGAAACGTTCTCTATGTGGACTGACAATGACAGACTAGAAACGTTCTCTATGTGGACTGACAATGACAGACTAGAAACTTCTCTATGTGGACTTACAATGACAGACTAGAAACGTTCTCTATGTGTACTGACAATGACAGACTAGAAACGTTCTCTATGTGGACTGACAATGACAGACTAGAAACGTTCTCTATGTGGACTTACAATGACAGACTAGAAACGTTCTCTATGTGGACTGACAATGACAGACTAGAAACGTTCTCTATGTGGACTTACAATGACAGACTAGAAACGTTCTCTATGTGGACTGACAATGACAGACTAGAAACGTTCTCTATGTGGACTTACAATGACAGACTAGAAACGTTCTCTATGTGTACTGACAATGACAGACTAGAAACGTTCTCTATGTGGACTGACAATGACAGACTAGAAACGTTCTCTATGTGGACTTACAATGACAGACTAGAAACGTTCTCTATGTGGACTTACAATGACAGACTAGAAACGTTCTCTATGTGGACTGACAATGACAGTCTAGAAACGTTCTCTATGTGGACTGACAATGACAGACTAGAAACGTTCTCTATGTGGACTGACAATGACAGACTAGAAACGTTCTCTATGTGGACTGACAATGACAGACTAGAAACGTTCTCTATGTGGACTGACAATGACAGACTAGAAACGTTCTCTATGTGGACTGACAATGACAGACTAGAAACGTACTCTATGTGGACTTACAATGACAGACTAGAAACGTTCTCTATGTGGACTGACAATGACAGACTAGAAACGTTCTCTATGTGGACTTACAACGACAGACTAGAAACGTTCTCTATGTGGACTGACAATGACAGACTAGAAACGTTCTCTATGTGGATTGACAATGACAGACTAGAAACGTTCTCTATGTGGACTTACAATGACAGACTAGAAACGTTCTCTATGTGGACTTACAACGACAGACTAGAAACGTTCTCTATGTGGACTGACAATGACAGTCTAGAAACGTTCTCTATGTGGACTGACAATGACAGACTAGAAACGTTCTCTATGTGGACTGACAATGACAGACTAGAAACGTTCTCTATGTGGACTGACAATGACAGACTAGAAACGTTCTCTATGTGGACTGACAATGACAGACTAGAAACGTTCTCTATGTGGACTGACAATGACAGACTAGAAACGTTCTCTATGTGGACTGACAATGACAGACTAGAAACGTTCTCTATGTGGACTGACAATGACAGACTAGAAACGTTCTCTATGTGGACTGACAATGACAGACTAGAAACGTTCTCTATGTGGACTGACAATGACAGACTAGAAACGTTCTCTATGTGGACTTACAATGACAGACTAGAAACGTTCTCTATGTGGACTGACAATGACAGACTAGAAACGTTCTCTATGTGGACTGACAATGACAGACTAGAAACGTTCTCTATGTGGACTGACAATGACAGACTAGAAACGTTCTCTATGTGGACTGACAATGACAGACTAGAAACGTTCTCTATGTGGACTGACAATGACAGACTAGAAACGTACTCTATGTGGACTTACAATGACAGACTAGAAACGTTCTCTATGTGGACTGACAATGACAGACTAGAAACGTTCTCTATGTGGACTTACAATGACAGACTAGAAACGTTCTCTATGTGGACTTACAATGACAGACTAGAAACGTTCTCTATGTGGACTTACAACGACAGACTAGGAACGTTCTCTATGTGTACTGACAATGACAGTCTAGAAACGTTCTCTATGTGGACTGATAATGACAGACTAGAAACGTTCTCTATGTGGACTGACAATGACAGACTAGAAACGTTCTCTATGTGTACTTACAATGACAGACTAGAAACGTTCTCTATGTGGACTGACAATGACAGTCTAGAAACGTTCTCTATGTGGACTGACAATGACAGACTAGAAACGTTCTCTATGTGGACTGACAATGACAGACTGGAAACGTTCTCTATGTGGACTGACAATGACAGACTAGAAACGTTCTCTATGTGGACTGACAATGACAGACTAGAAACGTTCTCTATGTGGACTGACAATGGCAGACGAGAGTGCTTTTATAGAGTGCCATTGGTAGTCCATATAGAGGACATTTCGATAAACGAGAGGCTTGCAATCAGATCCATTCCGCCTTTTGGTCATTTTCACGAAATTCCATGCGCCAACGTGTATTCGGTTACGTAAATTTTGGGGGCCCTGGGTGGCTCCCAATGGGGAGGGGGATTTCCCGGTGGACCACATGGCCAGTCCGCCTCTACTGTCTCTCCATAATGGCTTTCATGTGTTCTGTGAAATAAGGCTTTTTTGTTTGATTTTATTTCAGAGGGCAATAAGCTGAATTATGTTAAATTGACAGTCTTTGCAAACCTATCCAAAACTACACGAGTAACAGTCAACACTGGTTACTCCAAAATCCAGTACAAATAGTCAAATTTCAAACTTGATGGGTGCTTTTAGATTTTAGTCTTGTTTTTTAACCTTGTGTAACATTTGTTTTCAGATGATAATATATGCCGACCCTGCAAACAACCAGATACATTTGAAGGGTTAATTGATAATTATTGTCAAGCAGAATTTGGTAAGTTATTAGTATATCTTAGCTCTGTCTATAAACTGGAAGCAATTTGTAGTGATCCAGCAGCATGAGATGGGTGGGCACAGGTTTCAAGGAGAAATCCAGCAGCATGAGATGGGTGGGCACAGGTTTCAAGGAGAAAACTCAAAGGTCTTTTATAACGCTCTAATATGGGGCCTTATTGTCATTCCATACTTTAAGGTGATAACAGGTAATTATTGCCCACCTAAACTGTGCCTAGCAAAACAGTAACTCTACAAAATTATTTTTAAAAGCACTAGTGAAGTTTCTCCTGGTTGACCTCTGAGTTCAACCGAGAGGTTTATCAGCTGTCATTTTGCGTGTGTTTTCAATGCTTTTTCTGAGGATGTGGTTTATCTTGGTGAAAATCTGAGTTGAGCCGAGAGGTTTATTAGCTGTCATTTTGCGTGTATTTTCAATGCTTTATCTTAGGATGTGGCTTATCATGGTGAAACTCCTGCAGACCCTTAAAGGTCCGGCGAATCAGGATAGAATCCACAATTCGGAACTCGAATCGAATCCACTTCCCAATTTTTACGATGCCGTGAAAATTGTCTATCTTCCATGTGAAGTTATGAACCCAGAAAATATCGGCATCGACTAGTGGATAGACCCCATGTACTTTCATTAATATTAGCACCGTATAGGACGGGGTTCACATCCATTGTCCAAACTCTTAGTAGCGCCCTCTACTCCATCGCTTTGAATGATTCACTGTCACAATGAGTTTTGTCATTTTTTATTCTTAATGATTTCCCGGTGGTCACAACTCATCCGGTACTTTTCTTAGCAACGCACTATATTCAAAAGAAAATTGATCAGTTATCTGATATTTGGTGAAGAGCAGTTCCACTTTGATATGCGGATGTGAATGATTCCTTTATAAACGTGAGTAGTGATTTCCAACACGTGTAGTTGTGTTTGTTTTAAGATTCCAAACATCTCCTGTATATATTGTTTAAAAACACATATTTTTTCCAAATGCTTATGAAATGCTAAATCGTATTTATCAGAAAATATTTTTAAACCGTCGTGCCGTTTATCGTGATAGATTTTATTTACTTGTCGAACACCTATTGCACAGTATGCAAGTTTATCAAAATTCTTTAATACATGAGAATTTTTGATAAAATAATCTTGTATACATGGAGGATGTGGAATGAGTGTTTTTCTCATATAATATTTATGAAACGAGTCTAAAAATTTTCCGTTTTGGCGAGCCTCTGGAGAGCCCAAACGGAAAATTTGGACGAGTTTCATAATAATAATAATAAATATAGTTTATAGCCATGAATCCGCAGAAATTATGCGCTCCCAGGCTTTACAATGCTCTGTTAGTATGTAGCAAAAATGTTATATGGGACACGGGGAGAATACACTACTAGCGCACACTGAAAACTCGGGGTGAAGAGGTGGGGTTTCAGAGCCCTTTTGAAGCTTTCCAGCTTCTGTGGTGCCTTAAGGTGGTCGGGCAGCCTATTCGAAAGAAAGGGACTCGCCACGGAAAACGCACGGTCGTCTAAATTATGGTTTAAAGGTGAATTGAATACTTATTAATTGAAACATAAAACACTGGAGCAGGAAAGAATATCTGTATATCTCAATATCAACAGTAATCTGCGTGCAAACTTCACGAAAAGTGGGTCACGAACAGCACATTCAGAATTAGACAGGTGAATAAACAAACAGACCATACAGAATTAGACTTGTGTCCCTGGGAGCATTATGCGCATGGTGGGTGAACAACAGCACACACAGAATTAGACTGATGGCCTGGGAGCTTGATAAACATAGTGGTAAACAAACAAATCATACAGAATTAGACTGGTGGCCTGGGAGCATAATAAACATAGTGGTAAGCAAACAGCCCATACAGAATTAGACTAGTGGCTTAGCAAACAGCCCATAACGAATTTGACTGGTGGCCTGGAAGCTTGATGTACATGGTGGGTAAACAAACAACCGATACAAAATTAGATTGGTGGCCTGGTGGCTTGATGCGCATGGTGGGTAAACATACAGCCCATACAGAATTAGACTAGCGGGTTAAAACAGGCCATACAGAATTAGACTGATGGTCTGGGAGCTTGATGTGCATGGTCGGTTAACAAACATGCAATACAGAATTAGACTGGTGGGTAAACAAACAGCCCAAACAGAACAGACTGGTGGGTAATCAAACAAGCCATACCAAATTAGACTGCTGGCCTGGGAGGTTGATGCGCATTGTGAGTTAACAAACAGCCCATGCAGAATTAGACTGGTGGCATGGGAGTTTGACGCACTTGGTGGGTTAACAAAAAAAACACACATAATTAGACTGGTGGCATGGGAGCTCGATGCGCATGGTTGGTTAACAAACAGTCCATTCAGAATTAGACTGGGGACCTGGGAGCTTGATGCGCATGATGGGTTAACAAACAGCTCATACAGAATTAGACTCGTGGATTAACAAACAGCTCATACAGATTAGCCTGGTGTGTCACCACTTTTATCTGCGTGGGAGGGGTGATATTGGATTGTTTATCATCGCCATTCAAAATGGGAGGAAGGAGGGGGGGGGGGGGGGCTAAAAGAGTGTCGGAATTCAGGCGCGGGCCCAACGCGGCTCGCAGAGCTGAGTCTGAAGCGAACTATGATTTTCTTTCCTACCAGATAAGCTCGAAATAGGTTCGTTGTTCGTTAGTTGTGTTTCGTAATCACTTCAGGCTGCGTAAATGAAACAATGATTAAAGTAATAACGATTCTTTTATTTACATTTAAAATAAACTGATTTAACATATTCAACAATTTGATCAACATAACAGAAAAATTGATCACAATGGTCAAGTAGTTTCGCATGGTATTCAGTTGAGATATAATCGTGCTGTTCTGGTGCTATATTACACTTTGAAAATATCACTGTCGCGGCCTTGCGACAGGATCTTCATATACTGAGTCTTAGCTTTCACGTCTGTGCGTGTGTCTGTAGCCCTGATGGTCGGGGATCCTAACTACCTTGTGTCAACACAGTTCTGATTTGGATTCGGTCCATCCACCCGTTCGCTCAGCTTATCAAGTCTACATCACAAACCTTATACATGTGTCCTTTGAGAGAACTCTCCTCGAATGTTTCTATCCGTTTGGAATTCTCGCAGTTCATGACAGAACTGACAACTTCAAAATGCACTTCCGTGCTTGCGCGAATTGTCACAGCATCGACTTCGAGTCGATATTCATAACACACTGACAGGGCTACTATGAGATCAATATCTGCCGTTATAAGGGTTAATACCACACTACAGTAGACAACACATTGAGACAGGTGCCTGTCGAAAGTGTCGTTAAGCCCCAATAAATAAATAAATAAATGAATAAATAAATAAATATTCCACTTCTGCTCTACCGGATGGAAAGAGGAGGATTGTAGAATATCACTATCTAATGTTGTGACACTAGTAATTCCGTTGACAGTACGAGATAGATGAATTGGAAGAAATGTCTTTCGTGATAACATTCAGTGGTCTCATGTGTTAATATTGAATGGTCTTTCGTGCTTAACTTTCAATAGTATTTGTTCTCGTGTCATGTAATTGTTTGTGTTTCAACGATATCATGCATTCTGTACGCTGATGACTGAGTAAGGGTGGCGATTCTTTTTATTCGAACTGCGGGTGGTGACGCGACACAATCATAACTTGACTCTTTAATCATATTCTCTTTTGAATATCAACCAGAAGCAATATACATGCCGAGCAACGTCTGTAATTGTTTGCGAGCTTGAATAACGTGTGTGCAGGTATTTGCGCATCGAGCTCCCACGACACCAGTCTAATTCTGCTTGGACTGTTTGTTAACCCACCATGCAAATCAAGCTCCCAGGCCACCATGTCAGGGCAAAGCCAATCTAAAAGGGGAGACCCCCTCCCCCGACATTCAAGTCCAGATATATTTATATATATATATTTCTGTGTTGTGAACACACATGTTTTCATTATATCATTAGCCTTATGCGAAACTCAGTGGGACACTTCTTTGGCATATTACCAGTAAGGATTAGGCGTCCTTATCATCGGTCAATTAATCTAGCAGTGACTGCTATTTATAAATTGACTCCGATCGACACTGCTATCAGTTATACTATTTCCCGAGATACGCTCGATACCTCATGCATTGGTACACGCTGATTTTATCAGGCATGTCGCGTGCTATTTTAGGCATCTTGCAATATTGTTATCTGACATTCCAGGACAAGGCATAAGACTTGAGTTTCGGCCGCTTGAGAGACGCCATAATAGGGTCTCGTACGCGTGGGATTTCTGGGCACCCAGGAAGCTCCTTTGTTCGCCGCTATTTTCATATCAGATGGACATAGGAGGGCTACAGGCCCGAATTCATCGAGTAGATTGCGAACCTAATTAAGGACTTAGTTAAGATGTCGTCAGCGAGTACCGACTTTCACCCGTCTCAATGAAAAAAATTGAAACCTTTCCCTCTATGGGAACATGATTTCAGTGTGGTGTATAATAGTCTAATGGTCAGTGTGCTGACCGCCATTCCTTTGAAATCCATCGCCAGTGATATTTTAAAAAGACGCAATGTAATCAGGGAAACAAGATCTTGTCATATAACCAGTACCACCGGACCCCAAATAACCAATACCACCGGCTGCAAATAGCAAATACCACCGGACCCCAAGTAGCCAATACCACAGGACCCCAAATAGCCAAAATACCACCAGACCCCAAACAGCAAATACCACCAGACCCCAAATAGCCAATACCACAGGACCCCAAATAGCCAAAATACCACCAGACCCCAAATAGCCAAACTACCACCGGACCCAAATAGCCAATACCACCGGAACTCAAATAGCCAAAATACCACAAGACCCCAAATAGCCAATACCACCGATTCTCAAATAGCCAATACCACTGGAACTCAAATAGCCAATACCACTGACCCCAAATGGCAAATACAACCGGATCCCAAGTAACCAATACCACATGACCCCAAATATCTAAAATACTACCGGACCCCAAACAGCAAATACCACCGGACCCTAAATAGCCAATACGACAGGACCCCAAATAGCCAAAATATCACCGAATCCCAAATAGCCATACAACCACTGGACCCAAATGGCCAATACTACCGGAATTCCAATAGCCAATACCACCGTACCCAAATAGCCAATACCACCGGATCTCAAATAGCCAAGACCACCGGAACTCAAATAGCCAATACCACCGTACCCAAATAGCCAATACCACCGGATTCCAAATAGCCAATAATACCACCGAACCACAAATAGCCAATACCACCGAACCACAAATAGCCAATACCACCGGATCCCAAATAGCCAAGACCACTGGAACTCAAATAGCCAATACCATCGGAACTCAAATAGCCAATACCACCGGATCCCAAATAGCCAAGACCACCGGATCCTAAATAGCCAAGACCACCGGATTCCAAATAGCCAATACCACCGTACCCAAATAGCCAATACCACCGAACCACAAATAGCCAATACCGCCGTACCCAAATAGCCAATAGCACCGGATCCCAAATAACCAAGACCACATGAACTCAAATAGCCAATACCATCGGAACTCAAATAGCCAATACCACCGGATCCCAAATAGCCAAGACCACCGGATCCTAAATAGCTAAGACCACCGGATTCCAAATAGCCAATACCACCGAACCACAAATAGCCAATACCACCGTTCCCAAATAGCCAATAGCACCGGGCCAAAATAGTCAAGACCACCGGAACTCAAATAGCCAGTACCATCGGAACTCAAATAGCCAATACCACCGGATCCCAAACAGCCAATACCACCGGATCCCAAATAGCCAATACCACCGAAACTCAAATAGCCAATACAACCGGAACTCAAATAGCCAATACCACCGGATCCCAAATAGCCAATACCACCGGATCCCAAATAGCCAATACCACCGGAACTCAAATAGCCAATACCACCGTACCCAAATAGCCAATACCACCGAACCACAAATAGCCAATACCGCCGTACCCAAATAGCCAATAGCACCGGATCCCAAATAACCAAGACCACATGAACTCAAATAGCCAATACCATCGGAACTCAAATAGCCAATACCACCGGATCCCAAATAGCCAATACCACCGGATCCCAAATAGCCAATACCACCGGATCCCAGATAGCCAATACCACCGGATCCCAAATAGCCAATACCATCGGAACTCAAATAGCCCATACCATCGGAACTCAAATAGCCAATACCACCGGATCCCAAATAGCCAATACAACCGGAACTCAAATAGCCAAAACCATCGGAACTCAAATAGCCAATACCATCGGAACTCAAATAGCCAATACCACCGGATCCCAAATAGCCAATACCACCGGAACTCAAATAGCCAATACCACCGTACCCAAATAGCCAATACCACCGAACCACAAATAGCCAATACCATCGGAACTCAAATAGCCAATACCATCGGAACTCAAATAGCCAATACCACCGGATCCCAAATAGCCAATACCACCGGATCCCAAATAGCCAGTACCACCGGATCCCAAATAGCCAATACCATCGGAACTCAAATAGCCAATACCACCGGATCCCAAATAGCCAATACCACCGGAACTCAAATAGCCAATACCACCGAACTCAAATAGCTAATACCACCGGAACTCAAATAGCCAATACCACCGGATCCCAAATAGCCAATACCACCGGATCCCAAATAGCCAATACCACCGGATCCCAAATAGCCAATACCACCGGATCCCAAATAGCCAATACCATCGGAACTCAAATAGCCAATACCACCGGATCCCAAATAGCCAATACCACCGGATCCCAAATAGCCAATACCACCGGATCCCAAATAGCCAATACCATCGGAACTCAAATAGCCAATACCATCGGAACTCAAATAGCCAATACCACCGGATCCCAAATAGCCAATACCACCGGATCCCAAATAGCCAATACCATCGGAACTCAAATAGCCAATACCACCGGAACTCAAATAGCCAATATCACCGGATCCCAAATAGCCAATACCACCGGATCCCAAATAGCCAATACCATCGGAACTCAAATAGCCAATACCACCGGATCCCAAATAGCCAATACCACCGGATCCCAAATAGCCAATACCACCTGATCCCAAATAGCCAATACCACCGGATCCCAAATAGCCAATACCATCGGAACTCAAATAGCCAATACCACCGGATCCCAAATAGCCAATACCACCGAAACTCAAATAGCTAATACCACCAGATCCCAAATAGCCAATACCATCGGAACTCAAATAGCCAATACCATCGGAACTCAAATAGCCAATACCACCGGATCCTAAATAGCCAATACCACCGGATCCCAAATAGCCAATACCATCGGAACTCAAATAGCCAATACCACCGGAACTCAAATAGCCAATACCACCGGATCCCAAATAGCCAATACCACCGGATCCCAAATAGCCAATACCACCGGAACTCAAATAGCCAATACAACCGGATCCCAAATAGCCAATACCACCGTTCCCAAATAGCCAATACCACCGGAACTCAAATAGCTAATACCACCGGAACTCAAATAGCTAATACCACCGGAACTCAAATAGCCAATACCACCGGATCCCAAATAGCCAATACCACCGGATCCCAAATAGCCAATACCACCGGATCCCAAATAGCCAATACCACCGGATCCCAAATAGCCAATACCATCGGAACTCAAATAGCCAATACCACCGGATCCCAAATAGCCAATACCACCGGATCCCAAATAGCCAATACCACCGGATCCCAAATAGCCAATACCATCGGAACTCAAATAGCCAATACCATCGGAACTCAAATAGCCAATACCACCGGATCCCAAATAGCCAATACCACCGGATCCCAAATAGCCAATACCATCGGAACTCAAATAGCCAATACCACCGGAACTCAAATAGCCAATATCACCGGATCCCAAATAGCCAATACCACCGGATCCCAAATAGCCAATACCATCGGAACTCAAATAGCCAATACCACCGGATCCCAAATAGCCAATACCACCGGATCCCAAATAGCCAATACCACCTGATCCCAAATAGCCAATACCACCGGATCCCAAATAGCCAATACCATCGGAACTCAAATAGCCAATACCACCGGATCCCAAATAGCCAATACCACCGAAACTCAAATAGCTAATACCACCGGATCCCAAATAGCCAATACCATCGGAACTCAAATAGCCAATACCATCGGAACTCAAATAGCCAATACCACTGGATCCTAAATAGCCAATACCACCGGATCCCAAATAGCCAATACCATCGGAACTCAAATAGCCAATACCACCGGAACTCAAATAGCCAATACCACCGGATCCCAAATAGCCAATACCACCGGATCCCAGATAGCCAATACCACCGGAACTCAAATAGCCAATACAACCGGATCCCAAATAGCCAATACCACCGTTCCCAAATAGCCAATACCACCGGAACTCAAATAGCTAATACCACCGGAACTCAAATAGCCAATGCCATCGGAACTCAAATAGCCAATACCACCGGATCCCAAATAGCCAATACCACCGGAACATTTTCTTTATACCTCTTACATTATATTATGTAATGTAATTATACTGCTTACATTATATTATGTAATGTAATTATACTGCTTACATTATATTATGTAATGTAATTATACTGCTTACATTATATTATGTAATGTAATTATACTGCTTACATTAGGTTATGTAATGTAATTATACTGCTTACATTATATTATGTAATGTAATTATACTGCTTACATTATATTATGTAATGTAATTATACTGCTTACATTATATTATGTAATGTAATTATACTGCTTACATTATATTATGTAATGTAATTATACTGCTTACATTATATTATGTAATGTAATTATACTGCTTACATTATATTATGTAACGTAATTATACTGCTTACATTAGGTTATGTAATGTAATTATACTGCTTACATTATATTATGTAATGTAATTATACTGCTTACATTATATTATGTAATGTAATTATACTGCTTACATTAGGTTATGTAATGTAATTATACTGCTTACATTATATTATGTAATGTAATTATACTGCTTACATTAGGTTATGTAATGTAATTATACTGCTTACATTATATTATGTAATGTAATTATACTGCTTACATTAGGTTATGTAATGTAATTATACTGCTTACATTAGGTTATGTAATGTAATATGTTATTTCAAGTGAATTGTGTTGTACCGAATGACATTATTCCTTATCATAGTAATACAAGGTTATATTATATATCGTTTAAAGCGTTTGACTTCATGGACATAATATTTGTACATTAGATTCTGTCATATCACGAGTACGTCTGGGATATACTTGGCAGGCACCTACGACAACGCCAACAGCCCTCTACCAATGTCCAAGAACTTGCCGCTGCACTGCAGGAAGAATGGAATAACTCCAGTCAAGCTGATATTAGATGTTTGATGAGGAGTATGCCACGTCGGATCCGCGCTTGTCTCGCGAACCAAGGGGGATTTACAAGGTATTGGGGTATTGGACTGAATGTGGTAAATTCTCTAACTGACCGTCCATGTCTTCTACAGCTCAGTGCGTCGAATGTGTGCTTGTCGGACACCTAACTATCGCTGTAATCATTCACCAGATGTCACAGTGCAATGCCTCAACTGTCGTTTTGGTGAAAATATAAATATATTTCTTCATATATCTCACTTTTATCAAATATCCCCTACTTTTTTTGAATAGCATATATGAAAATTCTAGATTTGTACACATCATCTTTGTGGTGGGAGATCTATCTAGTTTCAAATTATTGTTTCGTCACTGACGTGTCTTGTTAAAAAAATCTATTCCAGTAAACCATAAATAAGTGTGTTGGTTGGGGAGGGGGAGGGGGCCGCGGGTGTATTGGTTGGGGAAGGGTGTATGAGTAGGTCAGACAAACACAATAACCATAACGAAAAATATTTTGAGAATAAGCAACATATTTCCAACTGTTCATAATTATGACTTAAAATAACTCAGCGCTTAAGCTATTCTGCTTTTAAGAACGATAAAACACCGTGCTTCTGACAGGTATGTCCTCTTAATGCATCTTATTCGGGTCATTGCGGCTGGCGAGTGTAAGTTGTAACTGTCCTAGGATGACCCGGCATACGTAGACGTGCAATTTACGTGGATAAATTTCAATCGCCGAGGGCGTGAACCATTATAATACAGTTTATATCAAAACGAAAGCGTTTTGTACCGTCGATGACTTAAGTGCGCAAGCGGAGCTGTTCTAAGTTATCTTTCATCGGATAACAAACTTTACGGTAATAGAATTGTTCACCCTGCATGAAGTTTATATCATTACCTCAAGAAAGTATTTTCAGTTGTTTGGATGTAAAGGCATAACAGGTCCAATACTCAACAGGTCCCCATCTTCAATCGACCAATTATTATAATAATAAATACAGACAAGTTTGAAAATTTGTTACATGATTTGTATAGAAAGAAGTATCGACCGTAGAACGTTGAACATCGAACTGATATAAATACAGTCTTCTTGTAGATGGAATGTTTGTAAAGTACAGCAAAAAGGGTGAATGTAACGTGTGAGTCAAAATATAGACATTGTTTCATAATAATAGTTGTTATACACCTGCTGATAAAAGCTCTCCTAATAAGACCAAAAATCTACGACACGAACTTGCAGTAAAAAGCATCGCGGCATGACACTTTTCTATGGAATCAGGATCTCCTGGGCACTCCATTAGATAAAACTCTTCACGCGGCGGTTGTGTTTTTTGTTGGGGAAGGCATTTATACGATTGATCGAATAGGAATGAAGGAAGCAACCATAGAAAGAACCGAAAAGGGAGAATTGTACAACAATTGTAACGAAAGGGCACCCCCCCCCCCCCCCCCCACACACACACTAGTGAAAGCCCAACCGACGCGCCGACTACCGCCGGTGTGTGTGTGTGTGGGGGGGGGGGGGGGGGGTGGGTAATCAACTAAACATTAGTTAACAATGGTCAGTGTTCCAAATTGAATTGGGCCCTTGTTTTATTGAAGTTAATACATGCGATTTGTTTATATTGGTATCTAGAGCTATAAAATGGAGGATAAGTGAATGTTACGGAACGGGATATCCAATTCTACATATTCATTCAATCGACTCTGAAGCTTCTCGTCTCATACATTTGTGTCCCGTGCCAAACACTCACGTGCTGTAAATAAAATGTCACGCATCATTAAAATTCAAAACAATACTTTCACAAATAGATTCCGACATATGAAACACCGCCTGATCATCTTCCAAAAGCCTCTGGGCCATGACTGTTTCAATACATAGCTTCATTTGAGGGTTCAGGAATGTAACAAGACTAAGTGGTACATATCTCCAACCTGATATACGTTCAAACTGTGTTGCACGTATTCTATTTGGGCCGATTAAAATTTAGACCGGGGACCGCTAGGCGATTGGTGCCGAGGTAATGTACTCTCGTCAAGGCAGTGGTTCGATCCCCATCGGCGTCAGAGTCTTTCATGCTAAAAAATGCATAACAGAAGTGCCGAATTCTGTTTGTGGCAATTCAACACCCATATGAAAAAAAGGAAATAGTTGCGGTTAATGACGACGATTGTCGTATTTGAAGGATAGGAGACAAGTATACAATTAACTTTGCAATCGAATATCTTAAAACCTGAACAGCGTTACTTCATGGGTTTGAATGTGCGTCGCCACTCGAACCACATGTCCTGCAATCTCGAAACAAATGTTCACATTTCTGCAGAGCTTATCTACAATTTATCTCATTAGGCATATATAACCACCGACTGCAATCTACGTTTTGCTCATTATAGAAAAGTAAACCTGATAAACTCTTGTACGCTCACCATCAGTATCGAAACAGGAATTTGTCAAATAGCAACTTCCATGTCAATATATATTGCAGTGTGAGATTTTATTTTTTACACAATACTGGGAGACCTTGGATGTGTGGGCCTACTCCTGGTGTTTCTAACTTCTGATGTTTGAGGGAGTTTCTATTTTAACAATATCAGACTGTTCCTCTGCAGTGTACTGGGTGCTTCCCCATGTATTGCATCACGTGATAGAATATCACAGCGAGAGGAACATAAATCTCAAACATTTGCTCGTGCCAAGAATGTTTGCAACAAACGGTGTGGACGTTTCTGCAGAGAATCAATGTAGATGTAACAATATTTTGAACTGGCGAGTTGTTATCTTGGAGTAGCATTTTCTTATCTTTTTCACCTGCCTCCATTTCTCTTAATTAAAGAAAAACAAGCAGGCGCTGAAATTGAAGCAGACATAACATGTTTGCCGAACCCAAAATTCTCTTTCATTTTTTTGAATTTTTGACATTCTGCCTACATACGGTTGGTTATAAGAACTTTACTGCTTCATTCCATCATTATTGTGACAGTTCTATGGTAGGGGTTTGCTCTTTCATCAGAATAATTATGTGTGATGGCGTATTGCGTTGTTGCCCTTACATCCACGAATTGTGGATTAGAGTAACGAGTTTAACTCTTCCTCCAACACACACGTGGCGAGTTTAACCCTTCCTCCAACACACACGTGGCGAGTTTAACACTTCCTCCAACACAAACGTGACGAGTTTAACCCTTCCACCAAACACACGCGACAAGTTTAACCCTTCCTAACAGCTCACAAGTGACGAGCTTAACCCTTCCTCCAACACTCGCGTGACGAGTTTAACCCTTCCTCGAAAACACACGTGACGAGTTTAACCCTTCCTACAACACACGCGTGACGAGTTTAACCCTCCCCACAACACACACGTGACGAGTTTAACCCTTCATACAAGACACACGTGGCGAGATAAATTCCTTCCTAAACCCTTCATACAACACAGATGTGACGAGTTTAACCCTTCCTACAACACACACGTGACGAGTTTAACCTTTCCTCCAACACACACGTAACAAGTTTAACCCTTCCTACAATACACACGTGACGAGTTTAACCCTTCCTACAACACACGTAACGAGTTTAACCTTTCCTCCAACACAGACGTGACGAGTTTAACCCTTCCTACAACACACGCAACGAGTTTAACCTTTCCTCCAACGCACACGTGGCGAGTTTAACCCTTCCTACAACACGCACGTGACGAGTTTAACCCTTCATACAACACAGATGTGACGAGTTTAACCCTTCCTCCAACACACACGTGACGAGTTTAACCCTTCATACAACACAGATGTGACGAGTTTAACCCTTCATACAACACAGATGTGACGAGTTTAACCCTTCCTCCAACACACACGTGACGAGTTTAACCCTTCCTCCAACACACACGTGACGAGTTTAACCCTTCATACAACACAGATGTGACGAGTCTAACCCTTCATACAACACACACGTGACGAGTTTAACCCTTCATACAACACTGATGTGACGAGTTTAACCCTTCCTCCAACACACACGTGACGAGTTTAACCCTTCATACAACACAGATGTGACGAGTTTAACCCTTCATACAACACACACCATATAGAAATTTATTATTTTAATTATTATTGTTTTCAACATTTTTAAAAGATTTCAACAAAACCGTATATGACCCCTCATTTGAATGAGCTTTTTCTAATGAGGCATCACATGATATATTTTTTTCATTTTTTTTTTCAATTGCTTAATCAGTAAATTAGGCTGACGAATGTGTCGATTGGTTAGTGAAGGCTCGTTAGGTAAATTGTTAACTCGTACAAACCCAAGAAGAAAGAATCGATTGTTTAGTGAAGGTTTGTTAGATAAATGGTTAACACGTGCAAACCGAGGATAAAATGTTCGATAGGTAAACAGTTAACACAGGCTACCTTCTAGGCTAGTTATCATTCTGTATTCCAGTAGAAAACTTTTTATTCCAGTGGACCAAAACTGAGATACTGTTTTCGAGCCACAATATAAGCTTTAAAATCGACGGATAATCAAAAAATGCCGAACGTGTTTTGCTTTAAAGGACATGTTATTGAAAGATAATAATATAAACTGGATTTACGATTGAATCACAAACAAACACCATATGTACATCAAGCATTGTGCCGCCTTTATTTTCTGGCATAAAAGTAAATAATTATTTTTATAATTGAGAGAATACTTGACAGTTGCAGTTTGGATCAACAATTAACTTTCGTGAGCCGTGCGTTATGCGCAGTCTTACTCTGGAAAAGACTATTGCTTTTCTACGGATTATTATTTTTATTTTTAGGCTTTTCCCTCTGGAAAAGACTATTGTTTTTCTACGGATTATTATTATTATTATTATTTTTTTTTTTTTTTTTTTCCACACATTTTGTCCGTACGTTTCAGAACCCATTTTCGAACCGATTTTCACGAAATTTTGCACACGCATAGAGAGGCACATAATCTAAAAATGTACTGAAGCGGAATTTTCGATTTAACCCTTATTTCGTCAGAATTGGCAAAAAACTGCCAAAATTGGGGTTTATCGGCACTTTCTCGAAACACGTCTTGTAGATTTTTTTTATGCATTCGTCATTGCTAGACCTCTCTGTGACACGCCCTTTGATACACACGACATATCAGGCGAAGCATATGGTAACGCTCCACAGGCTGCCAAACTTCGAAATTTTGATGAAATAGGCTGTTTTGGGGCCCCCACAGCACCCACACGAAACACAAGAGATACACTTAACTTCCTTTATTGGGAGTGGAATTCACCGAGGATCATTTTTGTCAGTAATAAGGGTGTTCAAAAAACCAAGCGTTAACCCGTTTTAGGCTGGTTAAACAGCAATACCCTCATAAAGCTCAAAAATTCGTATTTTCCGTGGATTTCTCTCAACGAGTCTTGTAGATTTTCAAGAAAAATTTGTCACTCCCAGGCCTTGGTGTGACAATAGAAGTTGCATGGACAAAATACTGCGGTGAGCATTTGTTAACCTTCCACGGGCTGCTAAAAGTCAAAATTGTGATAAAATGGGCTGTTTTTGGACGCCAACAGCACCCACTTGGTGTACCACCGAGAAAGGTTCCTTCTTTTTTATCGGATGCAAAATTGATGGTGAAACAATTTTGATAGTGGTAAGGGTATTCAAAAGTCGAAGTCTTAACCCATTTTGAACTGGTTAAAGAGAGATACCCCTTAAAAGCTTAAAATTCCCATTTTCTGTGGATTTCTCTAAAAGCAACTTGTAGATTTTCAGGAAAAATTGAATATTCGCAGGTCTTTGTGTGACATTACAAGTTGCATGGACAAAATATTCCGGTGAGCATTTATTAACCCTCTACAGGCTGCTAAGCATCGTAATTTTGTTGAAGTAGGCTGTTTTCAGACGCGCACAGCACCAAATGCATACCCGGGAGATAAACATAATCTACTTTGTTGGAAGTGGAATTCACCGAGGACCAAATTTGTTAGTAATAAGGGTATTCAAAAAACCAAGCATTAACCCCTTCTGGGATGGTTAATAGCAATACCCATCAAAAGCTTAAAAAATCATACTTTCCCTGAATTTCTTTACAAACGTCTCGTAGGGTTTCAAGAGAAAATGGCCGTTGGTAGGTCTTAGAGTCACATTACAAGTTGCACAGATAAAATATACAGAAAAGCATTTGTTAACCCTCCATGGGGTGCCAAATGTCAAAATTTCGAAAAAATAGTCTGTTTTTGGACACCAACCCCATCAAATGGGAATGCTGCAGAGAAACATAACTTCTTTTACCAGACGCAAAACTGATAGGGAAAAACTTTAGTAAGTAGTAAGGGTATTCAAAAATTGAGGTCTTAACCCATTTTTGCCCGGTTAAGGAGATGTACCCCTTAAAAGCTTAAAATTCCCATTTTCTGGGGATTTCTCCAAAAAATCTAGTAAGTATTCAAGAGAAATTGACCATTTGCAGGTCTTGGAGTGACATTACAAGTTGCGTGAACAAAAGATTCCGGTAAGCGTTTGTTAACCCTCCAGAGTCAGCAAATTTTGAGAAAATGGGCTGTACTTGGCCACCCATTACACCCAATGTGTACCTGCGAGATTTACATAACCACCTTCATTGGAAGTGGGATTCACCGAGGATCATTTTTGTAAGTAATGAAGGTATTCATAAAACCAAGCATTAACCCGTTTAGAGCTGGTTACAGAACGATACCCCTCAAAAGGTTAAAAATTCATGTTATCCGAGGATTTCTCTAAAAACATCCCGTAGATTTTCAAGAAAAAATGGCCATTCTCAGACCTTAGTGTGAATTACAATTTGCATGTACAAAATATTCCAGTAAGCATTTGTTAACCCTATGCTGGTTCTCAAACATCAAAATGTTGAAAAAGTGGGCTGTGTTTGCATACTCACAGCACCCAAAGTTAAGAGGAGAAATCAACATAAGTGGAAGTAGAATTCACTGAGAATTATTTTTATAAGTAATAAGCGTATTAAAAAACAACCCTTAACCCGTGTTGGGCTGGATAAACAATTATACCCATCAACAGCTTAAAATTGATGTTCTCCCTGGATTTCTCTGAAAACATCTCGTAGATTTTTAAGTAAAAATGGCCATTCACAGTTTTTGGGGTGAAATTACAAGTTGCCTGAATAAATATTCCTGTTAGCACTTGTTAACCCTTAACAATCTGCCAGACATCAATATTTTGGATACATTTGAGATAAAACGGACCATTTTCAAATAGATACAGCACTCAGTGGCTATGTGTCAGACAAACATAACTACTTTTGTCGGTCATTAACTTGTTGGTCGACGATATTGATATTAACCCTCTCCACCATTAATGATGGTTTTTACCTAAACAATTTTTTTTATCAAACTGAGTCATTTGAGACTTCTATACTCACCTTTTTCATGACGTCAATGAAGGAACTTCAGTGAGACAGTCAAAATCAATTCATCATACACTGTGGGGTCATGACAAATCATGGAATCTCATCGGGGAAAGCCATGATTCTCCAGAATCATAAAGTCTAGTTTTGTTTGGGTTTTTTTTTTTTTTTTTTTTTTTTTTCCACACATTTTGTCCGTACGATTCAGAAGCCATTTTCAAACCGATTTTCACGACATTTTGCACACGCATAGAGGGGCACAAAATCTAAAAATGTACCGAAGCGGAATTTTCGATTTAACCCTTATTTGGTCAGAATTGGCAAAAAACTGCCAAAATTGGGGTTTATCGGCACTTTCTCGAAACACGTCCTGTAGACTTTTTTTTATACATTCGTCATTGCTAGACCTGTCTGTGACACGCCCTTTGATACACACGATATATCAGGCGATGCATATGGTAACCCTCCACAGGCTGCCAAACATCGAAATTTTGATGAAATAGGCCGGTTTCAGGCCCCCACTGCACCCAAACAATACCAGAGAGATAAACATAACTTCCTTTATTGGGAGTGGAATTCACCGAGGATCATTTTTGTCAGTTCTAAGGGTGTTCAAAAAACCAAGCGTTAACCCGTGTTGGGCCGGTTAAACAGCAATACCCCCATAAAGCTAAAAAAAATCGTGTTTTCCGTGGATTTCTCTAAACGAGTCCTGTAGATTTTCAAGAAAAATTTGTCACTCCCAGGCCTTGGTGTGACAATAGAAGTTGCATGGTCAAAATTCTGCAGTGAGCATTTGTTAACCCTCCACGGGCTGCTAAAAGTCAAAATTGTGATAAAATGGGCTGTTTTTGGACGCCAACAGCACCCAATGGGTACGCCACAAAGAAAAGTGCCATCTTTTATCGAGCGCACAATCTGTATGGAAACATTTTTGTAAGTAGTAAGGGTATTCAAAAGTCGAAGTCTTAACCCATTTTGGGCAAGCTAAAGAGAGAGACCCCTTAAAATCTTCAAATTCCCATTTTCTGTGGATTTCTCTAAATACATCCGGTAGGTTTTCAAGAAAAATTGACTACTCGCAGGTCTTTGTGTGACATTATAAGTTGCATGGACAAAATATTCCGGTGAGCGTTTATTAACCCTCTACAGGCTACCAAGCATCGTAATTCTGTGGAAATGGGCCGTTTTCAGACACGTACAGCACCCAACGTGTACTTGAGAACTAAACATAATCTCCATGGTTGGAAGTGGAATTCACCGTGGACCATTTTTGTATGTAACTAGACTTTATGATTCTGGAGAATCATGGCTTTCCCCGATGAGATTCCATGATTTGTCATGACCCCACAGTGTATGATGAATTGCTTTTGACTGTCTCACTGAAGTTCCTTCATTGATGTCATGAAAAAGGTGAGTACAGAAGTCTCAAGTGACTCAGTTTGATAAAAAAAATTGTTTAGGTAAAAAACTTCATTAACGGTGGAGAGGGTTAATATCAATATCGTCGTCCAACAAGTTAATGACCGACAAAAGAAGTTATGTTTGTTTGACACATAACCACTGAGTGCTGTATCTATTTGAAAATGATCCGTTTTATCTCAAATGTATCCAAAATATTGATGTCTGGCAGCTTGTTAAGGGTTAACAAGTGCTAACAGGAATATTTATTCATGCAACTTGTAATTTCACACCAAAAACTGTGAATGGCCATTTTTACTTAAAAATCTATGAGATGTTTTCAGAGAAATCCAGGAAGAACATGAATTTTAAGCGGTTGATGGGTATAATTGTTTATCCAGCCCAAAACGGGTTAAGGTTTTTTTTTTAAATACGCTTATTACTTATAAAAATAATTCTCAGTGAATTCTACTTCCACTTATGTTGATTTCTCCTCTTAACTTTGGGTGCTGTGAGTATGCAAACACAGCCCACTTTTTCAACATTTTGATGTTTGAGAACCAGCATAGGGTTAACAAATGCTTACTGGAATATTTTGTACATGCAACTTGTAATTCACACTAAGATCTGAGAATGGCCAATTCTTCTTGAAAATCTACGTGATGTTTTTAGAGAAATCCTTGGATAACATGAATTTTTAACCTTTTGAGGGGTATCACCCTGTAACCAGCACTAAACGGGTTAATGCTTGGTTTTATGAATACCTTCATTACTTACCAAAATGATCCTCGGTGAATGCCACTTCCAATGAAGGTGGTTATGTTCCTTTCGAAGGTACACATTGGGTGTAATGGGTGGCCAAGTGCAGCCCAATTTCTCAAAATTTGCTGCCTCTGGAGGGTTAACAAATGCTTACCGGAATCTTTTGTTCGTGCAACTTGTAATGTCACTCCAAGACCTGCAATTGGTCAATTTCTCTTGAATATTTACTAGATTTTTTTTGAGAAATCCACAGAAAATGGGAATTTTAAGCTTTTAAGGGGTACATCTCCTTAACCAGGCGAAAATGGGTTAAGACCTCAATTTTTGAATACCTTTACAACTTACTAAAAATGTTCTCTATCAGTTTTGCGTCCGGTAAAAGAAGTTATGTTCCTCTGCAGCCTTCCCATTTGATGTTGTTGGTGTCCAAAAACAGAATATTTTTTCGAAATTTTGACATTTAGCAGTCGATGGAGGGTTAACAAATGCTTATCTGAATATTTTATCCATGCAACTGGTAATGTGACTCTAAGACCTATCAACGGCCATTTTCTCTTGAAACCCTACGAGACGCTTGTAAAGAAATTCAGGGAAAGTATGATTTTTTAAGCTTTTGATGGGTATTGCTATTAACCATCCCAAAAGTGGGTTAATGCTTGGTTTTTTGAATACCCTTATCACTAACAAATTTGGCCCTCGGTGAATTCCACTTCCAACAAAGTAGATTACGTTTATCCCTCTGGTATGCATTGGGTGCTGTGCGCATCTAAAAACAGCCTATTTCAACAAAATTACGATGCTTAGCAGCCTGTAGAGGGTTAATAAATGATCACCGGAATATTTTGTCCATGCAACTTGTAATGTCACACAAAGACCTGCGAATAGTCAATTTTTCCTGAAAACCTACAAGTTGCTTTTAGAGAAATCCACAGAAAATGGGAATTTTAAGCTTTTAAGGGGTATCTCTCTTTAACCAGTCCAAAATGGGTTAAGACTGACCTTTGAATACCCTTACCACTATAAAAATTGTTTCACCATCAATTTTGCGTCCGATAAAAGAAGGAACCTTTCTCGGTGGTACACCAAGTGGGTGCTGTTGGCGTCCAAAAAGAACCCTTTTTATCACAATTGTGACTTTTAGCAGTCCGTGGAGGGTTAACAAATGCTCACTGCAGTATTTTGCCCATGCAACTTCTATTGTCACACTAAGGCCTGGGAGTGACAATTTTTTCTTGAAAATCTACAAGACTCGTTTAGAGAAATCTACGGAAAATACGATTTTTTTGGCTTTATGGGGGTATTGCTGTTTAACCAGCCCAAAATGGGTTAACGCTTGGTTTTTTGAACACCCTTATTACTGACAAAAATGATTCTCGGTGAATTCCACTCCCAGTAAAGGAAGTTATGTTTATCTCTCGTGTATTGTTTGGGTTTAGTGGGGGCCTGAAACCGGCCTATTTCATCAAAATTTCGATGTTTGGCAGCCTGTGGAGGGTTACCATATGCATCGCCTGATATGTCGTGTGTATCAAAGGATGTGTCACAGACACGTCTAGCAATGACGAATGTATAAAAAATCTACAAGACGTGTTTCTAGAAAGTGCAGATAAACCCCAATTTTGGCAGTTTTTTGCCACTTCTGACGAAATAAAGGTTAAATCGAAAATTCCGCTTCGGTACATTTTTAGATTTTGTACCCCTCTATGCGTGTGCAAAATTTCGTGAAAATCGGTTCGAAAATGGCTTCGGAATCGTACGGACAAAATGTGTGGAAAAACAAAAAAAAACCCAACCCCCCCCCCCCCCCCCCCAAAAAAAAAATAATAATAATAATCCGTAGAAAAACAATAGTGTTTTCCAGAGGGAAAAGCCTAATAAGGGTATTCAATAAACCAAGCGTTAACCCGTTTTGTGGTTGTTAATAGTGATACCCATCAAAGGCTTAAAAATTTATGTTTTCCGTGGATTTCTTAACAAACATTTGGTGGGGTTTTCAAGGGAAAATGGCCATTGGTAGGTCATGGTGTCACATTACCAGTTGATTGGATAAATTATTCCAGTAAGCATTTGTTAACCCTCCATGGTCTGCTAAATGTCAAAATTTAAAAACAAATAGTCTGTTTTAGAACAACATCAAATGGGAATGCAACAGAGAAACGTAACTTCTTTTACCGGACGCAAAACTGACAGGGAAACATTTTTGTAAGTAGTAAATGTATTAAAAAATCGAGGTCTTAACCCATTTTTGACTGGTTAAGGAGATATACCCCTTAAAAGCTTAAAATTCCAGTTTTCTGTGGATTTCTCAAAAAAAAATTTCAAGAACAATTGACCATTCTTAGGTCTTCGAGTGACATTACAAGTTGCATGAACAAAATGTTTCGTTTTGTTAACCCTCCAGAGGCTGCCAAGCATAGACATTTGGAGAAAATGGGCTGTTCTTGGGCAACCATAACACCAAATGTGTACCTACGAGATAAACATAACCTACTTCATTGGAAGTGGAATTCACGGTCGATCATTTTTGTAAGTAATGAAGGTATTCACAAAACCAAGCATTTACCTTTTAGAGCTGGTTACAGAGAGATACCCCCCAAAAGGTTAACAATTCGTGTTATCTGAGGATTTCTTTAAAAACATCCCGTAGTTTTTCAAGAAAAAATGGCCATTCTCAGATCTTAGTGTGACATTACAAGTTGCATGTACAAAATATTCCTGTAAGCATTTGTTAACCCTATGCAGGTTCTCAAACATCAAAATGTTGATAAAATGGGCTGTGTTTGCGTACCCACAGCACCCGAAGTTGGGAGGAGAGATCAAAATAAGTGGAAGTAGAATTCACTGAGAATTATTTTTGGAAGTAATAAGAGTATTAAAAAAACAGCACTTAACCCGTTTTGGGCTGGACAAACAATGATACCCATCAAAAGCTTAAAATTCCTGTTCTCCCTGGATTTCTCTGAAAACATCTTGTAGATTTTAAAGAAAAAATTGCCACTCACAGTTCTTGGTGTGACATTACAGGTTGCATGAATAAATATTCCTGTTAGCACTTGTTAACCCTCTACAAAATGAATAACATCAATATTTTGGATACATTTGAGATAAAATTGATCATTTTTAAATTGACACAGCACTCAGTGAGTATGTGTCAAACAAACATAACTCCTTTTGTCGATGATTGAATACTATAAAACTTTTACAGTTGTATTTTTCAAAATTGTATTTTCTGTTTATGTAAAAAACTAATTGAAACTAATTAAAATGAACTATTAGCACTTTCAAAGATATAGCAATTTGCCAGTTGGCACATTGCCATATCTTTTGAAATGCTAATGGTTTATTTACGTCATTAAAATTCACTTGTATAAAATACAATTCGGGAAAATATAATTATAAAAGTTTGATAGTATTGATTTAAGGTGGTGTGTGAAATTGTGACCTCGGGGACTGGTGATAAGGATATTTTGTACCGGGGATTTCTCGTTAAGATTCGTCTTTACACTTTATTAATCCACAGCTACCTAATATTTCTTTTGTTCTCTGTCATGAAAACAAGCCCTATAAAATCACACCAAGTACGGTTTTGATGAGAACAGCTCAGTAAAACAGTACCAATATCTGGATATTGGGACGGTTTTGAAACAGTCCCAATAACTAGATATTTGTACGATTGTCACGGTACTGTAATCCTAACCATGCAAAAGTAAAGATGCTGTAAAGGAGGTGTGAAAAAGTTTCTAACACATGAATTATCGACAAGCTTTTCTCGACAGAGCTACTGAATTGAGTGTGCATCGTGTCCAAATTATAATGTACTTTTTAATTTTTTGTTGCTTTTAATAACCAACAGCCCTGGTAACCTAAAAAGGACTCCTGTGGAAACCTTGGAAGTGAAGCAGTGGTGCTTGTTTGCCGTGGTAAACAAGTTCAGTTTTACTGGTAAAATAGGACCTGGTCACCAGTGCCCGGGGTAGAAGTCCCCTAAAATGGGCAGCATGGGTGTAAACGATTGGCTGAACTTGACTTTTCACCTTTTTTGCGGTCACAATTAGCCATAGCTGCAGAAAACTGACCTTAAATACCAGTAAATAAATTAATAACCTTAAAAAACCGCCCTTTTCCAAATATTAAGACGGCAATCAGGCACCATCACCCGCCACCCCTGAAGGAAAGCGAACCTCTTCTTCAGATAAAAAAAGAATTATTCTTCCAAATGCTTTAAAAATGACCGATTATTAAATTTATCTGCCGCACTTTCGATGAGGGATTGAATAAGTGTTCCACCCTTGAGCTGAGACATTATATTAGCGGGAGAACAAATTACGTCGTGATGTGATTTCACTTCGAAGCCACAGATCTGTTCACAATATCTGAACTCCTGATGCGTGTCATAACTCCAATAGACTTTCTAGCAAGCAAACAATGGGTTATGCCCATTTTGTTTTTCGGGGGTAGAGCAAGCAAAAGGTGTTTTAAAATGTGGTTTTACTCGTGTCAAACTATATAATTTTTTTTTACTTTTGTTAGCATTGAAGGGCTGTGGATTAAATCACAAATATCACTATTTTGTGTACTATATGGGTAAATAATTGTACAGTTGTGCAGGTGTCCTCCAATATTTGGACTCGTCTTCGCCTCGTCCAAAATATCTCCGGACACCTGCACAACTGTACAAATATTTACCCATATAGTAAACAAAATAGTGATAAATCTATTACATACAAATTGAATAATAAGACCTGAATTATCTGTCATCATATCGACCGAGCTAAAGCACAGCACCCAAGCCCAGACGTGAATGATCTGACATCATATCGACAGAGCTAAAGCACAGCACCCAAGCCTAGACGTGAATTATCTGTCATCATATCGACCGAGCTAAAGCACAGCATCAAGCCTAGACGTGAATGATCTGCTATCATATCGACCGAGCTAAAGCACAGCACCCAAGCCTAGACGTGAATGATCTGCCATCATATCGACCGAGCTAAAGCACAGCACCCAAGCCTAGACGTGAATGATCTGATATCACATCGACCGAGCTAAAGCACATCACCCAAGCCTAGACGTGAATGATCTGCCATCATATCGACCGAGCTAAAGCACAGCACCCAAGCCTAGACGTGAATGATCTGACATCATATCGACCGAGCTAAAGCACAGCACCCAAGCCCAGACATGAATGATCTGCCATCATATCGACCGAGCTAAAGCACAGCACCCAAGCCTAGACGTGAATGATCTGCCATCATATCGACCGAGCTAAAGCACAGCACCCAAGCCTAGACACGAATGATCTGACATCATATCGACAGAGCTAAAGCACAGCACCCAAGCCTAGACGTGAATGATCTGCCATCATATCGACCGAGCTAAAGCACAGCACCCAAGCCTAGACGTGAATGATCTGCCATCATATCGACAGAGCTAAAGCACAGCACCCAAGCCTAGACGTGAATGATCTGCCATCATATCGACAGAGCTAAAGCACAGCACCCAAGCCTAGCCGTGAATGATCTGCCATCATATCGACAGAGCTAAAACACAGCACCCAAGCCTAGACGTGAATGATCTGCCATCATATCGACAGAGCTAAAGCTGGAGTTGACCAGTATTTTCGTTGTTACTGGTTGTGAATGGCACTGGGTAACAATCAGATTTGTTTGTTCACATTCAGGACCCGCCCATGTCCATTATACAAATGACAGTTACTGAATGTTTTGGTTGTTTTGTGGTAATTGTCAACGATAGCGCATGCCTTATTCTGAGACGATTCAGTACAAGCTGCAGCAGAGTACTGCAATTTGGTCTGTGGACTACATACCAATATAACAGCCATTTTGTCGGTAACACCACACATCTAATGGGATAATTGCTTAATATAGACGATATGCAAGTTAATTCGAGCAAATACCTCCCCACAGGTCTCTCATTAACTGGGATCATAAATATAACAGAACTCAGTTCCCAACAAGCATTGAATGTGAAGGCAAACCGACGCACTGTGGAGGAGAATTTATCCCACTCAACTACACTGACATCAAGTGCAAATATATGTGAATTGAGAAAAATTATGTCATCGTAACTTTTTCTGTTACTTATGGCAGATAAACAACTGTAGGGAATTACTGATATGTTTATGTTATCATCCTTACTATCACAGTTCTCTTTCTGCATTATTTATAGCAGAAGTGTGGGATGAGGAAAGAGTGTTGCCAGTAATTGGTATAACACATAGTCGATAATTGCAAATGACCCAAGTGTCTATTCGAATGAAATATAGAACTGTTAGTGAGTTATCACCTGCAATGCACACAGACATATAATCACGCCCCAATATTCACACCTTAAACTTACATTTATTTGTTTTATCTTTTTAACTGCTTATGATTTCGATTTTTTTTTATCTATATTCGTTGTTACTCGTCGCGAATGGCACAGGGTTGAATGAGATTTTTTTTTATTTATTTTCGTTGTTACTGGTTGTGAATGGCACAGGGTAAAAAATCAGATTTGTTTTTAGGCCTTTAAGTAAGTTTGACTAATTTGTTACACGAATCAGAAGACCAACGACTCGTAATTGAGGGTTTTATATTTTTTTTCAAGAACGGAGATCATAGTTTCAATTCCTTAAGCATTTATGAAACGTCATCCAATTACACGAATACGTGTAGTGATTAAAACCTTCTGTACAGCGTCACCCAATTACAAGAACACATGTAGTGAGTAAAACCTGTACAACGTCACCCAATTATAAGAATACATGTAGTGATTAAAACCTGTTTTACGTCACCCAATTACACGAATACGTGTAGTGATTAAAACCTGTATAACGTCACCCAATTACAAGAATACATGTAGTGAGTAAAACCTTCTGTACAACGTCACACAATTACAAGAATACATGTAGTGATTAAAACCTGTATAACGTCACCCAATTACAAGAATACGTGTAGTGATTAAAACCTGTACAACGTAACCCAATTACACGAATACGTGTAGTGATTAAAACCTTTTGTACAACGTCACCCAATTACAAGAATAAATATAGTGATTAAAACCTTCTGTATAACGTCACCCAATTACAAGAATACGAGTACTGAATAAAACCTTCTGTGTAACGTCACCCAATTACACGGATACGTGTAGTGATTAAAACTTTCTGCACAACGTCACCCAATTACAAGAATACATGTAGTGATTAAAACCTTCCGTACAACGTCACCCAATTACAAGAATACATGTTGTGATTAAAACATTCTGTATAACGTCACCCAATTACAAGAATACGAGTACTGATTAAAACATTCTGTATAACGCCAAAACGAGCGATTTAGAGAGAGAGATTAGGCTTTATCATTATGTTCTAAAGTCAGTATAAACTTGAGGAACATATAAACAAATCTTTTATTCATGGACTACCTGTAGTCTACCAAGACATGGACCACTGTGTAGTCTGCCAAGTCATGGACCACCGTATAGTCTGTCCAGTCATGAACCACCATGTAGTCTACCAAGGCATGGACCACCGTGTCGTCTACCAAGGCATGGACCACCGTGTAGTCTGCCAAGTCATGGACCACCGTGTAGTCTACCACGTCATGGACCACCGTGTAGTCTACCAAGGCATGGACTACCGTGTAGTCTACCACTTCATGGACCACCGTGTAGTCTACCAAGTCATGGACCACTGTGTAGTCTACCACGTCATGGACCACCGTGTAATCTACCAAGTCATGGACCACCACGTAGTCTACCAAGGCATGTACCACCGTGTAGTCTATCAAGTCATGGACCACCGTGTAGTCTACCACGTCATGGACCACCGTGTAGTCTACCGAGGCATGGACCACCGTGCTGTCTACCAAGTCATGATCCACTGTGTAGCCTACCACGTCACAGACTACCGTGTAGTCTACCAGGTCATGGACCACTGTGTAGTCTGCCAAGTCATGATCCACTGTGTAGACTACCAGGTCATGGACCACCGTATAGTCTGTCCAGTCATGGACCACCATATAGTCTACCAAGTCATGGACCACCGTGTAGTCTACCAAGTCATGGGCACCATGTAGTCTACCAAGTCATGGACCACCGTGTAGTCTACCAAGGCATGGTCCACTGTGTAGTCTACCACGCCATGGACTACCGTGTAGTCTATCAAGTCATGGACCACTAGTCTACCAAGGTATGGACACCGTAGTCTACCACGTCATGGACTACCGTGTAGTCTTCCAAGTCATGGACCACTTTGCAGTCTATCACGTCACTGACCACCGTGTAGTCTACCCAGTCATGGACCAGCATCTAGTCTACCAAGTAATAGACCACCGTGTTGTCTACCAAGTCATGGACCACCGTGTATTTTACCAAGTCATTGACTACTGTGTAGTCTACCAAGTCATGGACCACCATGTTGTCAGCCATGTCGTCCATAAAGTCCAAATTTTCACGCTGAGTCCTCAGGATTCAGGTGGATGCCTGCCCCCTCTCCATCGGATAGCTGAGTACATGCTTCCTGTACAGGCTACTATTTACAATCTTACAACAACGACACTCATGACTTATAATATTATAGTAAAATATATTGAGGTTCAAAATCCTCAAGTAACTTGTGATGTAAAATACGAAACATAACGTTTCCGTTTCTCAGGTCCATTGATTTAAATGTCCATTATTCTCAAATAAACAAATAAATAAAATCCACCAAGCTTCAATTGCAATTTTTAATATAAACATCTGAGTGTGGATAAAAGTTTTCTCACAGTAAAGTTAGACACACAGTTGGACTAGTGCATGGACGTGGCAACCGTTACTTTTTCCCAGTTCCTTATTATTCGACATTCGTTATCAACCGATTTTTTATTGGTTGATAACGAATGTCGGATAAGGAACTGGGCATAAGTAACGGGTATCACGTTCCCGACTAGTTCTAGTTTGATGCACATTATCGTTGTTTATTCTTATATCCAACTTGATGTAGAATGGGGCTTTGAACAATCAATCTTCCAGTAATAGAGGCGGTGATAATAAGATAAAACGTTTATGCCACAATAAAAACATCGTTTTGACTACCTAATCTGCATGCTTCTGTTGAGTGTCCTCAAACTGTCTCCTTAAGTCTTATCTGGTACTATCCTTCATACCTATAAAAGTTTAACATTTCGAGTTCACGGTAATGACGTGATGTGGCTTAGCTGGCAACCACCAATGTTTACAGAGGTCATGTATTGAGATCTTGCAAGCTTTTACAAACATGTGCAGCAATATTCACTCATTAATTCAGTTCCTACTGTGCGTGCACGAAACATTACTACTCACCAGGTGCACATAACCCCATAGCCGTACTTGCTAGGCCTAAAAAAACGTAGGGATCCATGAAATAGTCTATATGGTGGATCGGGAACTGCTGAGTTACTTTTTTGATCTAGAAGTTTCGATATGGTCTGGCAAGTAAGCGTCTATGATGATGTTTACTCATCGAGTGGTCGAAAAAAAACCCCACCATGCTCGTACGGTATAGGAAACAAGAGCGTACAAATAGACTTTAAAATAATTATGTCCTTCTCACCTGTCACTTCCATGCCCGAGCGGCGAGGAAGGAGGGAGACGACCTACAGTCGTAGTCTGCCGGTAATGTTTCGATAAAAACGGCACCAAGCGGAAGAAGACAAAACGTTTATGGTGATGAGCCTGCGGTCCTCTCAAGGCCCTATATATTTGGAGTGGTAGGTGCTTTGAGGTGCAGATTACCGCATTTGTTCAACATAAAATGATTTATCAACTATGGAATCATTATACAACATGCATATGATCATTTGATACTTGGGTACCTTATAAGTGGACACAGGGATGCCGGAAGCACGGGGGCAAAGGGGCAGCTGCCCCCCCACCCCCTACCTTCCGACCTTGGTGGCGAGAGACAATGCCCTCCCAGGGTCGACACTCAATTTATTTCAATGGTTTATTCTCGAAGTAAAGATAAAATAAACCACAAATCCATTCAGGGAGCTTCCGAAATTCAATGGGGGGAGTTGGGGAGGAGCTACCCCCTCCTGGTGGGAGGGGACAGGACCTCTCAAACTCCCCCATCTTGAATCTTCGGCATTCGAGACATGCATGCTTCGGCATGTCATGGCGGGGCTGCTAGTGCGAGTAAATGCTCTTTCCCGTGGTGTGACCCCCTGTCCTGAAGTGCATCCGGCGTCCTTGAGTGGACGAGAGCTGGACGATATGGTAATTCCAGGGACAACGTTGTTATTGAAAGAGATTTACAAATTATTATGACAATAACTGATATGGTTTTCTGGATTCCGTTGAGTTGACGAGTGCAGATCAGTCGTATCCCTCGCGTTACCTTATCGTCGCCTGAGTGCTAGAATGTTCTATGTCCCCTATTGGACGGTCTGTTATCTCCCCTATGGGATGGTATATTATGTCCCCTATTGGACGGTCTATTATCTCCCCTATGGGATGGTATATTATGTCCCCTAATGGAGTACTCTGTCCCCTATGGGATGGTATATTATCTCCCCTATGGGATGGTATATTATGTCCCCTATTGGACGGTCTGTTATCTCCCCTATGGGATGGTATATTATGTCCCCTATTGGACGGTCTATTATCTCCCCTATGGGATGGTATATTATCTCCCCTATTGGACGGTCTATTATCTCCCCTATGGGATGGTATATTATGTCCCCTATTGGACGGTCTATTATCTCCCCTATGGGATGGTATATTATCTCCCCTATTGGACATAGAACATTCTAACACGCAAGCGTCGTTATGTAATGAGTGGGATGCGATATGAAGGTGCTCGAGTCGTTTGTTGTAACTTTACAATGTGATATGAGTCTTAGCACTCTTTTTATTATATACTTTACTTCCAGGTAAAGACGTGAAACATAATCGAAATAGGCCTAAACGAATTGCTGAACACACTGCGTGAATAGTATCCTATTACGTCAGTATCTGAACGTCATTCATTCATCAAGTAAATGAAGTTGTAAATGCAAAACGTCTTCACAATACGTCATTCATTGATGAAGGGTACCGTAATGTCTTCACGTCATTCATTGATGATGTTCAAGTTGTTTCTTGTCGTCAAAGCTATCACAGATAACAATCTGTTCGTATTTCATGTGATTTTAATTAATGGTGTTGAAGTTACTGTTAATATTTAAGCCCGATTTTCAAACATAAATGATAATTTGTCTGCCGTTAAAACATCTGCCGATTGGAAACAATTAGCTATTTTGGAAAACAACTTTTACTCCCCTGAATGCAGCTGGAGTAGAGCGTAATAGCAATGTAGAGGAACTTGTTCGATAGCCTCGTTTGAGAGGTTGAGATATAGGTTTGGAACAGGCTCTCGTTTTTCGCTAGATCGGATTTAAGGGATCCACAATAATGCTACCGGATCGACTTTTGTGTTCGGTAAATAATAGATGCAGATCTGAACGATCTCATCTCGTCATCGAGACGGAATACAACAACACAGATCAATTGACTGTTGTAGTAATTTGTTTATTATATTACAATTAGTATTTTAAACTGATCACTACACCTGAAAAATCAAATATAACAAGAATTATATTAGCCAAATAACCATTAACAGTTTATGGAATTGGGGAACCCCAAACGGGTAGTAATATCGAACGTTCGTGTCGAACATGAAATTTGAAAGTCAAAACAATGGAGGCAAGACTTGAATTTCAATTGGAAATTTTCGATAACACAGATTCACCTACGGTTTGTCGGATTTGCATCTTGAAAATAGTTGTTAATTGTTGTTTTGCAAATGTTCAGCACGGCATTTTCAAATAGACTTCGAATGTTTGAAAATGGAATTTAATGAGGAGACACTCGTGTTTATGTAGGTCATTGGTAGAAATAGTCCGTCCACGTGCGACTCGTTTGAGACAGTCATGATAACGATCTTGAAAATTTGTCACTCTTGTTTTCCGGAGGGCTGGATTTGATGGGCAAACTTTTGTGGTATTGAGGGGCTACTTGTGGTAGTTATATAGTAAACCTCGGTATCGATATGGTATCCAGTGTTGATACGATACGGATATCAATATCGAATATTATTTTAGGTAATAATAATAATAACACTTTGGCCGGCCGCTGATTTGTCGCGGTTCTCAGATGAGAAGGCCTTGGTTACCCCTGTGCTCACAACTGCCTCCCTATTCCCACGCTTCTTCTCTCCCCCAACACTCGGAGACGAACTGCTTGATGACTTCCCTTGCCCCATTTTTCCCAATTTCTCCGATTAGCATATTAACCCTCTCCTTAGTGTCATTCGCTACCCACGTGTCCTTCATTCTCCCATCCCACTTCCCCATTATACTCCCAGTGAATCTTATTCTTTTAGACTGGTGTTTTGGCCAATCTAGAAGAAAGTGTTCCAGGGTCTCCACCACGCCTAAATTACACATTTGGCACTCCTTTTCACTGTTTTTCCCAATTTTTCCCCTCAGCTCCAGGGATCGCGACCTCAGCTTGAACAACATTAACCCCCCAAAGATGCCATCAAGGTACTCCTCAAAACGAGGATTCTCTTTATCACGCAGGCCACCCAAAGACCTCTTACATTTGGCCCCCTCTCGCCAATTAAGGTTACCATCCTCCATGACTTTCTCTGACGATGTTTTTACTCTGGGTTGCCCTTACGTCTAGGTCCGAGATCTCCAATGAGAAATTCTCTATTAGCTCCCTGACTTGGACCATCCACCCTGTTTTGGTATTAGAGCTGAAAATACTCTGGAACATTACTTTACACCATCGGCTGTCGGGGAGATTTACCAAATAATTAAGATAACCGAGTTTCAATAAGTCTATCCCATCCTTGATCCTCATCCACCCAAGCTCGCCCCTGATTACTTCTAGTGCTGCGGCATTACTCGACCCCGTTATCCATCGTCCTGCATCGTTCTGCAGGGTTTCCAAGCTCTCCTACTCTAAGGAGTTTGCTGCTACTTTCCGGTATACAGAACTCCCCACTCTCCACTTTCGAGTGGGGTCCACTTTACGGCTCACGGGTGTAATTTTGCTTTTGCTTTCATTTAGTTCGAGTCTCCATTTGTTCCCATATTTCCCAACAATACCCAGCAATTTCGCTAGCCCCTCTTCGCTTTCAGACACTAGCACCATATCGCCTGCAAAAAATAGCCTTGTCATCTTCAAGTCCCTAACTGCTACCCCTTTGATGTACAATGCAAAAAGAATTGGCGAAAGGATACACCCCTGTTTTCGGCCTCCACAGGCGCACGGTATACTGGCTAGGTACAGGCCATCGTTCTATCAGTCAAACACTTAGAATTGTCATATTCACATATATCAGATATCAACGCAGGATGAACGTTGTGAAATTTAACGAATAATGAATGTATTATTTGTTGGAATGTTGGAAAAAAGAAAGGTACTCACTATCGATAACTTGATGTAATGCCATGGCGTATTTTATCTCAGAATTTTATTTCATCAAACGACCGGTGGCGAATGTCTTCGAAAATAAGTTGTCCACGCGCTGTCTTTGTCAGTCATTTTGGATTAATGCTCTTCAGCTAACGGCGGAAGAATTTGGCTGTACAGTTAATCGGTATTTGCATAATACTGATGTCGACTGATATAGGCGGCATGCCATCCAGTTCTACAGTGGATACTAACTTTTTCTGCATATTTGCTTGTTGTGGGATCGTTCCGTTGATGAAGCAAGTAAAGATATGAGCTTTGATCGAATGCCACTTCACATTATGTGCACTATATGTATAGTGAACAAGTTATGCAATACGTAAAAATGTGTGAAGGTTTATCTGACCTTCTCGTCTAGTTGAAGGCCGACGGGCATGACTCCTTCACATCCAATTCCTAATCTTTATATGATATACGCTTCTTGTTCGGATACGGGGATTCGAACTCCATAATTATATTTGTATTGTAACTCCCCGCATCCGAATTACCATCTAAAAAATAAACACGCCATTAGATTAACGATATGTTTGTTCAGTATGATCAGTGTCGTTGATACATGGGCTTGGCTGACGATGAATATGGTTCGTACGTTCTCAATATTATAAATGTACAGGTCTTTTCAAAAACTTCATCGGACAGAATATTTCCCATCCTCACAACAAAACCATCTGTAGGAGATTTCCTAACGGTCAAGAAGATCCGGAAATCACACCAGTCATACCCGGCATACCCGTCATACCCGTCATACCCGGCATACCCGTCACACTCGTCATACCCGACATAGGCATCATACCCGGCATACCCGTCATACCCGTCATACCTGGCATACCCGTTTTTGTACAATTTACTAACGAGAGAAAGCAGCTAACAGCGCATCCTAGTATTCCACAAAGTGTTTTAGCCCTTTATCTAACGTAACGGCCAAAACCGGCCAACGCTATTCTCAAAACTCGCCAATTAATTTTTATTATTTTTTCATTTTTTGCCTCTAAAACATAGGTTATGACCCCTAATTGGAACGAGCTCGTCGAGCTCGTTCCAATGAGGGGTCATAACCTATGTTTTTGAAACAAAAATTGAAAATAGTAGTTATTCAAGAATTATTTTTGCAAGTGTCGTCTGCTTTTCATGTTAGGTTAAAATTCAATTCATTTTCATTATTTTCTTTTTCAGTGATTCGAGCAAAGATCACACAGGTTAAAATGGAGTCTGGAAATAAGGTTCTAGTGTTGAGAAAGAAGAAAAAGTTTTATAAGAAAATGAATATGACCCGTAAAGACAGGTCTCGCCTTAAAAGTGTATTTATACAGAGTGGAGCATCGTGTGACTGCAACGCCATAAACATGGAGAAAAAAGGGAAAGGAAAATATGTGATAATGGGTAGAAAAATCGGTTCCACATTCACCGCGTCATGCATCAAACCATGGATCAGGAAGAATAAAGATTTTAAAAGGGCAATAAAAGCTATGAAGAAAGACGTTACGGGGGAAGTGTGCAAAAAGGGCGTAATTGAACTTACACAAATGTCACATGACCACGTGACCAAATCTCCTGTAGATGCACATACCATGCCGGATTTGAATATCGGGATGCCTAGAGTACAACCTGACAAAAGCGGACGGAAGAAGGATAGGAAGGGGAAGAAGAAAAAGGGAAGGAAGAACAAAAAAGACCGAAAAAATAAAAAGAAAAACAGAAAAGGTCGAAAAAATAGAAAGAGGGATAAGACTGCAATGTTAGACACGAGTGCTTCGAAAAACAAAAATGGAGAAAGTAAGAGTTGAGGCAATCTGACAAACGATGTAGGAAAATAAATTATTGTGATAAATATACAAATATCAGCAGAAGGAATGATGACGTCCTTTGAGTATTAACTGTTGTGATGGTAATGCGTTTGCGTTTCGATAACAACAGTGCAATATCCATCAACCTAACACTTTGTGCAAGTAACTTCACATTTAAGCTCAGTGTAGGATTCAATGAGTTATAATTAGTAAAGATAGTAAAGTGCTTCCTTCCTTATTTGTAATCGTGTATGTATCAAGTCTTTTTAAAAGATAACTTATATCTGTTAGACTTCACATATCTTGACTTTGATTTCGTGTTTCATCACATGTAGCAGCTGTCATCTTTAGTAGAGTAACTTTTGACACATATAACATCTGTCATCTTTACTGGCACCACCTGTTGACACAATAGCGTTAGAGAATACATAGAGTTCCTAGTTTCACATTCAAACGAGGATGAGACATTTTTCACTTTGCAGCACTGACTTGTCAAAGGGTGATTTTATTCAGAAATTGACATCATATGTTCGCTACAGGATACGGATTAACTAAGGTGACTACAGTGAAAAATACTCATATGTAGTGGCCTACAGTAAAATACTTCTTACTTTAGCTCTACCTGAAGCGGACCAAGAATTTTTCAAAATAAAAAATTATAAATGCACAGTCACAATACCTTGGTTAAAACGCTGTTACAAAGCACCTAAATAACAGGCGTTCCCATGATGTTCCGACTATTGGTTTATTGTTCTTGGCGTTGACGCGACGACTATTGTTTTATTGTTCTTGGCATTGACGTGTATCATAGTTGTAAGACACGCATGCACCCCCTACGCGTGGAGTCAGGACAGGGATCCTCAAATCTATCAACATGAATTGAAAAAAAGTTTCAGTTTATCACATCCATTTTGTGGGCCTCGGAAGCCATCATAAACATAAAGACGAAGCGAACATTTTTAGTTTCACTGATGAGCCTACTCCTTATGTTTTCGGGATAAATACCATGTTTTAACAATTTCTGAAAATTTGCTGGTGACAGTGAATTATGTATTATGACAAAAACTTTGAAACCATGGCCTTGGGCCCACCACTTGATAGACTGTAGAATTGTTTGAAAGAAGGAAAAAAGAAACAAATTTGAACGACGGGTTGTGTGCTTTATATTGGATGGGCTAATTGATTAGACTTCTATGGTTAATTAATTCCTGTATAATTTGTTAATTGTTGGTGATGATCAAACGAAGATTAGTTTTAGGGGGAGAGAATTAACTTATTCATCCTTTACCAAACGTAAATGACATATCCGACCATCACTGTTCATAAAATATTGGTATTCAAATTTCATTATCTTCTCAAATTTCGCACCAAAACATAGCTTATGACCCCTCATTGGCACAGTCTCGCTGAGCTTTTTCCAATGAGGGATTAAAAGCTATGTCTTTGAAGCTAATATATTTAAGTGATGCAAGTTATTTTTTTCAAGTGTCCTCTCGTTGAATTAGGTAGAGGCTTAATAAACTTGAGAAGAACCTTTTACACAATAGTTAGGATCCAAAATCTATATATGTATTGTTGTTGTTGCCTAGTTCTGTTTTTTTCTGCACAGATCCAGCCTGACATTATAGTGCTATTGTTTGTAGCTGTAAGTTGTTTATCCAGATTTCAATCACAAGTTATTAATTATTAATTAAGCGTACAGTTGAACCCGTATGGAGAAGCAAACTGGACTGAAATCGAAAGTGAATGTTTTGGACACGTTACCATTCAATACAGAATGAATATTCATTTCTCATTGACGTGTTTTATTCTTTATCTATCATTGCTGTTTCTTGTTTTATCATTGTTCTTTTCTTATTATCATTGTTATTTATATATGCGAACTTGACGCACGGCGGTATCAAATGCGAACCTTTATTTCTAAATAAATGTCTGAATGTGTCGAAGACACGTGGGAGAGACAAACAGAACGACACACGGGTGTAAATGGGTTAATCGATATGACACGAGTGCTAGCAGGGAAGGATAGAACGAAAGGCTGCAGGCCTCGAGTTTTATCCTTCCGAGATGGCACAAGTGCCATATAGATTAACCCATTCACACACGTGTGTCGTTCTGTGTTTATTACACACCTTCACGACTATTAAAAGAGTTATTAGAAGGACACCCAGCAATTCATTTTACAACTATCAAAACAAAGAAGACATTTTATCGCCAAACAAATTTACGAAGGGAACGCGTGTTACTATTTCGTCCCGTTAATTCCAACTGGCACATAAAACACACTGGAACTCAGGGTACGATTTTGGGCAATCGCTAGGGATTCAAATTGTAATTGCGGTGCACGATTTGTAGAAAATTCCAGTGAAATTTTGCTTCTATTTAAAATTTGTCCGTTAACGATTTCCGTTCCGCACATATGTGCGGCGGAATAGATTTTCATTTTCGGCATGGTTCAGTGTTGCTGTAGTTTGGGACTTCATAGAACAGGTGTGTAATGAACTCTATTTTTTTAAATTTAACTGATGAAGAAATATTTATTGGTAGATTTATCTTACGTTTTCAACAATTCAAAAAATACGACTTTGAAGAGTTTATTTTGCGAGTTCGTAATAAAATAATGGGCGTGTTAGCAATGCAGTAAAATAAAATATAAACAACTGTATTCCTTATACTTCCAAGTCCATCTAACCAAACATTTATTGAACTGAATTTCCTGTACTTCCAAGCCCATCTAACAAAACATTTACTGAACTGAATTCCTTATACTTCCAAGCCCATCTAACCAAATATTTACTGAACTGAATTCCTTGTACTTCCAAGCCCATCTAACCAAATATTTACTGAACTGAATTCCTTATACTTCCAAGCCCATCTAACCAAATATTTACTGAACTGAATTCCTTGTACTTCCAAGACCATCTAACCAAACATTTACTGAACTGAATTCCTTGTACTTCCAAGCCCATCTAACCAAATATTTAATGAACTGAATTCCTTATACTTCCAAGACCATCTAACCAAATATTTACTGAACTGAATTCCTTATACTTCCAAGCCCATCTAACCAAACATTTACTGAACCGAATTCCTTATACTTCCAAGCCCATCTAACCAAACATTTACTGAACTGAATTCCCTATACTTCCAAGCCAATCTAACCAAATATTTACTGAACTGAATTCCTTGTACTTCCAAGCCCATCTAACCAAATATTTACTGAACTGAATTCCTTATACTTCCAAGCCCATCTAACCAAACATTTACTGAACTGAATTCCCTATACTTCCAAGCCAATCTAACCAAATATTTACTGAACTGAATTCCTTATACTTCCAAGCCCATCTAACCAAATATTTACTGAACTGAATTCCTTGTACTTCCAAGCCCATCTAACCAAATATTTACTGAACTGAATTCCTTATACTTCCAAGCCCATCTAACCAAACATTTACTGAACTGAATTCCCTATACTTCCAAGCCAATCTAACCAAATATTTACTGAACTGAATTCCTTGTACTTCCAAGCCCATCTAACCAAATATTTACTGAACTGAATTCCTTATACTTCCAAGCCCATCTAACCAAACATTTACTGAACCGAATTCCTTATACTTCCAAGCCCATCTAACCAAACATTTACTGAACTGAATTCCCTATACTTCCAAGCTCATCTAACCAAACATTTACTGAACTGAATTCCTTGTACTTCCAAGCCCATCTAACCAAATATTTACTGAACTGAATTCCATATACTTCCAAGCCCATCCAAACAAACATTTACTGAACTGAATTCCTTGTACTTCCAAGCCCATCCAACCAAATATTTACTGAACTGAATTCCTTGTACTTCCAAGCCCATCTAACCAAACATTTACTGAACTGAATTCCTTGTACTTCCAAGTCCATCTAACCAAACATTCACTGAACTGAATTCCCTATACTTCCAAGCCCATCTAACAAAACATTTACTGAACTGAATTCCTTGTACTTCCAAGCCCATCTAACCAAACATTTACTGAACCGAATTGCTTATACTTCCAAGCCCATCTAACCAAACATTTACTGAACTGAGTCCCTTGTACTTCCAAGCCCATCTAACCAAACATTTACAAAACTGAATTCCCTATACCTCCAAGCCCATCTAACCAAACATTTACTGAACTGAATTCCTTATACTTCCAAGCCCATCAAACCAGACATTTACTGAACTGAATTCCTTGTACTTCCAAGCCCATCTAACCAAATATTTACTGAATTGAATTCCTTGTACTTCCAAGCCCATCAAACCAGACATTTACTGAACTGAATTCCTTGTACTTCCAAGCCCATCTAACCAAGCATTTACTGAACTGAATTCCTTATACTTCCAAGCCCATCTAACCAAATATTTACTGAACTGAATTCCTTGTACTTCCAAGCCCATCTAACCAAACATCTACTGAACTGAATTCCTTGTACTTCCAAGCCCATCTAACCAAACATTTACAAAACTGAATTCCCTATACTTCCAAGCCCATCTAACCAAACATTTACTGAACTGAATTCCTTATACTTCCAAGCCCATCAAACCAGACATTTACTGAACTGAATTCCTTGTACTTCCAAGCCCATCAAACCAGACATTTACTGAACTGAATTGCTTGTACCTCCATGTCCATCTAACCAAACATTTACTGAACTGAATTCCCTATACTTCCAAGCCCATCTAACCAAACATCTACTGAACTGAATTCCTTGTACTTCCAAGCCCATCTAACCAAACATTTACTGAACTGAATTCCTTATACTTCCAAGCCCATCTAACCAAACATTTACAAAACTGAATTCCCTATACTTCCAAGCCCATCTAACCAAACATTTACTGAACTGAATTCCTTGTACATCCAATCCCATCTAACCAAATATTTACTGAACTGAATTCCTTGTACTTCCAAGCCCATCTAACCAAATATTTACTGAACTGAATTTCTTGTACTTCCAAGCCCATCTAACCAAATATTTACTGAACTGAATTCCTTGTACTTCCAAGACCATCTAACCAAATATTTACTGAACTGAATTCCTTGTACTTTCAAGCCCATCTAACCAAATATTTACTGAACTGAATTCCTTGTACTTCCAAGCCCATCTAACAAAACGTTTACTGAACTGAATTCCTTTTACTTCCAAGCCCATCTAACCAAACATTTACTGAACTGAATTCATTGTACTTCTAAGACCATCTAACCAAACATTTACTGAACTGAATTCCTTATACTTCCAAGCCCATCTAACCAAACATTTACTGAACTGAATTGCTTAAACTTCCAAGTCCATCTAACCAAACATTTACTGAACTGAATTCCTTATACTTCCAAGCCCATCTAACCAAACATTTACTGATCTGAATTCCTTCTACTTCGAAGCCCATGTAACCTAAAATTAACTGAACTGAATTCCTTATACTTCCAAGCCCATCTAACAAAACATTACTGAACTGAATTCCTTCTACTTCGAAGCCCATGTAACCTAAAATTTACTGAACTGAATTCCTTATACTTCCAAGCCCATCTAAACAAACATTTACTGAACTGAATTGCTTAAACTTCCAAGCCCATCTAACCAAACATTTACTGAACTGAATTCCTTATACTTCCAAGCCCATCTAACCAAACATTTACTGAACTGAATTCCTTCTACTTCGAAGCCCATGTAACCTAATATTTACTGAACTGAATTCCTTATACTTCCAAGCCCATCTAACCAAACTTTTACTGAACTGAATGCCTTGTACTTCCAAGTCTATCTAACCAAACATTTACTGAACTGAATTCCTTGTACATCCCAGTCCATCTAACCAAATATTTACTGAACTGAATTCCTTGTACTTCGAAGCCCATCTAACAAAACGTTTACTGAACTGAATTCCTTATACTTCCAAGCCCATCTAACCAAACGTTTACTGAACTGAATTCCTTATACTTCCAAGTCCATCTAACCAAACATTTACTGAACTGAATTTCTTATACTTCCAAGCCCATCTTACCAAACATTTACTGTTTGATGAATTCCTTATACTTCCAAGCCCATCAAACCAGACATTTACTGAACTGAATTCCTTGTACTTCCAAGCCCATCTAACCAAACATCTACTGAACTGAATTCCTTGTACTTCCAAGCCCATCAAACCAGACATTTACTGAACTGAATTGCTTGTACCTCCATGTCCATCTATCCAAACATTTACTGAACTGAATTCCCTATACTTCCAAGCCCATCTAACCAAACATCTACTGAACTGAATTCCTTGTACTTCCAAGCCCATCTAACCAAACATTTACTGAACTGAATTCCTTATACTTCCAAGCCCATCTAACCAAACATTTACAAAACTGAATTCCTTATACTTCCAAGCCCATCTAACCAAACATTTACTGAACTGAATTCCTTGTACTTCCAATCCCATCTAACCAAATATTTACTGAACTGAATTCCTTGTACTTCCAAGCCCATCTAACCAAATATTTACTGAACTGAATTTCTTGTACTTCCAAGCCCATCTAACCAAATATTTACTGAACTGAATTCCTTGTACTTCCAAGACCATCTAACCAAATATTTACTGAACTGAATTCCTTGTACTTCCAAGCCCATCTAACCAAATATTTACTGAACTGAATTCCTTGTACTTCCAAGCCCATCGAACAAAACGTTTACTGAACTGAATTCCTTTTACTTCCAAGCCCATCTAACCAAACATTTACTGAACTGAATTCATTGTACTTCTAAGACCATCTAACCAAACATTTACTGAACTGAATTCCTTATAATTGCAAGCCCATCTAACCAAACATTTACTGAACTGAATTGCTTAAACTTCCAAGTCCATCTAACCAAACATTTACTGAACTGAATTCCTTATACTTCCAAGCCCATCTAACCAAACATTTACTGATCTGAATTCCTTCTACTTCGAAGCCCATGTAACCTAAAATTTACTGAACTGAATTCCTTATACTTCCAAGCCCATCTAACAAAACATTACTGAACTGAATTCCTTCTACTTCGAAGCCCATGTAACCTAAAATTTACTGAACTGAATTCCTTATACTTCCAAGCCCATCTAAACAAACATTTACTGAATTGAATTGCTTAAACTTCCAAGCCCATCTAACCAAACATTTACTGAACTGAATTCCTTATACTTCCAAGCCCATCTAACCAAACATTTACTGAACTGAATTCCTTCTACTTCGAAGCCCATGTAACCTAATATTTACTGAACTGAATTCCTTATACTTCCAAGCCCATCTAACCAAACTTTTACTGAACTGAATGCCTTGTACTTCCAAGTCTATCTAACCAAACATTTACTGAACTGAATTCCTTGTACATCCCAGTCCATCTAACCAAATATTTACTGAACTGAATTCCTTGTACTTCGAAGCCCATCTAACAAAACGTTTACTGAACTGAATTCCTTATACTTCCAAGCCCATCTAACCAAACGTTTACTGAACTGAATGCCTTGTACTTCCAAGTCTATCTAACCAAACATTTACTGAACTGAATTCCTTGTACATCCCAGTCCATCTAACCAAATATTTACTGAACTGAATTCCTTGTACTTCCAAGCCCATCTAACCAAACATTTACTGAACTGAATTCCTTATACTTCCAAGCCCATCTAACAAAACATTACTGAACTGAATTCCTTCTACTTCGAAGCCCATGTAACCTAAAATTTACTGAACTGAATTCCTTATACTTCCAAGCCCATCTAAACAAACATTTACTGAATTGAATTGCTTAAACTTCCAAGCCCATCTAACCAAACATTTACTGAACTGAATTCCTTATACTTCCAAGCCCATCTAACCAAACATTTACTGAACTGAATTCCTTCTACTTCGAAGCCCATGTAACCTAATATTTACTGAACTGAATTCCTTATACTTCCAAGCCCATCTAACCAAACGTTTACTGAACTGAATGCCTTGTACTTCCAAGTCTATCTAACCAAACATTTACTGAACTGAATTCCTTGTACATCCCAGTCCATCTAACCAAATATTTACTGAACTGAATTCCTTGTACTTCGAAGCCCATCTAACAAAACGTTTACTGAACTGAATTCCTTATACTTCCAAGCCCATCTAACCAAACGTTTACTGAACTGAATTCCTTATACTTTCAAGTCCATCTAACCAAACATTTACTGAACTGAATTTCTTATACTTCCAAGCCCATCTAACCAAACATTTACTGTTTGATGAATTCCTTATACTTCCAAGCCCATCTAAAGTTTAAGATTATTCTTGCTTCGTGGACCAAACTTATTTCATTGGTTTCACGTATTAAGTTCCCTTTCCCATAAAATAAGTTTTTTACAGTCACACAGGAAGAGTGATGACTCAGTCGTTACGGCATTGGACTTCAAACCGACAGGTTCACAGTTCGATCCCCGCTATGGGTAACTGCGTTGTGTCATTTGGCAAGGCTCTTATTCCCGATTGCCCACATGGGGGCACGGTGGTGCTGTGTACTAAGTTTGCACGTCAATGGGGCACTTGTCTTCAACCAATGCTAACCCTACTTGTGCTGAGTTAGTACGTTGGGGAGTCTGACGGTTGAGCGTTGCTGCTCGGTGGTTCTTTCTGGGTACTCCGGCTTCTTGCACCCGTCAAACTGTCCAACACGAGGTGACCTTGCCTGTCGAAAGTGTCGCTAAACCACAATAACACCCCCAAAACCCCCCAAAACAGTCACAGAAAGTCGTTCACTCGAGTGGAGTGTTTGTTTGTGTTTGGATGTGTGTGTGGTCTGGGAGTGGGTGGGGACAGTCACACAAAGTCGTTCACTCAAGTGGAGTGTTTGCATGTGTGCTGATGTGTGTGTGGTCTTGGGGTGGGTGGGGATTGTCACAGAAAGTCTTTCACTCGATTGGAGTGTTTGTATGTGTGCGGATGTATGTGTGGTCTGGGGTGGGTGGGAAAGTTATAGTTTGAATGTGAAAATATTTTTACTTTTGTTATTTGGGAACAACCCTGTCACCGTCGTCTGCTTGTGTAAAGACAGTGATTAATTGGAATGTCGGGATAATTTTTAAGAATTACAGTGACAAATGGAGGTATCTGCAAAATGACGGTCTTCTACAAAACAGTTAGTCTTGACTTTTATTTTGTTTTTAAAAATATATCACGTGATCATTATATTTAAAATTCCTACTTACGCCACTCTTCATCCTGAAGTTAATAATTGGTCTCCCTATGGGGGTCCGCCGAATTTTAACAATATGGGGAATGATTTTTATAAATCTTCTTCAGATCCACAAGTCAGAATCTTTTCATATTTGGTATACAACATCTCTAGGGGTCTCAGATTCAGGTTTGTCCAAATGGGGGCCCTGGGTTAATATTTAGTTTCTCTGTTTGAGCCCAAAGTTTAACTCAGTGCAATATGAGGAAATTTCTTTAAAAATCTTCTTCTTAAGATCCAACAGTCATATTGCTTTCATATTTGGTATAAAACATCTTTGGGGGATCAGATTCAAGTTTGTTCAATCCTAGCTTAATATTTGGGCTCTCTTTGTGAGTAGGGGGGAGGTTAGGCTCAAATTTGTTCAAATCCATTCCTTAGTGTTTTTCCATAAAATGTGCCTTCCAAACTGCAGTGACATAATAGCCCTGGGAAGTTTGGCAGTGCTTGTCTACCGCTGATAGAATCTGAAACAACCAGGAAGACCTATGATAATAATCATCTAACATGGACACCAGAGTTATGATTAATTTCATGACTTCATTTCTCTGTATTGTTGATGAACCATGACTAACTGAATGTGATCCAAAATACTTCTTTGAACCACTCTGCGCGGTGAGCGATTAAGACCCCTTGGGGCCTCTTGTTCTATTTGTTTTCTTCTTTTGCCTTCGGTTTAATCTGTCAGCCATACATATGGGGCAGCTTATGTGCAAAGAGCAAAGTAATTAAGACGTAAGATTTACAATTACTTAGCACTCAGTATCTTTAGAAGATTTGAGCTCTTCATCACCCTCGTATATGTGATAAAAACGATTTGGAATATGCGTATTGATATTTCCACAAATTTTAAAACTGTTGACCTTATGGATGAAGCTTTGATTGTGAAGGTTAGTGATGTTTGTGCTCGATTTGTAAATGGTGACTATTATTATATAACATATGAAACATGAATATATAAAAAATATCTACATATTGTATAGATATTGTAGTCAATTTTTATCATACATCCACACACTCGTTTGATAATGTGAAGATGAAAGTGTCGTGAGGAAATATATCCGTTAACTGAATCTTCGTATACATACCTGAGTAAAAATTACCGTTAAAATTGCAACAGAAGTACTGGTAAACAATGAACGTTAAATTATGATAGAAGTACTAGCAAACAATTGCCGTTATTTTAACCGTAAATTTAACGACAATGACTGTTACTATTTCTAGTTTCACTACATTAAAGATCAAAAAGCATTGTTTACGCTTAGTGAAACAAATGTAAAGACTATCTTCAACTCTTTAAATCCCGCATTTACAAAATAGTCCAATGGTTTAGAAGAGTCAACTTATAAACTAAACCAATTAATATCTTGAACACGTCGTCCTCTTTGAAAGTTAATATTCCAGGTTTAGTTTTCAGGAGAGAATAAGGTTATCTGAAGGACGAAACTTCACAAATATAGTTTAATATCCAAATTAAAATGTTGTGATCATAGTGTTTTCCGAACAAACGCAAAAGAGTTGCCTTTAAGAAAAATAGTATTGTTAAGTCAAAAGAAGATTGCGCTGTGATGCTGTGAAATCTCGTACGCACTTTCAGAAGGTATACAAGATATCACAGTACTAAATATTTTCCCATAAGCGACCATTATAACGGCGGTCAGCCGAACCAAACATGAGCGCCTCACTTTAATTTTGGCATTCAAATATCTTTGCAAAGTAAAGCGCTTCAAACCATTTTTTATGACCCGAAAATAGTGGGTCATGCAACAAATAAGAGAGAAAAACTGACCGATCACGTGCACATATTCTTCACGGAATTCCCAACAAAATCACAACAATAGTCAATTGTAGTTTTTAGGTCCAAAAAGTCATCAAAAGACCCTCTTTGTTCATCTTGTCAGATGAATACTTCAAACGTTTATTGAAACGACATAAGTAGTAGGAGATGAGATAATCGTCCCTTATTGGCCGGACCCCGGCCCGGACCCCGGAAGTGACGTCATGTTCCGTGACGCCATGTTGAATTGTCATGGTAACCCGCGTGGGTGGCCATCTTGTGACGTCATCCCCACAGTGATAAGTTTTGTGACTGCACATGCACAGCACGTGTGGTTAGGGAGATGCGTGCTTCCGTCGGCCATTTTGTTTACTGGAGGCCACCATCTTGGTTTCTATGGTAGCAGGTGGTTGCCATGTTACCCAATGGCCTACAACAAGACAGGGGAATGTTCGGAGGGTATGTTCGATTGAATCGGAGTATCACGAATTACCCAAATAGACCCGACAATCCCTCCAAATCACCAAAATCCACCCCAAAACTACCGAAACGGACTTGTATTCCCCACTTTATCGGCTTAGCGCGTAGTGCTATAGTACCGTTCGGTTGAATAGGAGTATACTCCAGTAGAGTAGAAGAGCCTATCATTTGGAATAGTTGTTGTTACGTTACTATATTTAGCTTTTCTGGCCTGTTTTGGCTATTTCTAACTCTTTTTCAAGCAATTCGGTTCTCGTTTCGTTTATTCAGATAATCCAATCAGTTCACTTTATTGCAGCTAACTAACCAATCAGATTGCTTGATATCCCATAATCTGTATGCAGAATTATCTCCCTTGTGTATAAGAAAAGCCTGTATCATGACCAAAACCAATAAGCTATCGAGCAGTTACTGAAGTCATTTCTCGAACGACTCGAAGCCCATCGAGCAAATGAGCTTTAGAGCAATTGTTCGATCGAGTGGCTCGATATATTGCTCGAACAACTCGAATCCTATCGAGCAAATGAGCTATAGAGCAATTGCTCGTTCCAATGACTCGCAGATACGACTGTTAGCCTCATTTCTGTATTTGTGAATACCTATGGCCTGGTATTGTATTATTATTTGAGGATACCTTTCTAAGATACTTTTTATAGGATACTTATCTAAGGATATTATTACTTGTTTGGCCCAGCATTCTAGGCCACCCCAGCTCATACCTATTCCAAATTCCCCTTATAGGGTATCGAGCATTTACTGAAGAGTCACTACTCGAACGACTCGAAGCCCATCGAGCAAAATGAGCTTTAGAGCAATTGCTCGATCGAGTGACTCAACATATTACTCGAATGACTCGAATCCCATCGAGCAAATGAGCTATAGAGCAATTGCCCGTTAGAGTGACTCGCACATACGACTCTTAGCCTCATTTCGGTATTTGAGGATACATATGGCCTGGTATTGCATTATTATTTGAGGAAACCTTTCTAGGATACATTTTATAGGATACTCATCTGAGGATACTATTACTTGTTTGGCCCAACCTTTTAGGCCTCCCCAAGACATACCTATTCCAAATTCCTCTAATAAGTCATCGAGCAATTACTCAAAAGTCATTGCCCGAATGACTCTTATCTGATCGAGCAAATGAGCTACCGAGCAATTTCTCGATCGAGTGACCCCACTTACTGCTCGAACGACTCGAATCCCATCGAGCAAATGAGCTATCGAGCAATTGCTCAATCGAGTGATTCGCATATACGACTCTTCGACTCATTTCAGAAAAAGGGATTCCATAGCCACGGAGGTCTTTCAAAATGGGATTCTCAAAAAGGGATTCCGTAAGTGGGATTCTTATCCGATTCCGTGACATGTGATTCCGTGATTAACATCAACACTCGAGGGTATTCCCCTTCCCTATTGGAAGAATTAAGTTCAAAGGGGTTGTAGTTCAAAAATTTATTCAGTCCAGAATAGTTCACAAGGGTTTTAATATTATTTATATATAGTTCATTCAGACAGTTCAAGAGGGTTACCACTGCTTTATATTGTCATTAGGGTTATAATTCAAAACTTTATTGGCTTCAAGAGGGTTAACATTGGGTTATGTTTAGAGCTTATAGTTCAAAACTTTGTTATGTTCTGTTCACGTCGATCTTGGTTGGGATCAATTCAACCTTATTTGTGTCCCGTCTGTTCAGTTCTGTCCAACCATTTGACCTTCGTTCATGTTTCTTCTGTTCAGGTTCTTGCAATAATATTTGGGTGTTATCAGTCCCTTTCCATACCCTCGAGTGTATATGTTAAAACACGGAATCCCATGTCACGAAATCGAATAAGAATCCCACTTACGGAATCCATTTTTGATAATCCCTTTTTGGAAAGCTTCCTCCTTGGCTATGGAATCCCTTCTTTCTGAAATGAGTCGAAGAGTCGTATATGCGAGTCACTCGACTGAGCAATTGCTCTATGGCTCATTTGCACGATGGGATTCGAGTCGTTCGAGCAGTATCTGCGAGTCAGTTGACCGAGTAATTGCTCTAAAGCTCATTTGCACGATCATATTAGAGTCATTCGAGCAATGACTTTTCAGTAATTGCTCGATGACTTATTAGAGGAATTTGGAATTTGTATGTCTTGGGATGGCCTAAAAGGATGGGCCAAACAGGTAATAGTATCCTCAGATAAGTATCCTATAAAAGGTATCCTAGAAAGGTATCCTAAAATAATAATACAATACCAGACCATGGGTATCCTCAAATACCGAAATGAGGCTAAGAGTCGTATGTGCGAGTCACTCGAACGAGCAATTGCTCTATAGTTTATTTGCTCGATGGGATTCGAGTCGTTCGAGTAATACGCCGAGTCACTCGATCGAGCAATTGCTCTAAAGCTCATATTGCTCGATGGCCTTCGAGTCGTTCGAGCAGTGACTCTTCAGTAACTGCTCGATACTTTATAAGGGGAATTTGTGATAGGTATGTCCTGGGGTGGCATAGAAAGCTGGGCCAAACAAGTAATAGTGTCCTTAGATAAGTATCCTATAAAAAGTATCCTAGAAAGGTATCCTCATATAATAATACAATACCAGGCCATAGGTATCCTCAAGTACCGGAATGAGGCTAAGAGTCGTATGTGCGAGTCACTGGAACGAGCAATTGCACTATAGCTCATTTGCTCGATGGGATTCGAGTCGTTCGAGTAATATGTCGAGTCACTCGATCGAGCAATTGCTCTAAAGCTCATTTTTCTCGATGGGCTTCGAGTCGTTCGAGAAGTGACTCTTCAGTAGCTGCTCGATACCTTATAAAGAGAATTTGGGATAGGTATGTCCTGGGGTGGCCCAGTAGGCTTGGCCAAACAAGTAATAGTATCCCTATATAAGTATCCTATAAATAATATCCTAGAAAGGTATCCTCAAATAATAATACAATACCAGGAGGCCATAGGTATCCTCAAATACCGAAATGAGGCCAAGAGTCGTATGTGCAAGTCACTCGAACGAGCAATTGCTCTATAGCTTATTTGCTCGATAGGATTCGAGTGGTTTGAGCAATATAGTAACAAAAACTGTTCCAAACGATAGGCTTTTCTACTCTACTGGAGTATACTCCGATTCAATCGAACTGTACTATAAGACTACGTGCTAAGCTGATAAAATGGGGAATACAAATCCGTTTCGGTAGTTTTGGGTGGATTTTGGTGATTTGGAGGGATTCTCGGGTCTATTTGGGTAATTCGTGATACTCCGATTCAATCGAACGTACCCTCCGAACATTCCCCTGTCCTGTTGTAGGCCACTGGGTAACATAGCAACCACCTGCTGCCATAGAAACCAAAATGGCGGCCTACAGTAAACAAAATGGCCGACGGAAACACGCATCACCCTAACAACACGTGTTGTGCATGCGCACTCACAACACGTATGACTATGGGGATGACGTCACAAGATGGCCGCTCACGCGGGTTACCATGACAACACAACATGGCGCCACTGGGTCACTTCCGGGGTCCTGGCCGGGGTCCGGCCAATAAGGGATGGTTACCTCATCTCCTACTACTGATATATTTTCCAAAGGCTACTTAGTTTGGGAGATTGCATCATTTCCGAACACAACTTGTCAAGGCGGGTAACTCTAACTCAAATATTTTGTACAGTCATACCTATAATCAACCCAAATCGTACCAAAGATACATTTTACCTCTTTCATGTGATAAAAGAAACATTTCTGTATTAGAATTCAACTTTTGCCTTCTGCTGAGTCAAAGACATTGGAAATTTGTTCTTTTAAAGAAAAGTGTCCAAACTGTGTCAAATGAGCTTGAAAACTGGTATTGCCTCCAATAGAAATATTTAAGACAGACATATCATAAGTATAATGTGACTCTTCAAAGCGCCTACATTTGACACTCAAATTCACATTCGACCCTTTTGCGTGTGATATACATGAACGAGGTGTTCGGACGACGATCTCACAGTCTTCTCTAAATTAACAAATATGTTTTCTCCGTGAGATTCATACACGTACTTCCAAAGTTCAGTAGCAATGCAAGGTGCGGAAGGCACGGAAATTTTGAGCTGGATAGCTTGTTAAATGACATGATTAAATCTCCTCAACAGAAACCAGATAGCTTGTTAAATGACATTATTAAATACCCTCAACAGAAATCAGGTAGCTTGTTAAATGACATGATTAAATCCTCTCAACAGAAACCAGATAGCTTGTTAAATGACATGATTAAATCCTCTCAACAGAAACCAGATAGCTTGTTAAATGACATGATTAAATCCCCTCAACAGAAACCAGATATCTTGTTAAATAACATGATTAAATCCTCTCAACATAAACCAGATAGCTTGTTAAATGACATGATTAAATCTTCTCTCCAGAAACCAGATAGCTTGTTAAATGACATGATTAAATCTTCGCCCCAGAAACCAGATAGCTTGTTAAATGACATGATTAAATCCTCTCAACAGAAACCAGATAGCTTGTTAAATGACGTGATTAAATCCACTCAACAGAAACCAGATAGCTTGTTAAATGACATGATTAAATCCTCTCAAAAGAAACCAAATAGCTTGTTAAATGACATTATTAAATCCCCTCAACAGAAACCAGATATCTTGTTAAATGACATGATTAAATCCTCTCAACAGAAACCAGATAGCTTGTAAAATGACATGATTACATCCCCTCAACAGAAACCAGATAGCTTGTTAAATGACAGGATTAAATCCCCTTAACATAAACCAGATAGTTTGTTAAATGACATGATTAAATCCCCTCAACAGAAACTAGATAGCTTGTTAAATGACGTGATTAAATACTCTCAACAGAAACCAGATAGCTTGTTAAATGTCATGATTAAATCCTCGCAACAGAAACCAGATAGCTTGTTAAATGACATGATTAAATCTTCTCAACAGAAACGAGATAGCTTGTTAAATGGCATGATTAAATCCTCTCAACATAAACCAGATAGCTTGTTAAATGACATGATTAAATCCCCTCAAGAGAAACCAGATAGCTTCTTAAATGACATGATTAAATCCTCTCAAGAGAAACCAGATAGCTTCTTAAATGACATGATTAAATCGCATCAACAGAAACCAGATAGCTTGTTAAATGACATGATTAAATCGCATCAACAGAAACCAGATAGCCTGTTAAATGACGTGATTAAATCCTGTCAACAAAAACCAGGTAGCTTGTTAAATGACCTGATTAAATCCGCTCAACAGAAACCAGAAAGCTTGTTAAATGACATGATTAAATCCTCTCAACAGAACCAGATAGCTTGTTAAATGACATGATTAAATCCTCTCAACAGAAACCAGATAGCTTGTTAAATGACATGATTAAATCCTCTCAACAGAAACAAGATAGCCTGTTCAATGACATGATTAAATCCCCTCAACAGAAAACAGATAGCTTCTAAAATGACATGATTAAATCCTCTCAACAGAAACCAGATAGCTTGTTAAATGACATGATTAAATCCCCACAACAGAAACCGGATAGCTTGTTAAATGACGTGATTAAATCCCCTCAACAAAAACGAGATAGGTTGTTAAATGACATGATTAAATCCCCTCAACAGAAACCAGACAGCTTGTTAAATGACTTGACTGAATCCTCTCACCTGAAACCAGATAGCTTGTTAAATGACATGATTAAATCCCCTCAACAGACACCAGATAGCTTGTTAAACGACATGATTAAATCCCCTCAGCAGAAACCAGATAGCTTGTTAAATGACATGATTAAATCCTCTCAACATAAACCAACCAGCTTGCTTAATGACATGATTAAATCCCCTCAACAGAAAACAGTTATCTTGTTAAATGACCTGATTAAATCCCCTCAACAGAAACCAGATAGCTCGTTAAATGGCATGATTAAATCCCCTCAACAGAAACCAGATAGCTTGTTAAATGACATGATTAAATCCCCTCAACAGAAAACAGTTATCTTGTTAAATGTCATGATTAAATCCTCTCTACAAAAACCAGATAGCTTGTTAAATGACATGATTAAATCCCCTCAACAGAAACCAGATAGCTTGTTAATTGACATGATTAAATCCTCTCAACAGAAACCAGATAGCTTGTTAAATGACATGATAAAATCAGCTGAACAGAAACCAGATAACTTGTTAAATGACATGATTAAATTCTCTCAACAGAAATAGGATAGCTTGTTAAATGACATCATTAAATCCACCAACAGAAACCAGATACCTTGTTAAATGACATGATTGAATCCAGTCAACCAAACCAGATAGCTTTTTAAATGACATGATTAAGTACTCTCAACGGAAACCAGATAGCTTGTTAAATGGCATGATTAAATCCTCTCAACATAACCCAGATAGCTTGTTAAATGACATGATTAAATCCCCTCAAGAGAAACCAGATAGCTTCTTAAATGACGTGATTAAATCCTCTCAACAGAAACCTGATAGCTTGTTAAATGACATGATTGAATCCCATCAACAGAAACCAGATAGCTTGTTAAATGACGTGATTAAATCCTCTCAACAAAAACCAGATAACTTGTTAAATGACCTGGTTAAATCCCCTCAACAGAAACCAGGTAGCTTGTTAAATGACCTGATTAAATCCTCTCAACAGAACCAGATCGCTTGTTAAATCACATGATTAAATCCTCTCAACAGAAACCAGATAGCTTGTTAAATGACATGATTAAATCCTCTCAACAGAAACAAGAGAGCCTGTTAAATGACATGATTAAATCCCCTCAACACAAACCAGACAGCTTGTTAAATGACATGATTAAATCCCCTCAACAGAAACTAGATAGCTTGTTAAATGACGTGATTAAGTTCTCCCAACAGAAACCAGATAGCTCGTTAAATGTCATGATTAAATCCTCTCAACAAAAACTAGATAGCTTGTTAAATGACATGCTTAAATCTCCTCAACAGAAACTAGATAGCTTGTTAAATGGCTTGATTAAATCCTCTCAGCAGGAACCAGATAGCTTGTTAAATGTCATGTTTAAATTCCCTCAACATAAACCAGATAGCTTGTTAAATGACATGATTAAATCCCCTCAACAGAAACTAAATAGCTTGTTAAATGACATGTTTAAATCCCCTCAACAGAAACTAGATATCTTGTTAAACGACATGATTAAATCCCCTCTACAGAAAGCAGATAGCTTCTTAAATGACGTGATTAAATCCTCTCAATAGAAACCAGATAGCCTGTTAAATGACATGATTAAATCCCCTCAACAGTGACTAGATAGCTTGTTAGCTCACCTGACTGAAAGTCAGGGTGAGCTGTTCTGATCACTTTTCGTCCGTCGTCCGTCGTCCGGTGTCCGGCGTCCGGCGTCCGGCGTCCGTCGTGAAGGTGGTGTTTGGGCTTTTTCTCCCAAACCACTGGCCGCATATTAATGAAATGTCATGTGAGAAGGGGTTGTGTCTGCGGACTTTGATTTTTTGTCAAATTAGGTTTCGGCTCACATTGAGCAGAGTGATGGGGCAAAAATGCTCCAATTCTTAAAAAATCTTCTTCTCAAGAACCAGCAATAGCAGAGACTTGATATTTGGTATGCAGCTTCCTTTTGAGGTGTAGACTCAAGTTTGCTCAAGAGAAGCTGGAGGGGCTATATTTGACGATGTTAAAGGAGGGGCAAAAATTTTGGCCCCGCCCCAAATTTCTATTTTCCAAACCGCGAGGCCGATTTGAACCAAATTTTACATGACTGCTTATTGGGTCATAAGTACCTAATTTATGCCGAAATTGTTTCCCCATAGCTGCGTGGGAACCACAGGAGCTAAAAATAGAAAAAATGAAAACGCCCATATCTCCAAAACTACACGGCACTGAGAATTTTTATTTGTTGTGAAGCTTCCTTAGCACCAACAGAATGGAATGATAAAAAAAAAAATTGCCATCGGTTTTATGATGGGGTACTTTTTGGGGAGTTTTGAAAAAGTGCTGAGTCAGCATTTTTTAACACTGTGGGTAATGGGAAAAACATAAGACTACTTTTCTGCGAAACCACTGCTCCAAAAGCTTTAAAATTTCACATATAACATCTTTGTAAGATTGTTTTACATGTTTATTGAAATGAATTGCCTGGGTCGATATTTGGGCTCTCTAAGGGAGCCCAAATGTTTAAATTAGTGCAGTATGAGGAGTATTTTTGAAAAATCTTCTTCTTCAGATCTAGCAATAAGAATGTTTTGATATTTGGTATGCAGCATCCTTAGGGGGGTGAGATTGAAGTTTGTTGAAGCCAAATCCCTGGGTTCATATTTAGGCTGAAAATTTGGGGTCCCGTTGCGGACTTCAAAATTTTGGACCAAAATCCGAAAATTTTTTTTTTTTGTTTTTTATGCATTTCTATCAATTTTAAGACAAAAAAAAAAAAAAAAATTTTTCCCCTGAAAATTTGGGGTCCGGGTGGGACTTACAAAATTTTGGACCAAAATCCGAAAAAAAATTTTTTGTTTTTTTTTTGCGTTTTGGTCAATTTTAAGACAAAAAAAAATGTTTTTTTTTTCCCCTGAAAATTTGGGGTCCGGGTGGGACTTAGAGAAAATTTTGGACCAAAATCCACAAGAAATTTTTGGTTTTTATGCATTTCTGTCAATTTTAAGACAAAAAAAAAAAAAAAAAAAAATTTTTTCCCTGAAAATTTTGGGTCCCGGTGGGACTTAGGAAATTTTGGACCAAAATCCGAAAATTTTTTTTTGTTTTTTCTTCGTTTTGGTCAATTTTAAGACAAAAAAAATAATTTTTTTTTTTTACCCTGAAAATTTGGGGTCCGGGTGGGACTTAGAAAATTTTGGACCAAAATCCTGAAATTAGTTTTATCGTTTTTATGCGTTTTAAGAAGAAGAAAAAAATTTAGGCTGAAAGTATTTTGTTTGGGAAAAAATCTGTTTTTTATGTGCTTATCTCAATTTTGGGACGTAAAAGTGCAGGAACTGAAAATAGAAGGAAAATCCTGTGTATTGTGTGGGCACAATCGCTTCATCTAGTTGGTATATGCTTTTCTTAGGAGGGGCGTATGCAGCTTATTCAAGTCAAGTCCCTGGTTTGATATTTAGACTACCATGTCAGGTGAGCGCCCTCAGGCCCCCTGGGGCCTCTTGTTAAAAGTCGTGATTAATTCCTCTCAACAGAAACCAGAAGCTTGTTAAATGTCATGATTAAATTCTCTCAACAAAAACCAGATAGCTTGTTAAATGACATGATTAAATCCGCTCAACAGAAACCAGATAGCTTGTTAAATGACATGATTAAACCAGATAGCTTGTTAAATGACATGACAGTTGGAGCTTCCACCGCATCCCATCTATATCCATTCTATCATACTTCCATATTTCTCTTTCGTAAGATTTGGAATAGTTCCGGCATGTCTTCAAACTCACAGCTGTTGCGCAATGGTCACTACAGATAGGCGGGGTAACATTACAGTTGGAAACAAATTCAGGACATGATATCAAGATCAAATCAATAAGACTACTGTGGTACTCCGTTATTCGAAATGGAGATTTTACAATTTAAACAATGCTATGTGTATTTTCAATATCTTTTATTTTGGGATGAATTATTGGAAAACAATTACTGTTAAAATCTCCTACAACTATACACTTCATATCCAGGTTACTCCTCGCTAGCCCTATTGAGTTATTAATTAGGTCCCACTGTAAATTGTTGGTCGATGAGGTCGATAGAAAACGCCTAACAAATATTTTTGGTTACAATTTTTTAAATTTAGCCAAACGGCCTCCAACCAGGAACCATAAAATCATCACGAGTTTTATAAATTAAGCCGCATTTAATATATATAACTAATCCTCCGCCATGACCATCTGGGCGGTCCTGTTGTACAGGTGGGAAATGAAAGCCGGGTATAGCATTTATTCATTGGAAATTCCGCCGAAAGAAATGTTTCCGTCAAAGCAATCACATCAAAATGACCCAACTCTGCGTGTATTATGTCAATCTTGTGACGTAACCCTCTCACATTTAAGTGAACTATGGAAATTTGATCTACCGTTCCCGGATTACGTTCAATATCCCCACCCATGAGAAGTAAGTAGTAGATCTACCGTTCCCATATTACGTTCAATATCCCCACCCATGAGAAGTAAGTAGTAGATCTACCGTTCCCGGATTACGTTCAATATCCCCACCCATGAGAAGTAAGTAGTAGATCTACCGTTCCCATATTACGTTCAATATCCCCACCCATGAGAAGTAAGTAGTAGATCTACCGTTCCCGGATTACGTTCAATATCCCCACCCATGAGAAGTAAGTAGTAGATCTACCGTTCCCGGATTACGTTCAATATCCCCACCCATGAGAAGTAAGTAGTAGATCATTAAGACAAAGCCTATATGACCAAAGGTACTTATCAATATTTGTTCCACAGAATTTATTCCATAATCACTTGACAGAGTGTTACCCCCACAGTACCGACCCATCCTCTCGCGGTATGTTTGGATGTCAATCGCCATTGCTATTGTAGGTCCATACACACCAGCCAGAACTAGAGAGGAACGTCTGCTCTTGGTTCCAAAAATTCCACACATCTTCCCTCCTACAAAACGTCATGGCGTATGTAAGGGTCTGCTTCCCTCTGAAAAAAACCTCTAAGAAATGTGCATTTAAAAATAGCATTAATAAAAATGTACAAATACATCTTGGAAAAGGATTAAGTTATGATATAAAGTGGCGATGAGCTTCACTGTCGGTACCCACAATTATTTGTGGTATTATTTGAATAATATATTTATTAAATTGCCGTTTAAAATCAGTTTCTACATTTGAGGCTTGAAGGCACTTATAAAATGCTTTTAATGTAATCGTTCAAGCCAAACAACCCCCCCCCCCCCCCCAGAAAAACCCAGGGTCTGAAGGCATTGTCATCAATATGTCAGAAATCTTGCCTCATTGCCACCAGATTGCCGCAGCAATCTGGCAACAATGAGGCAGTCCTCTGGCAATGATTCCCTCTCTTTACTTTTTCTGTTTCCCACTGATACATCCCACTACCAGGTGCACTGTGTAGACCCCCATGGAATATAATTAATTTTCCAAATGGATTTGAATGGATAGTATAATGCTAATCATCATTTTCAAGATAACTCGAGCCCTGACGAGCTCGTTGCAATGACGGGACATAAATCGTTGATTTATTTATTGGTGCTTCATATTTCTGTACAAAAGCTTATCATAACCGCAAACGTGCACATAAAATCAAATCTAGTTTAGTCTAGTCTAGTCAATCGGTTATACCCTTGTTGACCATTTTAGAAGACTTCCACCCCAGGCGTAGGTAACCAGGTCCAACTTCACCATTAAACCTAACTTAACTTGTTTACCTCAGTAAACAAGCACTGCTTTACTTCTCGGGGTTCCCACGGTCACAAGACATTCCTCCGAGACAAAAAAGACAGAGTGTAAAATGCAATTTTTGTGAGAAACGCTGACCTTAACTCTCATTAAACCACTTTAAAAAAAACGCAAAACACGAGCGGTCTGCATGATTAAACATGACGTTCCGTGGTGTGTCATTTCATGATGCTGAAACGAGCCTCTTGCAGCCCTGTATATAGAACCCTATCTTACAGTCCCACATTTGTTGTTCTGCAACACGCCAACGGGTTTCTTGCTCAAGGGCCCTTGTTTTTTACAGCTAGTTCACTGCAGACTTCACCCTGCTACAGTTGGAGCTTCCACAGACATCCTCCAAACATCTCCTTTCCCTGCTTTGAGTTTGACTCCTAAAAAGTTTCTATGATTTAGTGGGACACCAAAATAATTTCTCTTTTCTCGAAGTATGATATGTTTTGATTTGTACCTCACAAAGTTCTAAAGACGTGGCAAGCTCCCACACTCAGGTTTAGGTTACCACTTGGACGACTGACGAATAAACATCCCGCCAAAAATTTGCCCCTCTATCTGTTGAATGTTCAACACCGCATCAGTTGTGGAGCAAGAAACTCCCAACTTTTGGAGCACACTGAATGTATCACCATGCTTGTTAGCGTTTTGAGGATCAAAAGACCAAAAACAAGAGTGACTTATAAAAAGTAAATGGAACGTCAAAGATGCACCCCATCCAATTGGTGGAATTTGGAGAGACACATTGAAGTTTGGGTTTGAAACAACCAAGAATACAGAGTGGAGCAACCATGTTTGTTCACGAGAGTAATACACGATGGGCAGACAAGGGAAACAGTACTTCTATATGGAGTAAGGTAGTGAAATATCCTGGAAACGTGTGCTTGGATGCATTCCTGTGAACTACAAATGTTGGATACATGCCTGTAATCTACAAATGTTGGATACATGCCTGTAAACTACAAATGTTGGATACATGCCTGTAAACTACAAATGATGGATACATGCCTGTAAACTACAAATGTTGGATACATGCCTGTAAACTACAAATGTTGGATACATGCCTGTAAACTACAAATGTTGGATACATGCCTGTAAACTACAAATGTTGGATACATGCCTGTAAACTACAAATGTTGGATGCATGCCTGTAAACTACAAATGTTGGATACATGCCTGTAAACTACAAATGTTGGATACATGCCTGTAAACTACAAATGTTGGATACATGCCTGTAAACTACAAATGTTGGATACATGCCTGTAAACTACAAATGTTGGATGCATGCCTGTAAACTACAAATGTTGGATGCATGCCTGTAAACTACAAATGTTGGATGCATGCCTGTAAACTACAAATGTTGGATGCATGCCTGTAAACTACAAATGTTGGATGCATGCCTGTAAACTACAAATGTTGGATGCATGCCTGTAAACTACAAATGTTGGATGCATTCCTGTAAACTACAAATGTTGGATGCATTCCTGTAAACTACAAATGTTGGATGCATGCCTGTGAACTACAAATGAGAAAAAAACAGGCCAAAGAAGAAGCATGTCCCGTTTGTTCCGGCACAACCGTCATCTTGGATTTCTTCAGGTTGTATTGATGAATCCATTCACTGGAAGTTTTACAAAGCGACTTAGTATGATGAGTAAATGAGAAAATCCTGTTTTGGTAACAGGTGGCCGCCCATAATGGCCGCATGGCAGCTATCTCGGATTTCTTCAGAACAATGTCAACAATTCAATTCATTGGCACGGCCTACGGCCTGCAGTTCTTTTCACGATCATCACCAAATTCCATATGCATTACAAAGTCCTATTGTGGTCAGGGTCGGCCGCCGAAAATGACCACCATATCTGCCATCTAGACTTTTTTCACCACATGCTACAGGTCGCATGTACGCATAACATTGTTTTTGTTTGGCAGGATAACTTAGAATGATAAGTTCACGAGTGTGTTCTATTTTGATGACGGTTAGCCGCCCATAATGGCTAGTACGGTAGCCATCCTGAAATTATTCAGAACACGCTACAGGCGCATTTATGCACAATTTTTATTGAAAATCAACCTGATTCCTTTGTATCACCACGATACTTCGTGTGCATGTTCACAATAGATAAGAACTTCCTATTATGGTAACGGTCAGCTGATTGCAATTACCGCCACATCCGCCAACTTGGATGTTTCAGCACGGGCTATAGGTCGCATTTATGCATCAGTTTTTTTACGCATTCCACTGAGTGACTTAGGGTGATGGTTAGGTGACAACGTGTATTTTGGTCATGGTCGGTCGAATACAATGGTTGCCATGTCAGCTATCTTGTATTTCTCCAACACGCCCTACAGGTGGCATTTATGGATCCGTCTTCTTGAAACTTGGCATAAAAGTACAAAAAGTAAAAGTACCGAAATTTCAAGTAGATGTTTTTCCCATAATGCCCCGATAATGTAACTAGAAATTAAACCAATTCAATCTTGTTTCATAGAGCTCGATGGGCTCTGACCAAAAAGATTGAATTGGTTAACCCTTTACCTAACCTGAAAAGCAGACGACACTTGCAAAAATAATTTTTGAATAACTATTTTTTTTTCATTTTTTGTCTCAAAAACATAGGCTATGACCCCTCGTTGGAACGAGCTCGACGAGCTCGATCCAACGCGGGGTCATAACCTATGTTTTTGAGACAAAAAATGAAAAAAAATAATGAAAATTAATTGGCGATTTTTGAGAATAGCGCTGGCCGGTTTTGGCCGTTACATTAGGTAAAGGGTTAAATTACCAGGTACATTGAAGGAAACAATTCATCTTGAAATGTTGATATATCGACATAAGTCCTACGGGGATTTGATCGTCCCCTACTAGGCGGGTCCTCGGGTGGCGGATAGAGGACGGCCTGCTCAATTGGGCAGGTTTGCTAATTTTTGATTGGCAGGTTTGCTCAATTGAGCTGGTTCGCTGCGAAATACACGAATACGCAGCCCCGGACCAAAATGATCAACTCTGCTAATACCATCTGGCAGGCACCTTGTTCTCCCGTGAGGTGCGTTCTGAAGGCCCCGGAAGAAGGAATCCTGGTAGTTGAGGACTCGGGCCCCGGTTAGGGCAGTCTCCGGGATGGAGCCCTGGTCTCCATTTCGGAGATAATGTCCAACACACTGCTTTGGCCCCAATTTCGGGAGTAGACAGATGGTCGGATGGCCCGGTCTGACCAATCGGGAGCCCCCAACCCCAAAAATATCGGGTGTCACGTCGGGGGGGCATTGGGTGGTCATTCAGCCAGTCATTTCTTTTATTTAGATTTTATCACTACTACCCTGTACCGATTTTTAATGATCTTAATACTTGTTTAACAGCTTTCGTTTTGTTGCGCTGTCTGCGTTGATCATCAATCAGTAGTAGTTCTTGATGTACTCGTTTTTAATGAAATGGTTGGTTGAATGGCTGCCACGACCTGGCACTTCCCATTAACATTCGACGGGTCAATCCTCCAGCGGTATGCATTAGCATCAACGCTGGGGGAGTATACTGCTTATGTACTTCTGGTGCTGTTCGCTGGACATCCGCGACATTAACCCCCAGGTTGGGCTCAGAGTAAGGGTGGGAGTCATAGGCAGAAGAATTTTATCAACTACACAATATGGCAACCAACATAAAAAAAAAACAGAAACGAGGTCACGATTTTATTTATTCAGATTCTGATTCTGACTCTGATCTAGAAATTTAAAAAAATACAAGAAAATGGCCAAAATTTATTATTGTTTATGCTGCTGAAGAGGGTAAAAGGGCTACCAATATCAACCCTTTTGCCCTAGAAAAGGCTATAAAAGGAATTGCTGGTACTGTTAAGAACGTCAAAAAGCTGAGAACTGGTGCTCCACTGATCGAATGCAATAAAGAAGCCCAGGCACTAAATCGACTTAAAAATAATAAACTTGCAGACATGGAGGTGAATGTATTCCCTCACAAAACCCTCAATAACAGCAGAGGAGTAATTAGAACAAGGGAACTTGATGGCATTGATACACTTGAGATATGCAAAGAACTAGAACCTCAAGGTGTAACAGATGTTAAAAATATTGAAATTAAAAAAGGTGGATCAATTATTAAAACAAATACTTACATATTAACATTCGATTCTTCTCAGCCACCCAAATCACTCAAAATTGGTTATATGAACATCAAAGTGGATTTATATATTCCAAATCCACTTCGATGCTTCAAGTGTCAGAAATATGGACATGGGCAAAACAACTGCAGAGGTCAAGAAGTCTGTTACAAATGCGGCCAACAACATCAAGAGCCATGTTCCAATGCCATCAAATGTATCAACTGTCAGGGAAATCACATGTCATCGTCCAAAGATTGCCCTGTCTGGAAAAAAGAAAAAAACAATTCAAAAAGTGAAATGCGAAAGGCAAATAAGTTTTAAAGAGGCCAGAGACATCGTTACAGCAATGCCAGGTATGAATATGTCATCTTCATCATATGCTACGAAATTGTCACAGAAACTGCCAACTCAATCAGTAGAGTGCCAAACACAATATACATGGCTCAAAGGAACAATACCGACTTTAGTGAAAGCTTTTACCATAGATCAACCAGTAACACAACAGTCCACCAAAACAAATACAGATACCCAAACAACTGAAAAACTGCCACAACCCAATCAAAAACAAGAACAGTCAACTCATTTATCTCAATCAGAACATAAAAAAGATCAAAAATCTAAAGCACAAAACAATAAGACAAATACAACCAAAGCAGATACACAGCATAGACAAAAATTGAATCAGAGTCAGAAAAACGAGAAGAAAAAAGAAAGACAAAAACTAGAGTCGGACAGAATAAGCAAGCGCCTTCAAAATGTTGTTACAAGCAACATGTTTGACGGCATTGAAGACATGTCCGTTGATGAGTGCATCGACGACACGTTTTCCACCAAATCACGCCCAAACTCTTCACAGGGCAGATCTCATCGCAAAACGTCACCAAAGAGAACTACGGGGGCAATATCTCCCATACGTCCACCATCAAAATCGCCACCAAAACATGTGTAATACACATAAAAACAATATAATACAGTGGAAATGTCGAGGTTTTAGAGCCAATTTTAATGAACTAGGCCTTTTAAGCCAAAAATATAAACCTGCTGCTTTTTGCCTGCAGGAAACTCTTTTAAAGAAACCCGAGGCTCAAGGTCATTCAGCTTTTAAGCATTATACCTCGTATAATGCCTGGGCAGATGATAGTGATCTTCATATTCGTGGAACGACTGTCTTGGTTAGGAACGACATCATTCACAGTTCTGTACCATTACAGACAAATTTACAGGCTGTGGCGGTACGCCTAACTTTAGACAAAACTGTTACACTTTGTTCTATTTACGTTTCGCCAAGTAAAGCCTTACAGCTGAATGACCTTGAGCTGCTGGTCCGACAACTCCCAACTCCATACATTTTGTTGGGTGATTTTAATGCACATTACCCCCTTTGGAGTAATTCTTGCAGTCACGAAGACGCAAAGGGTAAAACTGTAGAAGAGTTCATTACAAAATATGACTTGTGCTTGTTCAATGATGGGTCAGATACTTATCTGCACCCCGCATCTGGCTCTTACACTTCAATTGATCTAACAATTGCATGCCCTTCTGTCTTCCTTGATTTTTCTTGGAAGGTAGAAGACGACTTGTGCGGGAGTGGCCACTTTCCGATTGTGCTGGAGAGTGTAGTTCCGGCGGATGATGTGCCCCAGTGGAACTTTAAAAAGGCTGACTGGGACACTTTCTCATCGCTTTGTTCTGAACGCCTCACTCAGGAGAAATTTCAGGAGAGTACTGACCGGATTGAACATTTCACCACAGAGTTGATTGACATTGCAAGCCAAGTCATTCCTAAAACCTCGGCAAATCCAAAACGTTTCACTAAACAATGGTTTGATACTGAGTGCAAACAGGCTATAAAAGATCGCAAGAAAATTGAGAGGGAATTTAATAAGTCACCAACAACACAAAATTTGGATAGATTACGTATAAATCGGGCTAAAACAAGACGACATTTAAAACAAAAAAAGAAAAGTTCATGGGAAACTTACGTTTCGAAACTGAATCAAAACACCCACATCACTAAAATTTGGAAAATGATCAAAAAAATTAAAGGAAAAGAAACAAAATCAGCTGTACAGCACCTACAAGATAACAATACACTCATTACATCAAAACAAGAAATTTCAGACAAGTTGGCCTCTACATTTTCGAAACATTCGTCGTCTGAAAATAGTAACCCAGAATTCCTCAAACTTAAAAAACAACAAGAAAAACAAAAGATTAAATTTACATCCAATAACTTAGAAGATTACAATGAACCTTTCTCTATAGAAGAGTTAAGTAACTCTTTGCATAGAGCAAAGGATTCTGCCACTGGACCTGATCAAATACACTATCAACTTTTAAAACATCTGCCTCAAACTTCACTTGCACTATTGTTATCTATTTTTAATGACATATGGGTGACTGGCCAGTTTCCACCTTCCTGGCGAAAAGCTACAATAATTCCTGTTCCCAAGCCTGATAAAGATCACAGCAACCCTAGTAATTATAGGCCTATTGCCTTAACAAGTTACCTGTGCAAAACCATGGAGAGGATGATCAATGACCGACTTGTCTGGTTTCTGGAATCGAACAATCTGCTTGCGGATGTTCAGTGTGGTTTCAGAAACCAGAGAAGTACTGTGGATCATTTGGTCAGACTTGAAACGTTTATTAGAAATGCCTTTGCTAGAGAAGGCATATGATACCACGTGGACGTATGGGATTTTAAAAGATCTTTTTAACATGGGGTTGAGAGGGCGTATGCCTCTTTTTATTGAAAACTTTTTAAAGGACCGCCAATTTCAGGTTCGTGTTGGGTCAACGCTATCTGATCCTCACGAGCAGGAATTGGGGGTTCCTCAGGGTAGTATCTTATCTGTTACCCTTTTTTCGGTGAAAATTAATAGCATCATCGAGACAATTGAGAATATGGTAGATTCTTCGTTGTATGTAGATGTTTTTTTAATCTGCTACAGCAGCAAGAAAATGAATGCTATAGAACGCAAACTTCAGCTGTGCCTAAACAAAATTCAAAAATGGGCCACAGAAAACGGTTTCAAATTTTCAAAGATGAAAACAAATTGTGTTCATTTCTGTAAGCTTCGGAAACATCACCTCGATCCGGAGTTAACACTTGATGGGAGTCCTATTAAAGTTGTAAAGGAAGTGAAATTCTTAGGTTTGTTGTTTGACAGCAAACTGAATTTCACTTCCCACATAAAACAACTAAGAGTTAAATGTAAGAGAGCTCTGAACCTACTGAAGGTCGTCGGTAGCACTGATTGGGGTGCTGACCAAAAAACTTTGCTCCATCTGTATAGGTCACTTGTTCGATCAAAGTTAGATTACGGTTCTATAGTTTACGGTTCTGCAAGGAAGTCATACCTAAAACCACTTGATGCTATTCACAATAGTGGTATTAGAATTAGTCTAGGGGCTTTTCGAACATCCCCAATAGACTCGATGCTTGTTGAAGCAGAGAAGCCCTCTCTCGAGAAGCGCAGAATTAAATTGTCTCTCCAATATGTGTCTAAACTTTTGGCCAATCCTTCAAATCCTGCTTTTAATTGTATTTCAGAACCTCAAAATGGTGACTTTTTTAACCGACATCCGAAACATATTCCTCCATTGGGAATTAGAGTTAAACCCCACATGGAGTCTGCAAAAATTGATTCTGAATCTATAAAAGAAAACCGTAAATCACACATTCCTCCTTGGCATCTTAAAAAACCTACAGTTATTTTGGACCTTGCTTCTACCAAAAAATCTGATACCAATTCCTTGCAGTTCAAACAAAAATATGCCGAAATAAAGTCTAAGTATAGTACATATACAAGGATCTATACAGATCTAAAGATGGTAACAAAGTATCATCAGCTGCTGTTACTGGTGATGGTATCACCTCAATCAGAATACTGAATCAGAGTTCTATTTTCACAACTGAAGTTAAAGCTATACAACTTGCACTTGAACATATCGAAAATGTACAGGAAAAGAAGACGATTATTTTTTCTGACTCTCTTTCCTCTTTGCTTGCTTTGCTCAACCCCAGGTTGAAGAACCCTCTCATTTTGGAACTTCGTGAGAAGTTAACAACTCTCATGTCTGACCAATATGATATCGTGTTTTGCTGGTTACCTGGTCATGTAGGTATCGCTGGTAACAGCAGAGCAGACAGTGCGGCAAAACAGGCTTTAACAAAGCCTCTCACTGATTTTAAGATCCCTTTCAGTGATTTTAAGCCTCATATTAGTTGTTACATCAAATCTATGTGGCAGGCGGAATGGGATGGGGCGACAAATAACAAGCTCCATCGCTTCCGACCAAACATATTTGATCACTACCCATCCAGTAACCTCTGTAGAAAAGATCATGTTATTCTGACACGATGTCATGTTGGTCACACACGACTTATACATTCCTTTCTGTTGGAGGGTAATATGCGACCAGAATGTGTTCCATGTCAGCAGGTGTTGTCAGTGGAGCACATTCTCTTAAATTGTACTGATTTTAATCTTGTTAGAGGGCAGTACTTCACAGTTGGATCCCTTAGAGATCTATTTTACAATACGAGCCCACACAAAATTGTATCATTTTTGAAAGTAATCAACCTTTTTAACAAATTTTAAAATTGTTTTTATTCTTTTAATCTAGACTCATCAAGCTCAGTTCATCAGGTTGATTTAGAAGTAGACATCTTTCACTTATCTCATTGCTCATTGTTATTTAAATTATTCTTGTCTTTGACATGTCTATTGTGATTATCCTTTGTTTTTATTCACTCTTTTACTTCATAATATTGACGTTTTACTTTTCTCTGATTTCTCGCCACGATATAGCCTTAGCTGCTGATGTGGCGTTAAGCACCAATAAATAAATAAATAAATCGACATAAGTGTGCCGAGGGCAAAGACCTGAACATCACTAAATTCATTCAGTCGATCACTCACAAAACGTTTTGATCTCAAAACATTGAGAACACGTTGTTACATGTAACGTTATTAGGCATCAACAGTAATCAACGTTAACTCCATTTCGTACCTAATGAAGAACCAATAAAGATGCAAAAACTCGTAATGTTATCAACTTTAATAAGTCTGTATTGGTGTTACACTTGTTTAGTAGATGATGTCTATTCGACGAATTTCTTGGGTGGAAGCACATTTCATAACCCTTTAAACTTGACTACTTCTGCTTCTTTGAAATTGCTCACTCTTCTGTTGGGAAGACGCCAATTGAGGAACCATAATGGCATCAAATTCTGTCTTCTCGCCAAGATCTAACACCTCACTAAGTGGCACATGGACCTGTCTTCAGACTGGATTGTTTCAGAAGATCGTACTGGCCATGGTCGATCTTTTGTGATATTGGTTTGTAAATGTATTTTTTGAAATGATGTGTCATTTTCCAAGTGATGAAAACCAAGATTACAGAGAGTAGGTAATGTCTTAAAACTACATGCCCCCATTACGTATGCCAATAGTATTCAAGTCACCGTGCTTCTTATTATATTTTTGTGTCATTAGAACAATAATTAACATATAACCAATAATATCGCAATACTGCTCTGTTATATGCATAGTGTCATATGGGTGGTATTGCATTAGTAGAGTGAAAGAAGAGCACCAACTCATCTAATGTTTTCCAGACCTTAAAAAATTAGATTTTGACTTGAGTTGTAAATCGTCTATGGAACTTCGAATGTTAAATCTAATTCACACATTAAAAAACATTCGTGTCCGCTTTGCATTTCTGCAAGCCAATGGCCAACCCTAAAATTTTCTCAAAATTTGTAATTCCTTATGTACAATCGAGTGTTAATTTCCAAATCCCCTAAAATTAGTTTTGGCATTGCGGTTTCAGTGTTAATTTTTACAAGTTTGTGTTATTCGCATACCCACCCTGTGGAATCCCATAGACATTTTCTGGATCACTTAAAAATAAAAGCCTGAAATTGTTTTTGAACAGGTTTGGAAATTAACACTGAAATCTCCATAGGGAATTAAAACATTTGTTAAAAAGACCTGTATTTGTGCATTCGCATTCAACTTTATTTTTGTGTATAAATGGAATTTTTGATTTTTTTCTCCAAAAATTGGCCAAAAAGTGGGTTTGAAAAGAATATGTTTCTTTTCGGTGTTTTTTTATACTATAAAAATTAAAAAAAATTATAGAATCATTTTTTTTTTAAAAACTGACTTTGAAATTTTTTCTCTCGAATATTTTATATTATAATAATTAAAAAAATTATAGAACCAATTAAAACATAGAAAATTAAAAAACAATGACTTTTGTTTTTTTCTGAAATATTTTAAATTATTTCTTTTAAGCAGATCAAATTGATTAGTGAAAAATATATAACACAGTTGGAGACGTACGGAAACGTAGCGTGACGTCTGACGATGGCAATGTGCAAACAAGTCTCAAGGACACACACACGAAATGTGGGCATCACTGTGGAAGTGTCAGGAAGAATAAAAGTATAGCCAGGAAGACATGAATCCTGCATCTCTGTTTAGTCCAGTATTTAGGCTATCAAAAGATGAAATACATTTTTGTTCAGTTATTCTCATCCGGCGAGTATCTTGTAGATGGCCCTCTAATACTTGAACCCTATTTGCCGAATGGTTGTGTGACGTGAAGGGATTAGCTACCGGTAAATCATCGTGATTGTTAATGTTTTGTCGATGTCCCGTGATTCGTCTGTATAGCGCCTGTGATGTTTCGCTGATATAGTGTTCACCGGGGAACCGCGCACAAGTTATAAGATACACACTATCACTACTACGGCAGTTAAATTATCCTCTATGGGTGAAGCTGTTACCGTCTGCTGTAGTTATTTCTTGCCACAAATAAGTTTGCATGTACTACACCTATTCACTTTACAGGGTAAAATTCTGTAGACAGTTTGTGATGCATCAGCGTGGCATTTTTCAGAGACGGGCTTCCGTCGTAAGTTCGTTGGTTGCCTAGTGGCCAGTACAGGTGTGTCTGGGAAAACCTGCTTAAGGTAGTCATCTCCGTCAAGAATGTGTTCCGACGGAGGATTTGTCCCACCTATCTGGCTGCTAGATGAAAAGTTACAACTAGCGGGACGTGGTCGCGTGGCGGCACACAAGTATATTTTAACAAGTCCTAGCGTTGATGCGAAAGCACTCTGGACATTTCTTTATCGACCATACGTCTCTTGTACACGAGTTTCTCAAAAGCCGATTTGAGTGTCAACAGTAGTTGTGTCGGTAATTCAGGGTCGGAATTGATGCAGTTATATCGCAAAATTTGACTGTATACAACTGGTCTTTTAATGTGTCCTGGGTGAAAGCTTTGAGAGTGTCAATAATTAAATCTGTCCGTCGGTTTCTAGTAAACGGTCGTGCCCAACTTTCCATTTGTTTTGAAAATTTTGATATCTAAAAAGTTTATTTCCTCGGTAGAATATTCCATGGTGAATTTAAGATTAGGATGTGCATTATTAACGCCATTGAAGAATGTTTCCAATGCGGGAAGCCCCATGTTCCCATATTAAAAAAATGTCTTCTATGTAGCGAAAATATACTTTTGGTTTAGCTGAGACGCGGAACAAGAAATTCTCCTTAAAATCCGTCATATAGATATTAGCAAATTGAGGGGCCATGGGCGTGCCCATAGCAGTTCCTATTTCTACAAATATATCTCACCACCGAACTCAAAATAGTTGTGTTGCAGAAGGAATTTTGTCAGTTTCATAATAGTTTCGCTTTTTACAGTAGTGTTTTTCTGCGCATTTAATGATGATTCCAATGCTTTGATACCGTCTGCGTCGTTTATGTTGAGTAAAGAGCTTTCACATCCAGGGTTACTAGAAGAGTTTGTTCTCCGACTCCATCAGGGTTACTAGAAGAGATTGTCCTCAGACTCCATCAGGGTTCCTAGAAGAATTTGTTCTCCAACTCCATCAGGGTTACTAGACGAGTTTGTTCTCCGACTCCATCAGGGTTACTAGAAGAGTTTCTCTCCGACTCCATCAGGGTTACTAGAAGAGTTTGTCCTCAGACTCCATCAGGGTTCCTTGAAGAGTTTGTTCTCCGACTCCATCAGGGTTACAAGAAGTGTTTGTTCACCCACTCCATCAGGGTTACTAGAAGAGTTATTTGTCCATCAGGGTTACTAGAAGAGTTTGTTCTCCGACTCCATCAGGGTTACTAGAAGAGTTTGTCCTCAGACTCCATCAGGGTTACTAAAAGAGTTTGTTCTCTGACTCCACCAGGGTTCCTAGAAGAGTTTCTTCTCCGACTCCATCAGGGTTACTAGAAGAGTTTGTTCTCCGACTCCATCAGGGTTACTAAAAGAGTTTGTTCTCCATCAGGGTTACTAGAAGAGTTTGTTCTCCGACTCCACCAGGGTTCCTAGAAGAGTTTCTTCTCCGACTCCATCAGAGTTACTAGAAGAGTTTGTTCTCCGACTCCATCAGGGTTACTAAAAGAGTTTGTTCTCTGACTCCATCAGGGTTACTAGAAGAGTTTGTTCTCCATCAGGGTTACTAGAAGAGTTTGTTCTCCGACTCCATCAGGGTTACTAAAAGAGTTTGTTCTCTGACTCCATCAGGGTTACTAGAAGAGTTTGTTCTCCATCAGGGTTACTAGAAGAGTTTGTTCTCCGACTCTATCAGGGTTACTAAAAGAGTTTGTTCTCTGACTCCATCAGGATTACTAGAAGAGTTTGTTCTCCGACTCCACCAGGGTTACCAGAAGAGTTTGTTCTCTGACTCCACCAAGGTTCCTAGAAGAGTTTGATCTCCGACTCCGTCAGGGTTACTAGAAGAGTTTGTTCTCCGACTCCATCTGAGTTACTAGAAGAGTTTGTTCTCCGACTCCATCAGGGTTCCTTGAACACTTTGTTCTCCCACCCAATCGGGGGTTCTAGAAGAGTTTGTTCTCCGACTCCATCAGGGTTACTAGAAGAGTTTGTTCTCCAGCTCCATCAGGGTTACTAGAAGAGTTTGGTCTCCGACTCCATCATGGGTTCTAGAAGAGTTTATTCTCCGACTCCATCAGGGTTACTAGAACAGTTTGTTTTCCGACTCCATCGGGGTTACTAGAAGAGTTTTTTCTCCGATCCATCGGGGTTACTAGAAGAGTTTGTTCTCCGACTCCATCAATGTTACTAGAAGAGTTTTTTCTCCGACTCCATCAAGGTTACTAGAAGAGTTTGTTCTCCGACTCCATCAGGGTTACTAGAAGAGTTTGTTCTCCGATTCCATCAGGGTTACTAGAAGAGTTTGTTCTCCAACTCCATCAGGGTTACAAGAAGAGTTTGTTCTCCGACTCCATCAGGGTTACTAGAAGAGTTTGTTCTCCGACTCCATCAAGGTTACTAGAAGAGTTTGTTCTCCGACTCCATCAGGGTTACTAGAAGAGTTTGTTCTCCGACTCCATCAGGGTTACTAGAAGAGTTTGTTCTCCGACTCCATCAGGGTTACAAGAAGTGTTTGTTCTCCCACTCCATCAGGGTTACTAGAAGAGTTATTTGTCCATCAGGGTTACTAGAAGAGTTTGTTCTCCGTCTCCATCAGGGTTACAAGAAGTGTTTGTTCTCCCACTCCATCAGGGTTACTAGAAGAGTTATTTGTCCATCAGGGTTACTAGAAGAGTTTGTCCTCAGACTCCATCAGGGTTACTAAAAGAGTTTGTTCTCTGACTCCACCAGTGTTCCTAGAAGAGTTTGTTCTCTGACTCCACCAGGGTTCATAGAAGAGTTTCTTCTCCGACTCCATCAGGGTTACTAGAAGAGTTTGTTCTCCGACTCCATCAGGGTTACTAAAAGAGTTTGTTCTCCATCAGGGTTACTAGAAGAGTTTGTTCTCCGACTCCACCAGGGTTACAAGAAGTGTTTGTTCTCCCGCTCCATCAGGGTTACTAGAAGAGTTATTTGTCCATCAGGGTTACTAGAAAAGTTTGTTCTCCGACTCCATCAGGGTTACAAGAAGTGTTTGTTCTCCCATTCCATCAGGGTTACTAGAAGAGTTTTTTGTCCATCAGGGTTACTAGAAGAGTTTGTTCTCCGACTCCATCAGGGTTACAAGAAGTGTTTGTTCTCCCACTCCATCAGGGTTACTAGAAGAGTTTGTTCTCCATCAGGGTTACTAGAAGAGTTTGTCCTCAGACTCCATCAGGGTTACTAAAAGAGTTTGTTCTCTGAACTCCACCAGGGTTCCTAGAAGAGTTTGTTCTCTGACTCCACCAGGGTTCCTAGAAGAGTTTCTTCTCCGACTCCATCAGGGTTACTAGAAGAGTTTGTTCTCCGACTCCATCAGGGTTACTAAAAGAGTTTGTTCTCCATCAGGGTTACTAGAAGAGTTTGTTCTCCGACTCCACCAGGGTTCCTAGAAGAGTTTCTTCTCCGACTCCATCAGGGTTACTAGAAGAGTTTGTTCTCCGACTCCGTCAGGGTTACTAAAAGAGTTTGTTCTCTGACTCCATCAGGGTTACTAGAAGAGTTTGTTCTCCATCAGGGTTACTAGAAGAGTTTGTTCTCCGACTCCACCAGGGTTCCTAGAAGAGTTTGTTCTCCGACTCCGTCAGGGTTACTAGAAGAGTTTGTTCTCAGACGTCATCGGGGTTACTAGAAGAGTTTGTTCTCCGACTCCATCTACGTTTGAAATCTTTTTGAGAAATTTAGTGAAATCCTGTACCGAACTGTCTGCTGACTTGGCAATAGGCTTAAGTTCCTCGTCGATGAATTTAGAAATGTTTTCTGTAGGCGTGCCAACTCCTGATAAAATGTGTCGACCCGGGACGCCCTCTTTGTGCACTTTGGATAGTGTGTAAAAACGAGCTATTCTAGGTTTTCCAACGATGAAGGGATGGATAAGTTCTTTATCATCTTTGGAAAGAGAATCAACTAGATCTGTCAGTTCCTAGTGGTAAGCGTCAGTAGGGTCCGTGTCTAACTTTTCATAATAATCTGTGTCGTGCAATTGTCTATATGCCTCCGCAATGTAATCCGTAGTATTCCGAATAACCACTGCATCCCCTTATCACTCGGCTTAATCGTTATATCTCCGTTATTTCGTAGACTAGATATAGTTTCTTCTCGCTCGGATTTTTCTCAGTAGTTTCTGATTTCTTAAGATTAATTCGGACTTGACTCTGTTTCGCACGGTCTCAATATAATATTCTAGTTTGGAACTTCGACCTTCCGGTGGAGTCCAAGTGGATCGTTTGTCAATATTGTAGGGGTTTTCGGATTGGGGCTCACGACCGTAGAAATATTCGTTTTGACCGAAAGACACGCGGCGGGGCGGAAACATTCGTTAAAGTCATCACAGACTTGAACTTTGTCAATAGTTGTTCTTGGACAAAACGACAGTCCGCTCTTTAAAACAGAAAGTTGCATTTATTCTTTAATCAAAACAGTTCCAATATTTTGTGATTTTTCGTATTGCTCCTTTAATTTGTTCAATTTTCTGTCTTTCTTTTGAAGTAAGAAGTAAATTGTGGAAAGTTTTTCGATAAAAATCAGTTGCTGTTTGACTATCAAAATTTACTTTTGAATCCATGAAGGTGGCGATTTTCTGTTCGATGCTGACCGTTTACTGTACAGAGTATCCAAAAGATGGTTCCTGATTCTCTCGCTGGTACGCTTGCAAAGTGCTTCTGAGAGGTCTGTACAGTATGTGTTTGCTAACGGATTTTTTATCACTATTCCTTTGGGAATTGGTTGATTCTTTTTACATTCCGACATGAAATACAAATCACAATATATCTGCATAATTTCTCTTTAATCTCATTATTCCCTAACCCTAACTGGACACTAATATTGATACTTTCCGTAGCAGAGTGAGGTGGAAAATTATATCTAAGAATCAGTAAATGCTGCACAACTTTAAGCCTTCTGAACGACGAGCCATTAATAGTCATCGCAATAACAACGACATAGTTATAAAGCAGGCGGATAAAGGAGGAGTAATTGTTATTCTAAATAAATGTAATTATCTTAAAGAAGTCAATCCACAGCTCATGAACGCTTACATCCCAATCGTTTCCACTCCCAACATACGAAGGCTCTGTTATCTTAAAGAAGTCAATCAACAGCACATGAACGCTTACATCCTAATCGTTTCCACTCCCAACATACGAAGGCTCTGTTATCTACAGACAGAGTCTGCGCTACAACCGCATTAACTCAGAAAATCAGACATATGATCGTCAACTGGACTCTTTATCTATGACGTTTACCAACTTACAAGGAGAAGTCCATACATAGAGCGATTCAACACGCCAAGTTAGAGTGAGGACAGAGCGGAGTTATTTGAATATGTTCCGAAGGAGGCATCGGACCGTGTGCCCCTTGTAGTTACATACCATCCTCAACTTGAGAAACTGTGGTCTATTGCTTCTGAACTCTAAACAATGTTGTTGGGTGACGCTAAACTCAGAAATGTATTTGAGAAACCTATCATAGCCACGAGACAGCCGCCCAACCTCAAAGCGAAAATCACCTATTCAAATATCAAAACCCCAAACATTATTTAGGGTACCCGCCCGCGTGAACGTCCCAGATGCAGGGTGTGTCTGTTGATCAACCAGGATCCCTTGAATTACAGGGACGGGAAACTATTCTCACAGGCGGGCAGTTTTTCGTGTACTTCGAGTGGGGTGGTCTATTATATGTCATGCCGACGATGTCCCAACATACACTATACTGGAGAGACAGGTCAACCATTATCTCGGCTCATTTCAGGACATCGCCAAAACATTCGCAACCGGGACATAAATCTACCCGTTGCTGCCCATTTCTGCAACCCTGGGCACTCGATCACCGACATTAGAGTCCAAGTCCTACAGGGTAAGATGAACAAAAGTACCACTAGGCGTATTGCTGAACAAAAGCTTATTGAACTATTCCAAAGCTTAACCTTGAGTATTAATCATAATGCCGGTTTCATGTCTGCATGGCGACCTAAAAAATGAACTATCTCTTTTTCTTGCACCGTCCTCCACATATTTTCGCGCCATCTTGGACTTTGACGTTGTTTACGCTTAAATCGTGGAGTTGTGAATCTGACATTAACTGTTTTTGTAAAATTTGTTCATTCAGTTATTCCACCTAATGAAGGCGAAAGCCGAAAGCCGAAAGCTTGTGAAATAAGATAAAAGAAATAAGTCATTAATGGTGTTACTCATCCATCCATCCATCCATCCATCCATCCATCCATCCATCCATCCATCCATCCATCCATCCATCCATCCACCCAAAAAAATTTACCCACCCACCCATCCAAAGCCCACAAACCCATCCCACCCAACCAGCCACCCACCCACCCTAAACCCACCCACCCACCCACCCACCCAAATCCCACCCACCCACCCACCCACCCCAAAAAAACCACGCATCCATTTATCCATCCATCCATTTATCCATCCATCCATCCATCCATCCATCCATCCATCCATCCATCCATCCATCCATCCATCCATCCATCCATCCATCCACCCAAAAAAATTTACCCACCCACCCATCCAAAGCCCACAAACCCATCCCACCCAACCAGCCACCCACCCACCCTAAACCCACCCAACCACCCACCCACCCAAATCCCACCCACCCACCCACCCACCCACCCACCCAAAAAAAACCACCCATCCATTTATCCATCCATCCATTTATCCATCCATCCATCCATCCATCCATCCATCCATCCATCCATCCATCCATCCATCCATCCATGGGTCACCCTTTTACTTCTTTTTCGGGCCTTTATCACTGATTCCAAGTCCGACTGGATAAAATCTGAAGGCCTCGCCCGGGAAATATTCTGGATGGAACAGCTGTGCATGTATAGACCTCTCGGCCTCAACAGAACTTCAAATTCTAACTATTCTTAAGCAGGGACGAATCGTCCTCTCTGTTTCAACGCGATCCACGTTGTTTCCACGCGGTTTGGGCACTCGACAAAGATACTTAACTATCAATCAAGGATCCCAGTACTAATTCCATAAGTTTCAAGCAACAGCTCTCAGCGGCCTGGATGAATTTTATTTTTGTCCCACGCTACTATTTCCATCATCTTCAATGTCTTTTTAGCCTATTTACTCATTTTTCGCCATTAATCATACCGCGAAATCTGTTCACTTTTAACTTCTGGCGATCATCTAAATGTTTTTGGCAGCGTCGGAATCCACTAGTAATGGTCTTGTAGATGCAAGGTTTACTTAGTCGCTTCCCTGCACCAGTAAAAGCGAATAGCAAGCCTTTAGTGACACTATCCCACTGCGGGAGCAGTCCCAGCACATCCCCACGCCGTTTCGCACCTGGAAGAAAAGCACCAAACTCTAAAATTGCCCCCTAGCGGGCTACCTGGTGCATTTTAAGCGAAGGACTGAAAATTTATTTGTTTAAATCATTCAGTTATCATACTTTCATATAATGCATGGAATTATCTTGATATTTGTAAAATTCCAGTTCCTTTCAATTTTCGAAGGCTGTATTAAAGTTGGGTTCTACCGGGAGTTAGGTCCTTCTAGACTACTTTTCAGAATTTGTCTAAAAGTATTTTTTTTACCTTTTGCTTTTTACTTTTACCCCGGTTTCTTTTCTTTTCGGGTTGTATTACACACCCGTTCAGTCAGAATTTAGCTTACGGGAACTTTTATCGCCACATTTCATTTCTTTCATGTGTATGTTTTCTTGTTGTGTCTGTACCCTGAAGGTCTTCATCAGACAGAAAGCTATAGGTGAAAATTGGTTTTTTTCCTGTGCTGGTAGAGCTTTATTTAGACGAATTTCTTTCGCTTTAGGCTCTTGCATATCTCAGATCCAGCGCGCTGGAAACAGATTTGTTTCATCAGAATATACCTTTTTATATAAATACTAACACCTTAATATACCCAAAAATTATTTATGTCGAACTAGCTTTCGGATTGCGCCTTCATCAGGTTCAATGCAATACAACTCACACAAAATACGTTAGAACACACAGATATACTCAGAGACGTCATAACGTAAACGACGTCTGATAGGAAAGGGTTCACTCAAGCCACGATGTCATCCCGTGATTCCATTGTAAGAAAATGTCATCGATATACCTTAAGTAGATATCAGGTTTTGGACTTTGTTTTTCCTCTAAAAACTTTCTTCCAAGGAGGCCGTGAACAATTTCGTAAATTGAGGAGACAGGGGAGATCCCATACTACATCTCATTTCTTGAAGGTAGTAATTTCCATCAAACGTAAAGTAATTGTGTTTTAGAGTATATTCTGCCAGTTTAAGAACAGTCTCGTTAGACATTGTTTTACAGCCCGACTCCGCAAGCCTGTTGTTAATGGCGGCCACATCAAGTGTCAGTAAAAGTGTCTCCTGGTTGATAGGCGCAGCCGATGAAATTTTGTTCAGAAAGTCAGTGTTATCTTGCACAAAACTCTAACATTGTCTGATGACTGGTTTAAGAATAGAATCCACTTGCCTTGATAATTGCTCTGTAATAGTCCCAATTCCATATACGAGAGGTCTCCCAGGGACACCATCTTTATGAATCTTGGGTAAAGTATAGAAAATACCAGGTCGCGGTTTCTCTTTGCGTAAAGAGCTGACAAACTCCCTATCTTTTTTGGAAATACCTCGATAAGTTTATCAATTTCTGTCTGTATGATTCTGAAGGGTCCTCTCCGAGAATACTGTAGTAATTATTGTTCGATAACTGTTGTTCAGCTTCGTTCATATAGTCATCTTTATTCAAAATAACAGTAGCACCTCCCCCCCCCCCCCCCCTCTCTTGTCAGCAGGGCTAATAACTATATCAGGATTACTGTGGAGACTTCTTATGGCACGTCGCTCTGTAGGTTTCAGATTGTATTTCAATTTGTCGGTTTCGAAATATGTATTTTCTATTTTCATTTTTGTGTTGGTTTTTTTATTTTACATTTATTTAATTTAGAAATAGTTCTTACAAGTGTTTAAAACAAATAATTTCGAAATATTTCAAAAAGGAGCAAAATTCCATTTTTTTAAAATTATCTATTTTCAGTTTTTGAAGAATTTTTAAAAAATAGTATTGTAATATAAAATAGAAATATAATTATGAATAAAAAATATCGAAATGAAATATATTCTTTTTCCAATTCACTTTTTGGACAACTTTGGGAAAAAAAATCAAAAATTCAATTTACACACAAAACCAAATTGAACGCGTATGCACAAAATACAGGTCTTTTTTTTAAAACTAATATTGTAATGCCCTATGGAGATCCAGTGTAAATTTCCACACCGGGTCAAAGTAATGCCCTATGGAGATTTCAGTGTAAATTTCCACACCGGGTCAAAGTAATGCCCTATGGAGATTTCAGTGTTAATTTCCACACCGGGTCAATGTAATGCCCTATGGAGATTTCAGTGTTAATTTCCACGCCGGTTCATGTAATGCCCTATGGAGATTTCAGTGTAAATTTCCACACCGGGTCAAAGTAATGCCCTATGGAGATTTCAGTGTAAATTTCCACACCGGTTCAAAGACATTTTCAGACTTGTATTTGTAAGTGATCCAAAAATGTCAGTGGGATTCCCATAGGAAAGGGAGGGCACAAATGGGCACAAACTCGAATTACAAACGACGCTCAAAATAACACAAACGGGTAAAAATTAACACTGGAACTTCACATACTATATACTCCTCTTAAGGGATTTTGATATTAACACAGGATTCTACATTGGGAATTACAAAGTTTGAGAAATATTTTGATATTAACACAGGATTTTACATTGGGAATTACAAAGTTTGAGAAATATCTTTGGTTGGCCATTGACTTGCTGAAATGGCAAATGGACACAAAATTTTAATGTTTGAAATAGATTTAACATTGAAAGTTCCATAGACAATTTCCAACTCGGGTCATAATTTAATTTTGTTAATGGCTGGACAAAATTAGGTGAGTTGGAACTCTCTTTTTCACTCTCATTTTCGGAAACTCGAGAGAGCTTCTTGCATATCCTTGGTAGGTCGAAGTTTCGTGGAACAGCTAACGATATGCTCTATATGAACGGCGGTTTTTATTATAACAGTCAGTTGTAACTTCGGTTAATGACGGACTGGTGAGCATGACTATTGTTCTGGGGTAAGGAAGGACGTGGTTTGACGAAGCGAGTGTGCATTTCTTTATAACATGTGTAATATCATCATTCAATAAGGGTGGTCTCGCAATAAGCATATGAGCGTTATAATGCATTTCGTTATTTTCGTAAATCTTCCGTACCACACAAAATACACATGTATAGTTCCAGACATACTTTAACCATAGACAGATTTCCAAAGAAGCTTAACATATTACTTCTAACTGCACTTATCTGTAAAAGATATGAATTCGATTTACTTTGGTGCATCTAAATATATTCAGTAACTTACAGCATCTTGCAAACATAACTGGAATGATGTGCATATCCAGATAACTATCCAGATAAAAATCTCGCACTTGAGTTACCAAACTAATTACCCTAGTCGGTTCTCTATAAATTGATTTTATATCTCTACATATGCTTCACACATTAAGACTATCTAACTCTCGGCTCACAACAGAGCATCAATCGGCCCGATTAGCATATTGCCCTCTCGCTTCTACTAATACATGCGACAAAACATAATACTTAACGTTCTTCCGATATGGCGACTATATGTTTATAAGCTGATGTTGTTCTAGCTGGGCTAGAATATCAGTTTGAAGCTATCGGATAATAATACATTGAGTCAATTAATTTCCAACAAAGTAAAAGAACATCGAACATTGTTTCTCAGAACTGGTAACCCTACCGTCTTATCTCATCACACATTGTTTCTCAGAACTGGTAACCCTACCGTCTTATCTCATCATACATTGTTTGTCAGAACTGGTTATCCCATGGTCTTATCTCATCACACATTGTTTGTCAGAACTGGTTACCCTACCGTCTTATCTCATCACACATTGTTTGTCAGAATTGGTTACCCTACCGTCTTATCTCATCACACATTGTTTGTCAGAACTGGTTATCCCATGGTCTTATCTCATCACACATTGTTTGTCTAAACTGGTTACCCTAGGACTTATCTCATCGAACATTCTTTCACAGAATTGGTTACCCTACAGTCTTATCTCATCACACATTGTTTTTTAGAACTGGTTACCTTAGGACTTATCTCATTGAACATTCTTTTACAGAATTGGTTACCCTACAGTCTTATCTCATCACACATTGTTTCTTAGAAATGGTTACCCTACGGTCTTATCTCATCACACATTGTTTCTTAGAACTGGTTAGCATACAGTCTTATGTCAACAAACATTGTTTCTCATAACTGGTTACCCTACGGTCCTATCTCATCGCACATTGTTTCTCAGAACTGGTCATCCTACAGTCTTATCTCATCACACAGTGTTTGATAGAACTGGTTACCATACAGGTTTATCTCATCACACGTTGTTTCTCAGAACTGGTTACTCTACGGACTTATCTCCTCACACATTGTTTGTCAGAACTGGTTACCCTATGGACTTATCGCATCACACAGTGTTTGTCAGAACTGGTTACCCTACGGTAGTACCTCATCACTCAGTGTTTGTCAGAACTGGTTATCTACGGTCTTATCTCATCACACACTGTTTGTCAGAACTGGTTACCCTACGGTCTTATCTCATCACACATTGTTTGTCAGAACTGTTTACCCTACGGTCTTACTTCAGCAAACAGTGGTATTCAGAACTGGTTACCCTATGGTCTTATTTCATCACACATTGTTTGTCAAAAGTAGATACATTACGGTCTTATCTCATCACACTTTGTTTCTCTGAACTGGTTACCATATGATCTTATCTCATAACACATTGTTTGTCAGAACTGATTACCCTACGGTCTTATCTCATCACACATTGTTTCTCATAGCTGGTTACTTTACGGTCTTATCTCATCACACATTGTTTCCCAGAACTGTCTACCCTACGGTCTTATCTTACCCCACAAGGTTTCTCATAACTGGTCACCCTACGGTCTTATCTCATCACACATTGTTTGTCTAAACAGGTTCCCCTATGGTCTTATCTCATCACACATTGTTTCTCAGAACTGGTAATCATACGGTCTTATCTCATCTTATATTGTTTCTTATAACTGGTTACCCTACAGACTTATTTCATCAAACATTGTTTCTCATAACTGGTAACCTACGGTCTTATCTCATCACACATTGTTTGTCAGAATTGGTTGCCCTATGGTCTTATCTCATCACAAATTGTTTCTATTAACTGGTTACCCTATGGTCTTATCTCATCACACATTGTTTGTCACAACTGGTTCCCCTACGGTCTTATCTCATCTTATATTGTTTCTTATAACTGGTTACCCTACAGACTTATTTCATCAAACATTGTTTCTCATAACTGGTAACCTACGGTCTTATCTCATCACACATTGTTTCTCAGAACTGGTTACCCTATGGTCTTATCTCATCACACACTGTTTGTCAGAACTGGTTACCATATGGTCTTATCTCATCATACATTGTTTCTAAGAACTGGCTACCCTACGGTTTTATCTCATTGAACAGTGTTTCTCATCACTGGTTACCCTATGGTCTTATCTCATCACACATTGTTTGTCAGAATTGGTTGCCCTATGGTCTTATCTCATCACAAATTGTTTCTATTAACTGGTTACCCTATGGTCTTATCTCATCACACATTGTTTGTCACAACTGGTTCCCCTACGGTCTTATCTCATCACACATTGTTTCTCATAACTGGCTAACCTACGGTCTTATCTCATCACACATTGTTTGTCAGAGTTGGATACCCTACGGCCTTTTCTCATCACACATTGTTTCTATTAACTGGATACCCTACAGTCTTATCTCATTACACATTGTTTGGCAGAACTGGTTACCCTACGGTCTTATCTCATTACACATTGTTTGTCAGAACTGGTTACCCTATGGTCTTATCTTATCACACATTGTTTGTCAGAACTGGGTAACCTATGGTCTTATCTCATCGCACATTGTTTCTTAGAACTGGCTACCCTGCAGTCTTATATCATCGAACATTGTTTTCAGAACTGGTTACCTTACTGTCTTATCTTATCACACATTGTTTCTAAGAACTGGTTACCCTACGGTCTTATCAGATCGAACATTGTTTCTCAGAACAGGATACCCTACGGTCTTATCTCATCAAACATTGTTTCTCACAACTGGTTACCTTACAGTCTTATCTCATCGCACATTGTTTGTCAGAGCTGGTTACCATATGATCTTACCTCATCACAGAGTGTTTGTCAGAACCGGTTACCCCATGGTCTTATCTCATCACACAGGGTTTGTGAGTACCGGTTACCCTACGGTCGTATCTCATCACACACTGTTTGTCGGAACTGGTTACCCAACGGTCTTACCTCATCACACAGTGTTTGTCAGAACTGGATACACTACGGTCTTATTTTATCACACACTGTTTGTCAGAACTGGTTACCCTACAGTCTTATCGCATCACACATTGTTTGTTAAAAGTGGATACACTACGGTCTTATCTCATCACACTTTGTTTCTCTGAACTGGTTACCATATGATCTTATCTCATAACACATTGTTTGTCAGAACTGATTACCCTACGGTCTTATCTCATCACACATTGTTTCTTATAGCTTGTTACCTTAGGTCTTATCTCATCACACATTGTTTCTCAGAACTGGCTACCCTACGTCTTATCTTATCCCACAAGGTTTCTCATAACTGGTCACCCTACGGTCTTATCTTATCACATATTGTTTGTCAGAACAGGTTCCCCTGTGGTCTTATCTCATCACACACTGTTTGTCAGAGCTGGTTACCCTATGACCTTACCTCATCACAGAGTGTTTATTAGAACTGGTTACCCTATGGTCTTATCTCATCACACAGTGTTTGTCAGTACTGGTTACCTTACGGTCTTTTCTCATCACACACTGTTTATTCGAACTGGTTACCATATGATCTTATCTCATAACACATTGTTTGTCAGAACTGATTACCCTACGGTCTTGTCTCATCACACATTGTTTCTTATAGCTGGTTACCTTAGGTCTTATCTCATCACACATTGTTTCTTAGAGCTGGCTACCCTACGTCTTATCTTATCCCACAAGGTTTCTCATAACTGGTTACCCTACGGTCTTATCTCATCACACATTGTTTCTCAGAACTGATTACCCTTATCTCATCACACACTGTTTGTCAGAACTGGTTACCATATGGTCTTATCTCATCATACATTGTTTCTAATAACTGGTTACCCTACGGTCTTATTTCATCGAACAGTGTTTCTCAGCGCTGGTTACCCTATGGTCTTATCTCATCACACATTGTTTGTCAGAACTGGTTACCCTACGATCTTATCTCATTACACATTGTTTGTCAGAACTGGTTACCCTATGGTCTTATCTCATCACACATTGTTTGTCAGAACTGGTTAACCTACGGTCTTATCTCATCGCACATTGTTTCTTAGAACTGGCTACCCTGCAGTCTTATATCATCGAACATTGTTTTCAGAACTGGTTACCCTACTGTCTTATCTCATCACACATTGTTTCTAAGAACTGGTTACCCTACGGTCTTATCGGATCGAACATTGTTTCTCAGAACGGGATACCCTACGGTCTTATCTCATCAAACATTGTTTCTCACAACTGGTTACCTTACAATCTTATCTCACCACACATTGTTTGTCAGAACAGGTTCCCCTATGGTCTTATCTCACCACACACTGTTTGTCAGAACTGGTTACCATATGATCTTATCTCATAACACATTGTTTGTCAGAACTGATTACCCTACAGTCTTGTCTCATCACACATTGTTTCTTATAGCTGGTTACCATAGGTCTTATCTCATCACACATTATTTCTCAGAGCTGGCTACCCTACGTTTTATCTTATCCCACAAGGTTTCTCATAACTGGTTACCCTACGGTCTTATCTCATCAAACATTGTTTCTCACAACTGGTTACCTTACAATCTTATCTCATCACACATTGTTTCTCAGAACTGGTTACCCTATGATCTTAACTCATCACACACTGTTTGTCGGAACTGGTTACCCTATGGTCTTATCTTATCACACATTGTTTGTCAGAACTGGTTCCCCTACTGTCTTATCTTATCACACATTGTTTGTCAGAACTGGTTACCCTATGGTCTTATCTTATCACACATTGTTTCTCAGAACTGGTTACCCAATGGTCTTATCTCATCACACATTGTTTCTCAGAACTGGTTACCCAATGGTCTTATCTCATCACACATTGTTTGTCAGAACTGGTTCCCCTACTGTCTTATCTTATCACACATTGTTTGTCAGAACTGGTTACCCTATGGTCTTATCTCATCGAACATTGTTTCTCAGAACTGGTTACTCTACGGTCTTATCTCATCACACATTGTTTTGAGAACTGGTTCTCCTATTGTCGTATTTTATCACACATTGTTTGTCAGAACTGGTTACCCTATGGCTTTACCTCATCTTACATTGTTTCTCGGAACTGGTTACCCAATGGTCTTATCTCATCACACATTGTTTCTCAGAACTGGTTACCCTATGGTCTTATCTCACCACACATTGTTTGTCAGTACTGGTTACCCTACGGTCTTATCTCATCACACACTGTTTGTCAGAACTGGTTACCCAACGGTCTTACCTTATCACACAGTGTTTGTCAGAACTGGATACCCTACGGTCTTATTTCATCACACACTGTTTGTCAGAACTGGTTACCCTACAGTCTTATCACATCACACAGTGTTTGTCAGAACTGGTTACCCTACGGGCCTATCTCTTGACACAGTGTTTGGTTCCCCTACGGTCTTACCTCAGCTTGCATTGTTTCTTATAAATGGGTACCCTACGGTCTTATCTTATCACACATTGTTTGTCAGAACTGGTTACCCTATGGTCTTATCTCATCACACATTGTTTGTCAGTACTGGTTACCCTACGGTCTTATCTCATCACACACTGTTTGTCAGAACTGGTTACCCAACGGTCTTACCTTATCACACAGTGTTTGTCAGACTGGACACCCTACGGTCTTATTTCATCACACACTGTTTGTAAGAACTGGTTACCCTACAGTCTTTTCACATCACACAGTGTTTGTCAGAACTGGTTACCCTACGGGCCTATCTCTTGACACAGTGTTTGGTTCCCCTACGGTCTTACCTCATCTTGCATTGTTTCTTATAAATGGGTACCCTACGGTCTTATCTCATCACACATTGTTTCTCAGAAGTAGGTACCCTACGGTCTTATCTCATCACAAAATGTTTCCCAGACTGGTTACCCTACGTTCTTATCTCATCACACATTGTTTGTCAGAACGAGTAACCCCTAGGTCTTATCTCAACAGACATATTCCTTGGAACTGGTTACCATACGGTCTTACCTCATCTCAGAACTGGTTACCCGATGGTCTTATCTCATCGAAAATTGTTTCTCGTAACTGGGTACCATATGGTCTTATCTGATCACAAATTGTTTTTTGTTGGGAACTGGTTACCCTATGGTCTTAACTCATCTTGCATTGTTTGTCAGAACTGGTTACCCTACTGTCTTATCTCATCACACATTGTTTCTCAGGACTGGTTACCCTACGGTCTTATCTCATCACACATTGTTCTTCAGAACAGGTTACACTACGGTCTTATGTCATCGAAAATTGTTTCTCATAACTGGGTACCATATGGTCTTATCTGATCACAAATTGTTTGTTGGGAACTGGTTACCTTATGGTCTTAACTAATCTTGCATTGTTTGTCAGAACTGGTTACCCTACTGTCTTATCTCATCACACATTGTTTCTCAGATCTGGTTACCTTACGGTCTTATCTCATAACACATTGTTCTTCAGAACTGGTTACCTTAGTTTTATATCATCACACATTGTTTGTCAGAACTGGTTACCCTATGGTCCTATCTCATCACACAATGTTTTTCAGAGCCGGTTACTCTATGGTCTTATGTCACCACACAGTGTTTGTCAGAGCTGGTTATCCTATGGTCTTACCTCATCACACAGTGTTTGTCAGAACCGGTTACCCTACGGTCTTATCTCATCACACAGTTCTTGTCAGTACTGGTTACCCTGCAGTCTTATCTCATCATGCAGTGTTTGTCAGAACTGGATACTTTACGGACTTATTTCATCACACACTGTTTGTCAGAACTGGTTACCCTACAGTCTTATCTCATCGCACAGTGTTTGTCAGAACTGGTTACCTTACGGTCCTATCTCTTGACACAGTGTTTGGTTCTCCTACGGTCTTACCTCATCTTGCATTGTTTCTTAGAACTGGGTACCCTACGGTCTTAAATCATCACACATTGTTTCTCAGAACTAGTTACCCTACAGTCTTGCATCATTACACATTGTTTCTCAGAACTGGTTACCCTACGGTCTTATCTCATCCCACAATGTTTCCCAGACTGGTTACCGTACGTTTTTATCTCCTCACACATTGTTTGTCGGAACTGGTAACCCCTCAGTCTTATCTCAACAAACATTTTGCCAAGAACTGGTTACCCTATGGTCTTATCTCATCACACATTGTTTCTCAGAACCGGTTACCCGATGGTCTTATCTCATCGAACATTGTTTTTCATAACGGGTTGATCTTATGGTTTTAACTCATCTTGCATTGTTTATCTGAACTGGTTACCCGATAGTCTTATCTCATCACACATTGCTTCTCAGAACTGATTACTCTACGGTCTTATCTTATCACACATTTCTCACCACACATTGCTTCTCAGAACTGTTTACCCTATGGACTTATCTCACCACACATTGTTTGTCAGAACTGGTTACCCCAGGCTCTTATGTCATCACACATTGTTTTTCAGAACTGGTTACCCTACGGTCTTTTCTCATCACACATTGTTTGTCAGAACTGGTAACCCCTAAGTCTTATCTGAACAGACATTTTCCAAAGAACTGGTTACCCTACGGTCTTACATCATCACACATTGTTTCTCAGAACTGGTTACCCTACGGTCTTATCTCATCACACATTGTTTGTCAGAACTGGTTCCCCTACTGTCTTATCTTATCACACATTGTTTGTCAGAACTGGTTACCCTATGGTCTTATCTCATCGAACATTGTTTCTCAGAACTGGTTACTCTACGGTCTTATCTCATCACACATTGTTTTGAGAACTGGTTCCCCTATTATCTTTTTTATCACACATTGTTTGTCAGAACTGGTTATCCAATGGTCTTATCTCATCACACATTGTTTCACAGAACTGGTTACCCAATGGTCTTATCTCATCGCGCATTGTTTCTCATGATTGGTTACCCTACAGTCTTATCTCATTACACATTATTTGTTAGAACTGGTTACCCTACGGACTTATCTCACCACACATTGTTTGTCAGAACTGGTTAACCTAGGCTCTCATGTCATCACACATTGTTTTTCAGAACTGGTTACCCTACGGTCTTATCTCATCACACATTGTTTGTCAGAACTGGTAACCCCTAAGTCTTATCTGAGCAGACATTTCAAAGAACTGGTTACCCTACGGTCTTACCTCATCACACATTGTTTCTCAGAACTGGTTGCCCTACGGTCTTATCTCATCACACATTGTTTGTCAGAACTGGTTCCCCTACGGTCTTATCTTATCACACATTTCTCACCACACATTGCTTCTCAGAACTGTTTACCCTACGGACTTATCTCACCACACATTGTTTGTCAGAACTGGTTACCCTAGGCTCTTATGTCATCACACATTGTTTTTCAGAACTGGTTACCCTACGGTCTTATCTCATCACACATTGTTTGTCAGAACTGGTAACCACTAAGTCTTATATGAACAGACATTTTCCAAAGTACTGGTTACCCTACGGTCTTACCTCATCACACATTGTTTCTCAGAACTGGTTACCCTACGGTCTTATCTCATCACACATTGTTTGTCAGAACTGGTTCCCCTACTGTCTTATCTTATCACACATTGTTTGTCAGAACTGGTTACCCTATGGTCTTATCTCATCACACATTGTTTCTCAGAACTGGTTACCCTATGGTCTTATCTCATCACACATTGTTTCTCAGAACTGGTTACCCAATGGTCTTATCTCATCACACATTGTTTGTCAGAACTGGTTCCCCTACTGTCTTATCTTATCACACATTGTTTGTCAGAACTGGTTACCCTATGGTCTTATCTCATCGAACATTGTTTCTCAGAACTGGTTACTCTACGGTCTTATCTCATCACACATTGTTTTGAGAACTGGTTCCCGTATTGTCGTATTTTATCACACATTGTTTGTCAGAACTGGTTACCCCATGGCTTTACCTCATCTTACATTGTTTCTCGGAACTGGTTACCCAATGGTCTTATCTCATCACACATTGTTTCTCAGAACTGGTTACCCAATGGTCTTATCTCATCACACATTGTTTCTCATGATTGGTTACCCTACAGTCTTATCTCATTACACATTATTTGTCAGAACTGGTTACCCTACGGCCTTATCTCATCACACATTGTTTCTCAGAACTGGTTACCCAATGGTCTTATCTCATCACACATTGTTTCTCATGATTGGTTACCCTACAGTCTTATCTCACTACACATTATTTGTCAGAACTGGTTACCCTACGGTCTTATCTCACCACACATTGTTGCTTAGAATTGGTAACCCTACGGTCTTACCTCATCTTATATTGTTCTTAGAACTGGTTACCCTACGATCTTATCTCATCGCACATTGTTCCTCAGAACTGGTTACCCCACGGTCTTATCTCATCAAAGATTATTTCACAGAAGTGGTAACCCAATGATCTTACCACACATTGTTACTCAGAACTGGATACCCTACGGTCTTATCTCATCACACATTGTTTCTCAGAACTGGTTATCCTACGGTCTTATCTCATCGCACATTGTTTCTCAGAACTGGTTTCTATATGGTCTCATCTCTACACACATTGTTACTCAGAATTGGTTATCCTACGGTCTTATCTCATCACACATTCTTTGTCAGAACCGGTTACCCTGCATGCTTATCTCACCACTCATTGTTTCTCAGAATTGGTTACCCTATGGTCTTATTTCATCACACATTGTTTGTCAGAGCTGGTTACCCTGCGGTCTTATCTCACCACTCATTGTTTCTCAGAATTGGTTACCCTACATGCTTACTTCATCGCGCATTGTTTCTCAGAACTGGCTACCCTACGGTCTTATCTCATCGAACATTGTTTCTCAGAACTGGTTACCCTATGGTCTTATCTTACCATACATTGTTTCTCAGAACTGCTTACCCTACGGACTTTTGTCATCGCACATTGTTTCTCAGAACTGTTTACCCTACGGTCTTATCTCATCAAGCATTGTTTCTCAGAACTGGTTACCCTATGGTCTAATCTCACAACATATTGTTTCTCAGAACTGGTTATCTTACGGTATTATCTCATCAGACATTTTTTCTCGGAACTGGTTACCCAATGGTCTTTTCTCATCAGACATTCTTTCTCAGAACTGTTTGCCTACGGTCTTACCTCATCGCACATTGTTTGTCAGAACTGGTCATCCTTGGTCTTACCTCTTGCATCTTTTCTGTAGTCCATAATTTACAACACTGAGAATACCGTCAAAACAGCAACAGAAGCGGCTTTAGTTGATGTAAGTCTTTCATTCCCGTTATATGTTTCAAAATGAAAGCATCGGGCTGAAAGATAACTCGACTCGGCGAAGCCATTCATAAGGTCAAGAATGTTTGGGGGAGGTGTTCCCTCCCCCTCCCCGCCCTTGGTAGTATTTGTTTGTTTCCCGTCTCGTAATCATGTCCTACGAGAACAGATTTGACAGGAGTAATACATATGGAGGTGTCTTTAGCAACCGAGGACGACGGTTAGATAACAAGTCGCGTCACAACTATTATATGTATTGTATATTTTATGTTTCTGAGAAGGTTTGGTTTTTTTACTATAATCTCGACTGACAAACGTCCCAACTTCGACATAAAGGCCTTAATGATGTAGTTGTATTATTTCGCAAAGGCCTTAATGGTGTAGGTATATTATTTCATAAAAGCCTTAATGATGTATGGAAATTATTTCATAAATGCCTTAATGATGTAGGTATATTATTTCATAAAGACATGCCTTAATGATGTAGGTATATTATTTCATAAAGGCCTTAATGATGTAGGTATATTATTTCATAAAGACAGGCCTTAATGATGTAGGTATATTATTTTATAAAGGCATGTCCTAATGATGTAGTTGCATTATTTCATAAAGGCCTTAATGATGTAGGTATATTATATTATAAAGGCCTTAATGATGTAGGTATATTATTTTATAAAGACATGCCTTAATGATGTAGGTATATTATTTCATAAAGGCCTTACTGATGTAGGTATATTATTTTATAAAGGCCTTAATGATGTAGGTATATTATTTTATAAAGGCCTTAATGATGTAGGTATATTCTTTTATAGAGGCCTTAATGATGTAGGTATTTTATTTCATAAAGGCCTTAATGATATAGGTATATTATTTCACAAAGACATGCCTTAATGATGTAGGTATATTATTTTATAAAGGCCTTAATGATGTAGGTATATTCTTTTATAGAGGCCTTAATGATGTAGGTATTTTATTTCATAAAGGCCTTAATGATATAGGTATATTATTTCACAAAGACATGCCTTAATGATGTAGGTATATTATTTCATAAAGGCCTTAATGATGTAGGTATATTATTTCATAAAGACAGGCCTTAATGATGTCGGTATATTATTTCATAAAGGCCTTAATGATGTAGATATATTATTTCATAAAGACCTTAATGATGTAGCTGTATTATTTCTTAAAGGCCTTAATGATGTAGGTATATTATTTCATAAAGGCCTTAATAATGTAGGTATATTATTTCATAAAGACATGCCTTAATGATGTAGGTATATTAATTTATAAATGCCTTAATGATGTAGGTATATTATTTTGTAAAGACAGTCCTTAATGATGTAGGTATATTAATTTATAAAGGCATGCCTTAATGATGTAGTTGTATTATTTCATAAAGGCCTTAATGATGTAGGTATATTATTTTATAAAGGCCTTAATGATGCAGGTATATTATTTCATAAAGGCCTTAATGATGTAGGTATATTATTTCATAAAGGCCTTAATGATGTAAGTATATTATTTCATAAAGGCTTTAATGATGTAAGTATATTATTTCATAAAGGCCTTAATGATGTAGGTATATTATTTTATAAAGGCCTTAATGATGTAGGTATATTGTTTCACAAAGGCCTTAATGATGTCGGTATATTATTTTATAAAGGCCTTAATGATGTAAGTATATTATTTCCTAAAGGCCTTAATGATGTAGGTATATTACTTTATAAAGGCCTTAATGGTGTAGGTATATTGTTTTTTAAAGGCCTTAATGATGTAGGTATATTATTTTATAAAGACATGCCTTAATGATGTAATTGTATTATTTTATAAAGGCCTTAATGATGTAGGTATATTATTTTATAAAGGCCTTAATGATGTAGGTATGCTATTTTATAAAGACATGCCTTAATGATGTAGGTATATTACTTTATAAAGGCCTTAATGATGTAGGTATATTGTGTTTTAAGGTCTTAATGATGTAGGTATATTATTTTATAAAGACATGCCTTAATGATGTAATTGTATTATTTTATAAAGGACTTAATGATGTAGGTATATTATTTTATAAAGGCCTTAATGATGTAGGTATACTATTTAATAAAGACCTTAATGATGTAGGTATATTATTTTATAAAGACATGCCTTAATGATGTAGGTATACTATTTTATAAAGGCATGCCTTAATGATGTAGTTGTATTATTTCATAAAGGCCTTAATGTTGTAGGTATATTATTTTATAAAGGCCTTAATGATGTAGGCATATTATTTTATAAAGACCTTAATGATGTAGGTATATTATTTTATAAAGACATGCCTTAATGATGTAGGTATATTATTTTATAAAGACATGCCTTAATGGTGTAGGTATATTATTTCATAAAGGCATGCCTTAATGATGTAGTTATATTATTTCATAAAAAAGACATGCCTTAATGATGAAGTGATATTATTTCATAAGTCGGGATTTGTACCCTCAGGGTCAGGATAAATCCACCCCCCCCCCCGCCCCAATCACCAATCGCTCGCCTTTTCGACGCTCCTGATATACAAATTAATATTTTTAACCTTCATCCAAAGGACTGTAGGTAGAAAATATTAATTGGTCTACTCTTTGTGACAATTGAACAGTCTTTTGGTGGAATGAAGCTGAACCAAATCTCATTTCATATTTCCTTCTTCGAAGTTGCGCGAAGTTCGTAATTGTGAAAATAACGTGAGTTTTTGACATACCGTATTACAATAGGAGAGTGACTGCAGCTGGTGGTCGGTATTTTTATGCTTAACCTTAATTTTTACAGTATTCACTTCATTGCGTTTCAGTAATACAAATAATGACAAGGCTATTTGGATTCTGATGTTATCGGTTGAAGACGGTATAGTGGAGATGTAAATAAGTAACAAAATTCCCAAAAGATTATTATATTCATTACTCGTCATAATGAGTTAAATAACCTGGATACTACTCTCTATAATGAGAGAGATAACCAGTTCATTACTCGACATAATGAGTTAAATAACCTGGGTACTACTCTCTATAATGAGTGAGATAACCAGTTCATTACTCGTCATAATGAGTTAAATAACCTGGGCACTACTCTCTATAATGAGTGAGATAACCAGTTCATTACTCGTCATAATGAGTTAAATAACCTGCGTACTACTCTCTATAATGAGTGAGATAACCAGTTCATTACTCGTCATAATGAGTTAAATAACCTGGGTACTACTCTCTATAACGAGTTAGATAACCAGTTCATTACTCGTCATAATGAGTTGAATAACCTGGGTACTACTCTCTTTAACGAGTGATATAACCAGTTCATTACTCGTCATAATGAGTTAAATAACCTGGGTACTACTCTCTATAATGAGTGAGATAACCAGTTCATTACTCGTCATAATGAGTTAAATAACCTGGGTACTACTCTCTATAATGAGTGAGATAACCAGTTCATTACTCGTCATAATGAGTTACATAACCTGGGTACTACTCTCTATAATGAGTGAGATAACCAGTTCATTACTCGTCATAATGAGTTAAATAACCTGGGTACTACTCTCTATAATGAGTGAGATAACCAGTTCATTACTCGTCATAATGAGTTAAATAACCTGGGTACTACTCTCTATAATGAGTGAGATAACCAGTTCATTACTCGTCATAATGAGGCAAATAACCTGGGTACTACTCTCTATAATGAGTGAGATAACCAGTTCATTACTCGTCATAATGAGTTAAATAACCTGGGTACTACTCTCTATAATGAGTTAGATAACCAGTTCATTACTCGTCATAATGAGTTAAATAACCTGGGTACTACTCTCTATAATGAGTGAGATAACCAGTTCATTACTCGTCATAATGAGTTAAATAACCTGGGTACTACTCTCTATAATGAGTGAGATAACCAGTTCATTACTCGCCATAATGAGTTAAATAACCTGGGTACTACTCTCTATAATGAGTGAGATAACCAGTTCATTACTCGTCATAATGAGTTAAATAACCTGGATACTACTCTCTATAATGAGTGAGATAACCAGTTCATTACTCGTCATAATGAGTTAAATAACCTGGGTACTACTCTCTATAATGAGTGAGATAACCAGTTCATTACTCGTCATAATGAGTTAAATAACCTGGGTACTACTCTCTATAATGAGTGAGATAACCAGTTCATTACTCGTCATAATGAGTTAAATAACCTGGGTACTACTCTCTATAATGAGTGAGATAACCAGTTCATTACTCGTCATAATGAATTAAATAACCTGGGTACTACTCTCTACAATGAGTTAGATAACCAGTTCAGTACTCGTCACAATGAGTTAAATAACCTGGGTACTACTCTCTATAATGAGTGAGATAACCAGTTCATTACTCGTCATAATGAGTTAAATAACCTGGGTACTACTCTCTATAATGAATGAGATAACCAGTTCATTACTCGTCATAATGAGTTAAATAACCTGGGTACTACTCTTTATAATGAGTGAGATAACCTGTTCATTACTCGTCATAATGAGTTAAATAACCTGGGTACGACTCTCTATAATGAGTGAGATAACCAGTTCATTACTCGTCATAATGAGTTAAATAACCTGGGTACTACTCTCTATAATGAGTGAGATAACCAGTTCATTACTCGTCATAATGAGTTAAATAACCTGGGTACTACTCTCTATAATGAGTGAGATAACCAGTTCATTACTCGTCATAATGAGTTAAATAACCTGGGTACTACTTTCTATAATGAGTGAGATAACCAGTTCATTACTCGTCATAATGAGTTAAATAACCTGGGTACTACTCTCTATAACGAGTGAGATAACCAGTTCATTACTCGTCATAATGAGTTAAATAACATGGGTACTACTCTCTATAATGAGTGAGATAACCAGTTCAGTACTCGTCATAATGAGTTAAATAACCTGGGTACTACTCTCTATAATGAGTGAGATAACCAGTTCATTACTCGTCATAATGAGTTAAATAACCTGGGTATTACTCTCTATAATGAGTTAGATAACCAGTTCATTACTCGTCATAATGATTTAAAGAACCTGGGTACTACTCTCTATAATGAGTGAGAAAACCAGTTCATTACTCGTCATAATGAGTTAAATAACCTGTGTACTACTCCTTATAATGAGTGAGATAACCAGTTCATTACTCGTCATAATGAGTTAAATAACCTGGGTACTACTCTCTATAATGAGTGAGATAACCAGTTCGTCACTCGTCATAATGAGTTAAATAACCTGGGTACTACTCTCTATAATGAGTGAGATAACCAGTTCATTACTCGTCATAATGAGTTAAATAACCTGGGTACTACTCTCTATAACGAGTGAGATAACCAGTTCATTACTCGTCATAATGAGTTAAATAACCTGGGTACTACTCTCTATAATGAGTTAGATAAAAAGTTCATTACTCGTCATAATGAGTTAAATAACCTGGGTACTACTCCCTATAATGAGTGAGATAACCAGTTCATTACTCGTCATAATGAGTTAAATAACCTGGGTACAACTCTCTATAATGAGAGAGATAACCAGTTCAGTACTCGTCAGAATGAGTTAAATAACCTGGGTACTACTCTCTATAATGAGTGAGATAACCAATTCATTACTCGTCATAATGAGTTAAATAACCTGGGAACTACTCTCTATAATGAGTGAGATAACCAGTTCATTACTCGTCATAATGAGTTAAAGAACCTGGGTACTACTCTCTATAATGAGTGAGATAACCAGTTCATTACTCGTCATAATGAGTTAAATAACCTGTGTACTACTCTCTATAATGAGTGAGATAACCAGTTCATTACTCGTCACAATGAGTTAAATAACCTGGGTACAACTCTCTATATTGAGTGAGATAACCAGTTCGTCACTCGTCATAATGAGTTAAATAACCTGGGTACTACTCTCTATAATGAGTGAGATAACCAGTTCATTATTCGTCATAATGAGTTAAATAACCTGGGTACTACTCTCTATAACGAGTGAGATAACCAGTTCATTACTCGTAATAATGAGTTAAATAACCTGGGTACTACTCTCTATAACGAGTGAGACAACCAGTTCATTACTCGTCATAATGAGTTAAATAACCTGGGTACTATTCTCTATAATGAGTGAGATAACCAGTTCAGTACTCGTCATAATGTGTTAAATAACCTGGGTACTACTCTCTATAATGAGTTAGATAATCAGTTCATTACTCGTCATAATGAGTTAAATAACCTGGGTACTACTCTCTATAATGAGTTAGATAACCAGTTCATTACTCGTCATAATGAGTTAAATAACCTGGGTACTACTCTCTATAATGAGTTAGATAACCAGTTCATTACTCGTCATAATGAGTTAAATAACCTGGGAACTACTCTCTATAATGAGTGAGATAACCAGTTCATTACTCGTCATAATGAGTTAAATAACCTGGGTACTACTCTCTATAATGAATGAGATAACCAGTTCATTACTCGTCATAATGAGTTCAATAACCTGGGTACTACTCTCTATAATGAATTAAATAACCAGTTCATTACTCGTCATAATGAGTTAAATAACCTGGGTACTACTCTTTATAACGAGTGAGATAACCAGTTCATTACTCGTCATAATAAGTTAAATAACCTGGGTACTACTCTCTATAACGAGTTAGATAACCAGTTCATTACTCGTCATAATGAGTTAAGTAACCTGGGTACTACTCTCTATAATGAGTGGGATAACCAGTTCATTACTCGTCATAATGAGTTAAATAACCTGAGTACTACTCTCTATAATGAGTTAGATAAAAAGTTCATTACTCGTCATAATGAGTTAAATAACCTGGGTACTACTCTCTATAATGAGTGAGATAACCAGTTCATTACTCGTCATAATGAGTTAAATAACCTGGGTACTACTCTCTATAATGAGTGCGATAACCAGTTCATTACTCGTCATAATGAGTTAAATAACCTGGGTACTACTCTCTATAATGAGTTAGATAACCAGTTCATTACTCGTCATAATGAGTTAAATAACCTGGGTACTACTCTCTATAACGAGTTAGATAACCAGTTCATTACTCGTCATAATGAGTTAAATAACCTGGGTACTACTCTCTATAATGAGTGAGATAACCAGTTCATTACTCGTCATAATGAGTTAAATAACCTGGGTACTACTCTCTATAATGAGTTAGATAACCAGTTCATCACTCGTCATAATGAGTAAAATAACCTGGGTACTACTCTAAATAATGAGTTAGATAACTAGTTCATTGCTCGTCATAATGAGTTAAATAACCTGGGTACTACTCTCTATAATGAGTGAGATAACCAGTTCATTACTCGTCATAATGAGTTAAATAACCTGGGTACTACTCTCTATAACGAGTGAGATAACCAGTTCATTACTCGTCATAATGAGTTAAATAACCTGGGTACTACTCTCTATAATGAGTGAGATAACCAGTTCGTCACTTGTCATATGAGTTAGATAATAAATTCGTTTCTTGTCAACAAGAGTTAGATAAACAGTTCATTACTCATCATAATGAGAGAGATAACCAGTTTGTTCCTTGACATAATCAGCCAGTATGTTACTCATCATAATGAATTAGATAACCAGTTCATTACTCGTCATAATGAGTTAAATAACCTGGGTGCTACTCTTTATAATGAGTTAGATAACCAGTTCGTCACTTGTCGTAATGAGTTAAATAACCTGGGTACTACTCTCTATAACGAGTTAGATAACCAGTTCATTACTCGTCCTAATGAGTTAAATAACCTGGGTACTACTCTCTATAATGAGTGAGATAACCAGTTCATTACTCGGCATAATGAGTTAAATAACCTGGGTACTACTCTCTATAATGAGTGAGATAACCAGTTCATTTCTCGTCATAATGAGTTAAATAACCTGGGTACTACTCTCTATAATGAGTGAGATAACCAGTTCATCACTCGTCATAATGAGTTAAATAACCTGGGTACTACTCTCTATAACGAGTGAGATAACCAGTTCATTACTCGTCACAATGAGTTAAATAACCTGGGTATTACTCTCTATAAAGAGTGAGATAACCAGTTCAATACTCGTCATAATGAGTTAAATAAGCTGGGTTCTACTCTCTGTAATGAGTTCGATAACCAGTTCATTACTCGTCATAATGAGTTAAATAACCTGGGTACTACTCTCTATAATGATTGAGATAACCAGTTCAGTACTCGTCATAAAGAGTTAAATAACCTGGATACTACTCTCTATAATGAGGGAGATAAACAGTTCATTACTCGTCATAATGAGTTAAATAACCTGGGTACTACTCTCTATAATGAGTGAGATAACCAGTTCATTACTCGTCATAATGAGTTAAATAACCTGGGTACTACTCTCTATAATGAGTGAGATAACCAGTTCATTAGTCGTCATAATGACTTAAATAACCTGGGTACTACTCTCTATAATGAGTGAGATAACCAGTTCATTACTCGTCATAATGAGTTAAATAACCTGGGTACTACTCTCTATAATGAGTGAGATAACCAGTTCATTACTCGTCATAATGAGTTATATAACCTGGGTACTACTCTCTATAATGAGTGAGATAACCAGTTCATTACTCGTCATAATGAGTTAAATAACCTGGGTCCTACTCTCTATAATCAGTGAGATAACCAGTTCATTACTCGTCATTATGAGTTAAATAACCTGGGTACTACTCTCTATAATGAGTGTGATAACCAGTTCATTACTCGTCATAATGAGTTAAATAACCTGGGTACTACTCTCTATAATGAGTGAGATAATCAGTTCATTACTCGTCATAATGAGTTAAATAACCTGGGTACTACTCTCTATAATGAGTGAGATAACCAGTTCATTACTCATCATAATGAGTTAAATAACCTGGGTACTACTCTCTATAATGAGTGAGATAACCAGTTCATTACTCGTCATAATGAGTTAAATAACCTCGGTACTACTCTCTACAATTAGTGAGATAACCAGTTCATTACTCGTCATAATGAGTTAAATAACCTGGGTACTACTCTCTATAATGAGTGAGATAACCAGTTCAGTACTCGTCATAATGAGTTAAATAACCTGGGTACTACTCTCTATAATGAGTGAGATAACCAGTTCATTACTCGTCATAATGAGTTAAATAACCTGGGTACTACTCTCTATAATGAGTGAGATAACCAGTTCATTACTCGTCATAATGAGTTAAATAACCTGGGTACAACTCTCTATAATGAGTGATATAACCAGTTCAGTACTCGTCATAATGAGTTAAATAACCTGGGTACTACTCTCTATAATGAGTGAGAAAACCAGTTCATTACTCGTCATAATGAGTTAAATAACCTGGGTACTACTCTCTATAATGAGTGAGATAACCAGTTCATTACTCGTCATAATGAGTTAAAGAACCTGGGTACTACTCTCTGTAATGAGTGAGATAACCAGTTCATTACTCGTCATAATGAGTTAAATAACCTGTGAACTACTCTCTATAATGAGTGAGATAACCAGTTCGTTACTCGTCATAATGAGTTAAATAACCTGGGTACTACTCTCTATAATGAGTGAGATAACCAGTTCATTACTCGTCATAATGAGTTAAATAACCTGGGTACTACTCTCTATAATGAGTTAAATAACCAGTTCATTACTCGTCATAATGAGTTAAATAACCTGGGTACTACTCTTTATAGCGAGTGAGATAACCAGTTCATTACTCGTCATAATGAGTTAAATAACCTGGGTACTACTCTCTATAACGAGTTAGATAACCAGTTCATTACTCGTCATAATGAGTTAAGTAACCTGGGTACTACTCTCTATAATGAGTGGGATAACCAGATCATTACTCGTCATAATGAGTTAAATAACCTGGGTACTACACTCTATAATGAGTTAGATAAAAAGTTCATTACTCGTCATAATGAGTTAAATAACCTGGGTACTACTCTCTATAATGAGTTAGATAACCAGTTCAGTACTCGTCATAATGAGTTAAATAACCTGGGTACTACTCTCTATAATGAGTGAGATAACCAGTTCATTACTCGTCATAATGAGTTAAATAACCTGGGTACTACTCTCTATAATGAGTTAGATAACCAGTTCATTACTCGTCATAATGAGTTAAATAACCTGGGTACTACTCTCTATAATGAGTCAGATAACCAGTTCATTACTCGCCATAATGAGTTAAATAACCTGGGTACTACTCTCTATAACGAGTGAGATAACCATTTCATTACTCGTCATAATGAGTTAAATAACCTGGGTACTACTCTCTACAATGAGTGAAATAACCAGTTCGTCACTTGTCATATGAGTTAGATAATAAATTCGTTTCTTGTCAACAAGAGTTAGATAAACAGTTCATTACTCATCATAATGAGATAGATAACCAGTTTGTTCCTTGACATAATCAGCCAGTATGTTACTCATCATAATGAATTAGATAACCAGTTCATTACTCGTCATAATGAGTTAAATAACCTGGGCGCTACTCTTTATAATGAGTTAGATAACCAGTTCGTCACTTGTCATAATGAGTTAAATAACCTGGGTACTACTCTCTATAACGAGTTAGATAACCAGTTCATTACTCGTCCTAATGAGTTAAATAACCTGGGTACTACTCTCTATAATGAGTGAGATAACCAGTTCATTACTCGTCATAATGAGTTAAATAACCTGGGTACTACTCTCTATAATGAGGGAGATAACCAGTTCATTACTCGTCATAATGAGTTAAATAACCTGGGTACTACTCTCTATAATGAGTGAGATAACCAGTTCATTACTCGTCATAATGAGTTAAATAACGTGAGTACTACTCTCTATAATGAGTTAGATAAACAGTTCATTACTCGTCATAATGAGTTAAATAACCTGGGTACTACTCTCTATAATGAGTGAGATAATTAGTTCATTACTCGTCATAATGAGTTAAATAACCTGGGTACTACTCTCTATAATGAGTTAAATAACCAGTTCATTACTCGTCATAATGAGTTAAATAACCTGGGTACTACTCTTTATAACGAGTGAGATAACCAGTTCATTACTCGTCATAATGAGTTAAATAACCTGGGTACTACTCTCTATAACGAGTTAGATAACCAATTCATTACTCGTCATAATGAGTTAAGTAACCTGGGTACTACTCTCTATAATGAGTGGGATAACCAGTTCATTACTCGTCATAATGAGTTAAATAACCTGGGTACTACTCTCTATAATGAGTTAGATAAAAAGTTCATTACTCGTCATAATGAGTTAAATAACCTGGGTACTACTCTCTATAATGAGTGAGATAACCAGTTCATTACTCGTCATAATGAGTTAAATAACCTGGGTACTACTCTCTATAATGAGTGCGATAACCAGTTCATTACTCGTCATAATGAGTTAAATAACCTGGGTACTACTCTCTATAATGAGTTAGATAACCATTTCATTACTCGTCATAATGAGTTAAATAATCTGGGTACTACTCTCTATAACGAGTTAGATAACCAGTTCATTACTCGTCATAATGAGTCAAATAACCTGGGTACTACTCTCTATAATGAGTGAGATAACCAGTTCATTACTCGTCATAATGAGTTAAATAACCAGGGTACTACTCTCTATAATGAGTTAGATAACCAGTTCATCACTCGTCATAATGAGTTAAATAACCTGGGTACTACTCTAAATAATGAGTTAGATAACTAGTTCATTACTCGTCATAATGAGTTAAATAACCTGGGTACTACTCTCTATAATGAGTGAGATAACCAGTTCATTACTCGTCATAATGTGTTAAATAACCTGGGTACTACTCTCTATAACGAGTGAGATAACCAGTTCATTACTCGTCATAATGAGTTAAATAACCAGGGTACTACTCTCTATAATGAGTGAGATAACCAGTTCGTCACTTGTCATATGAGTTAGATAATAAATTCGTTTCTTGTCCACAAGAGTTAGATAAACAGTTCATTACTCATCATAATGAGATAGATAACCAGTTTGTTCCTTGACATAATCAGCCAGTAAGTTACTCATCATAATGAATTAGATAACCAGTTCATTACTCGTCATAATGAGTTAAATAACCTGGGTGCTACTCTTTATAATGAGTTAGATAACCAGTTCGTCACTTGTCATAATGAGTTAAATAAACTGGGTACTACTCTCTATAACGAGTTAGATAAGCAGTTCATTACTCGTCCTAATGAGTTAAATAACCTGGGTACTACTCTCTATAATGAGTGAGATAACCAGTTCATTACTCGCCATAATGAGTTAAATAACCTGGGTACTACTCTCTACAATGAGTGAGATAACCAGTTCATTACTCGTCATAATGAGTTAAATAACTTGGGTACTACTCTCTATAATGAGTGAGATAACCAGTTCATTACTCGTCATAATGAGTTAAATAACCTGGGTACTACTCTCTATAATGAGTGAGATAACCAGTTCATTACTCGTCATAATGAGTTAAATAACGTGAGTACTACTCTCTATAATGAGTTAGATAACCAGTTCATTACTCGTCATAATGAGTTAATAACCTGGGTACTACTCTCTATAATGAGTGAGATAATCAGTTCATTACTCGTCATAATGAGTTAAATAACCTGGGTACTACTCTCTATAATGAGTGAGATAACCAGTTCATTACTCGTGATAATGAGTTAAATAACCTGGGTACTACTCTCTATAATGAGTTAGATAACCAGTTCATTACTCGTCATAATGAGTTAAATAACCTGGGTACTACTCTCTATAACGAGTGAGATAACCAGTTCATTACTCGTCATAATGAGTTAAATAACCTGGGTACTACTCTCTATAACGAGTTAGATAACCAGTTCATTACTCGTCATAATGAGTTAAATAACCTGGGTACTACTCTCTATAATGAGTTAGATAACCAGTTCATTACTCGTCATAAGGAGTTAAATAACCTGGGTACTACTCTTTATAATGAGTGGGATGACCAGTTCATTACTCGTCAGAATGAGTTAAATAACCTGGGTACTACTCTCTATAATGAGTGAGATAACCAGTTCATTACTCGTCATAATGAGTTAAATAACCTGGGTACTACTCTCTATAATGAGTGAGATAACCAGTTCATTACTCGTCATAATGAGTTAAATAACCTGGGTACTACTCTCTATAATGAGTTAGATAACAGTTCATTACTCGTCATAATGAGTTAAATAACCTGGTTGCTACTCTCCATAATGAGTGAGATAACCAGTTCATTACTCGTCATAATGAGTGAAATAACCTGAGTACTACTCTTTATAATGAGTGAGATAACCAGTTCATTACTCGTCGTAATGAGTTTAAATAACCTGGGTACTATTTTCTATAATGAGTGAGATAACCAGTTCATTACTCGTCATAATGAGTTAAATAACCTGGGTTCTACTCTCTATATGAGTGGGATGACCAGTTCATTACTCGTCAGAATGAGTTAAATAACCTGGGTACTACTCTCTATAATGAGTGAGATAACCAGTTCATTACTCGTCATAATGAGTTAAATAACCTGGGTACTACTCTCTATAATGAGTGAGATAACCAGTTCATTACTCGTCATAATGAGTTAAATAACCTGGGTACTACTCTCTATAATGAGTTAGATAACAGTTCATTACTCGTCATAATGAGTTAAATAACCTGGTTGCTACTCTCTATAATGAGTGAGATAACCAGTTCATTACTCGTCATAATGAGTTAAATAACCTGGGTACTACTCTCTATAATGAGTGAGATAACCAGTTTCATTACTTGTCATAATGAGTTAAATAACCTGGGAACTACTCTCTATAATGAGTGAGATAACCAGTTCATTACTCGTCATAATGAGTTAAATAACCTGGGTACTACTCACTATAATGAGTGAGATAACCAGTTCATTACTCGTCATAATGAGTTAAATAACTTGGGTACTACTCTCTATAATGAGTGGGATAACCAGTTCATTACACGTCATAATGACTTAAATAACCTGGGTACTACTCTCTATAATGAGTGAGATAACCAGTTCATTACTCGTCATAATGAGTTAAATAACCTGGGTACTACTCTCTATAATGAGTGAGATAACCAGTTCATTACTCGTCATAATGAGTTAAATAACCTGGGTACTACACTCTATAATGAGTGAGATAACCAGTTCATTACTCGTCATAATGAGTTAAATAACCTGGGTACTACTCTCTACAATGAGTGAGCTAACCAGTTCATTACTCGTCATAATGAGTTAAATAACCTGGGTACTACTCTCTATAATGAGTGAGATAACCAGTTCAGTACTCGTCACAATGAGTTAAATAACCTGGGTACTACTCTCTATAATGAGTGAGATAACCAGTTCATTACTCGTCAAAATGAGTTAAATAACCTGGGTACTACTCTCTATAACGAGTTAGATAACCAGATGATTACTCGTCATATTGAGTTAAATAATCTGGGTACTACTCTCTATAACGAGTGAGATAACCAGTTCATTACTCGTCATAATGAGTTAAATAACCTGGGTACTACTCTCTATAATGAGTGAGATAACCAGTTCATTACTCGTCATAATGAGTTAAATAACCTGGGTGCTACTCTCTATAACGAGTGAGATAACCAGTTCATTACTCGTCATAATGAGTTAAATAACCTGGGTACTACACTCTATAATGAACTGAGATAACCAATTCATTATTCCTCATAATGAGTTAAATAACCTGGGTACTACTCTCTGTAACGAGTTAGATAACCAGTTCATTACTCGTCATAATGAGTTAAATAACCTGGGTACTACTCTCTATAATGAGTGAGATAACCAGTTCATTACTCGTCATAATGAGTTAAATAACGTGGGTACTACTCTCTATAATGAGTGAGATAACCAGTTCATTACTCGTCATAATGAGTTAAATAACCTGGGTACTACTCTCTATAATGAGTGAGATAACCAGTTCATTACTCGTCATAATGAGTTAAATAACCTGGGTACTACTCTCTATAATGAGTGAGATAACCAGTTCATTACTCGTCATAATGAGTTAAATAACTTGGGTACTACTCTCTATAATGAGTGAGATAACCAGTTCATTACTCGTCATAATGAGTGAAATAACCTGGGTACTACTCTCTATAATGAGTGAGACAACCAGTTCATTACTCGTCATAATGAGTGAAATAACCTGGGTACTACTCTCTATAATGAGTTAGATAACCAGTTCATTACTCGTCATAATGAGTTAAATAACCTGGGTACTACTCTCTAAACGAGTTAGATAACCAGTTCATTACTCGTCATAAGGAGTTAAATAACCTGGGTACTACTCCTCTATAATGAGTGAGATAACCAGTTCATTTCTCGTCATAATGAGTTAAATAACCTGGGTACTACTCTCTATAATGAGTTAGATAACCAGTTCATTAATCGTAATAATGAGTTAAATAACCTGGGTACTGCTCTCTATAATGAGTGAGATAACCAGTTCATTACTCGTCATAATGAGTTAAATAACCTGGGTACTACTCTCTATAATGAGTAAGATAACCAGTTCATTACTCGTCATAATGAGTTAAATAAGCTGGGTACTACTCTCTATAATGAGTGAGATGACCAGTTCATTACTCGTCATAATGAGTTAAATAACCTGGGTACTACTCTCTATAATGAGTGAGATAACCAGTTCATTACTCGTCATAATGAGTTAAATAACCTGGGTACTACTCTCTATAACGAGTGAGATAACCAGTTCATTACTCGTCATAATGAGTTAAATAACCTGGGTAGTACTCTCTATAATGAGTGAGATAACCAGTTCAGTACTCGTCATAATGAGTTAAATAACCTGGGTACTACTCTCTATAATGAATGAGATAACCAGTTCATTACGCGTCATAATGAGTTAAATAACCTGGGTACTACTCTCTATAATGAGTGAGAATAACCAGTTCATTACTCGTCATAATGAGTTAAATAACCTGTGTACTACTCTCTATAATGAGTGAGATAACCAGTTCATTACTCGTCATAATGAGTTAAATAACCTGGGTACTACTCTCTATAATGAGTGAGATAACCAGTTCATTACTCGTCATAATGAGTTAAATAACCTGGGTACGACTCTCTATAATGAGTGAGATAACCAGTTCATTACTCGTTATAATGAGTTAAATAACCTGTGTACTACTCTCTATAATGAGTGAGATAACCAGTTCATTTCTCGTCATAATGAGTGTAAATAACCTGGGTACTACTCTCTATAATGAGTTAAATAACCAGTTCATTACTCGTCATAATGAGTTAAATAACCTGGGAACTACTCTTTATAACGAGTGAGATAACCAGTTCATTACTCGTCATAATGAGTTAAATAACCTGGGTACTACTCTCTATAACGAGTTAGATAACCAGTTCATTACTCGTCATAATGAGTTAAATAACCTGGGTACTACTCTCTATAATGAGTGAGATAACCAGTTCAGTACTCGTCACAATGAGTTAAATAACCTGGGTACTACTCTCTATAATGAGTGAGATAACCAGTTCATTACTCGTCAAAATGAGTAAATAACCTGGGTACTACTCTCTATAACGAGTTAGATAACCAGATGATTACTCGTCATAATGAGGTAAATAACCTGGGTACTACTCTCTATAACGAGTGAGATAACCAGTTCATTACTCGTCATAATGAGTTAAATAACCTGGGTACTACTCTCTATAATGAGTGAGATAACCAGTTCATTACTCGTCATAATGAGTTAAATAACCTGGGTGCTACTCTCTATAACGAGTGAGATAACCAGTTCATTACTCGTCATAATGAGTTAAATAACCTGGGTACTACACTCTATAATGAATGAGATAACCAGTTCATTATTCGTCATAATGAGTTAAATAACCTGGGTACTACTCTCTGTAACGAGTTAGATATCCAGTTCATTACTCGTCATAATGAGTTAAATAACCTGGGTACTACTCTCTATAATGAGTGAGATAACCAGTTCATTACTCGTCATAATGAGTTAAATAACCTGGGTACTACTCTCTATAATGAGTGAGATAACCATTTCATTACTCGTCATAATGAGTTAAATAACCTGGGTACTACTCTCTATAATGAGTGAGATAACCAGTTCATTACTCGTCATAATGAGTTAAATAACCTGGGTACTACTCTCTATAATGAGTGAGATAACCAGTTCATTACTCATCATAATGAGTTAAATAACTTGGGTACTACTCTCTATAATGAGTGAGATAACCAGTTCATTACTCGTCATAATGAGTGAAATAACCTGGGTACTACTCTCTATAATGAGTGAGATAACCAGTTCATTACTCGTCATAATGAGTTAAATAACCTGGGTACTACTCTCTATAATGAGTTAGATAACCAGTTCATTACTCGTCATAATGAGTTAAATAACCTGGGTACTACTCTCTATAACGAGTTAGATAACCAGTTCATTACTCGTCATAATGAGTTAAATAACCTGGGTACTACTCTCTATAATGAGTTAGATAACCAGTTCATTACTCGTCATAATGAGTTAAATAACCTGGGTACTACTCTCTATAATGAGTTAGATAACCAGTTCATTAATCGTAATAATGAGTTAAATAACCTGGGTACTACTCTCTATAATGAGTGAGATAACCAGTTCATTACTCGTCATAATGAGTTAAATAACCTGGGTACTACTCTCTATAATGAGTAAGATAACCAGTTCATTACTCGTCATAATGAGTTCAATAAGCTGGGTACTACTCTCTATAGTGAGTGAGATAACCAGTTCATTACTCGTCATAATGAGTTAAATAACCTTGGTACTACTCTCTATAATGAGTGAGATAACCAGTTCATTACTCGTCATAATGAGTTAAATAACCTGGGTACTACTCTCTATAATGAGTGAGATAACCAGTTCATTACTCGTCATAATGAGTTAAATAACCTGGGTACTACTCTCTATAACGAGTGAGATAACCAGTTCATTACTCGTCATAATGAGTTAAATAACCTGGGTAGTACTCTCTATAATGAGTGAGATAACCAGTTCAGTACTCGTCATAATGAGTTAAATAAACTGGGTACTACTCTCTATAATGAATGAGATAACCAGTTCATTACGCGTCATAATGAGTTAAATAACCTGGGTACTACTCTCTATAATGAGTGAGATAACCAGTTCATTACTCGTCAAAATGAGTTAAATAACCTGTGTACTACTCTCTATAATGAGTGAGATAACCAGTTCATTACTCGTCTTAATGAGTTAAATAACCTGGGTACTACTCTCTATAATGAGTGAGATAACCAGTTCATTACTCGTCATAATGAGTTAAATAACCTGGGTACTACTCTCTATAATGAGTGAGATAACCAGTTCATTTCTCGTCATAATGAGTTAAATAACCTGGGTACTACTCTCTATAATGAGTTAAATAACCAGTTCATTACTCGTCATAATGAGTTAAATAACCTGGGAACTACTCTTCATAACGAGTGAGATAACCAGTTCTTTACTCGTCATAATGAGTTAAATAACCTGGGTACTACTCTCTATAACGAGTCAGATAACCAGTTCATTACTCGTCATAATGAGTTAAATAACCTGGGTACTACTCTCTATAATGAGTGAGATAACCAGTTCATTACTCGTCATAATGAGTTAAATAACCTGGGTACTACTCTCTATAACGAGTGAGATAACCAGTCATTACTCGTCATAATGAGTTAAATAACCTGGGTAGTACTCTCTATAATGAGTGAGATAACCAGTTCAGTACTCGTCATAATGAGTTAAAATAAACCTGGGTACTACTCTCTATAATGAATGTGATAACCAGTTCATTACGCGTCATAATGAGTTAAATAACCTGGGTACTACTCTCTATAATGAGTGAGATAACCAGTTCATTACTCGTCATAATGAGTTAAATAACCTCTGTACCACTCTCTATAATGAGTGAGATAACCAGTTCATTACTCGTCATAATGAGTTAAATAACCTGGGTACTACTCTCTATAATGAGTGAGATAACCAGTTCATTACTCGTCATAATGAGTTAAATAACCTGGGTACTACTCTCTATAATGAATGAGATAACCAGTTCATTTCTCGTCATAATGAGTTAAATAACCTGGGTACTACTCTCTATAATGAGTTAAATAACCAGTTCATTACTCGTCATAATGAGTTAAATAACCTGGGAACTACTCTTTATAACGAGCGAGATAACCAGTTCTTTACTCGTCATAATGAGTTAAATAACCTGGGTACTACTCTCTATAACGAGTTAGATAACCAGTTCATTACTCGTCATAATGAGTTAAATAACCTGGGTACTACTCTCTATAATGAGTGAGATAACCAGTTCAGTACTCGTCACAATGAGTTAAATGATCTGGGTACTACTCTCTATAATGAGTGAGATAACCAGTTCATTACTCGTCAAAATGAGTTAAATAACCTGGGTACTACTCTCTATAACGAGTTAGATAACCAGATGATTACTCGTCATAATGAGGTAAATAACCTGGGTACTACTCTCTATAACGAGTGAGATAACCAGTTCATTACTCGTCATAATGAGTTTAATAACCTGGGTACTACTCTCTATAATGAGTGAGATAACCAGTTCATTACTCGTCATAATGAGTTAAATAACCTGGGTGCTACTCTCTATAACGAGTGAGATAACCAGTTCATTACTCGTCATAATGAGTTAAATAACCTGGGTACTACACTCTATAATGAATGAGATAACCAGTTCATTATTCGTCATAATGAGTTAAATAACCTGGGTACTACTCTCTGTAACGAGTTAGATAACCAGTTCATTACTCGTCATAATGAGTTAAATAACCTGTGTACTACTCTCTATAATGAGTGAGATAACCAGTTCATTACTCGTCATAATGAGTTAAATAACGTGGGTACTACTCTCTATAATGAGTGAGATAACCAGTTCATTACTCGTCATAATGAGTTAAATAACCTGGGTACTACTCTCTATAATGAGTGAGATAACCAGTTCATTACTCGTCATAATGAGTTAAATAACCTGGGTACTACTCTCTATAATGAGTGAGATGACCAGTTCATTACTCGTCATAATGAGTTAAATAACTTGGGTACTACTCTCTATAATGAGTGAGATAACCAGTTCATTACTCGTCATAATGAGTGAAATAACCTGGGTACTACTCTCTATAATGAGTGAGATAACCAGTTCATTACTCGTCATAATGAGTTAAATAACCTGGGTACTACTCTCTATAATGAGTTAGATAACCAGTTCATTACTCGTCATAATGAGTTAAATAACCTGGGTACTACTCTCTATAACGAGTTAGATAACCAGTTCATTACTCGTCATAATGAGTTAAATAACCTGGGTACTACTCTCTATAATGAGTTAGATGACCAGTTCATTACTCGTCATAATGAGTTAAATAAACCTGGGTACTACTCTCTATAGTGAGTGAGATAACCAGTTCATTACTCGTCATAATGAGTTAAATAACCTTGGTACTACTCTCTATAATGAGTGAGGTAACCAGTTCATTACTCGTCATAATGAGTTAAATAACCTGGGTACTACTCTCTATAATGAGTTAGATAACCAGTTCATTAATCGTAATAATGAGTTAAATAACCTGGGTGCTACTCTCTATAATGAGTGAGATAACCAGGTTCATTACTCGTCATAATGAGTTAAATAACCTGGGTACTACTCTCTATAATGAGTAAGATAACCAGTTCATTACTCGTCATAATGAGTTAAATAAGCTGGGTACTACTCTCTATAGTGAGTGAGATAACCAGTTCATTACTCGTCATAATGAGTTAAATAACCTTGGTACTACTCTCTATAATGAGTGAGATAACCAGTTCATTACTCGTCATAATGAGTTAAATAACCTGGGTACTACTCTCTATAATGAGTGAGATAACCAGTTCATTACTCGTCATAATGAGTTAAATAACCTGGGTACTACTCTCTATAACGAGTGAGATAACCAGTTCATTACTCGTCATAATGAGTTAAATAACCTGGGTAGTACTCTCTATAATGAGTGAGATAACCAGTTCAGTACTCGTCATAATGAGTTAAATAACCTGGGTACTACTCTCTATAATGAATGAGATAACCAGTTCATTACGCGTCATAATGAGTTAAATAACCTGGGTACTACTCTCTATAATGAGTGAGATAACCAGTTCATTACTTGTCAAAATGAGTTAAATAACCTGTGTACTACTCTCTATAATGAGTGAGATAACCAGTTCATTACTCGTCATAATGAGTTAAATAACCTGGGTACTACTCTCTATAATGAGTGAGATAACCAGTTCATTACTCGTCATAATGAGTTAAATAACCTGGGTACTACTCTCTATAATGAGTGGGATAACCAGTTCATTACTCGTCATAATGAGTTAAATAACCTGGGTACTACTCCTCTATCATGAGTGAGATAACCTGTTCATTACTCGTCATAATGAGTTAAATAACCTGGGTACTACTCTCTATAATGAGTGAGATAACCAGTTCATTACTCGTCATAATGAGTAAAATAACCTGGGTACTACTCTCTATAATGAGTGAGATAACCAGTTCATTACTCGTCATAATGAGTTAGATAACCTGGGTACTGCTCTCTATAATGAGTTAGATAACCAGTTCATTACTCGTCATAATGAGTTAAAAAAACCTGGGTACTACTCTCTATAATGATTTAGATAACCAGTTCATTACTCGTCATAATGAGTTAAATAACCTGGGTACTACTCTCTATAATGAGTGAGATAACCAGTTCGTCACTTGTCATATGAGTTAGATAATAAATTCGTTTCTTGTCACAAAGAGTTAGATAAACAGTTTATTACTCATCATAATGAGATAGATAACCAGTTTGTTCCTTGACATAATCATCCAGTATGTTACTCATCATAATGAATTAGATAACCAGTTCATTACTCGTCATAATGAGTTAAATAACCTGGGGTACTACTCTCTATACTGAGTGGGATAACCGTTCATTACTCGTCATAATGAGTTAAATAACCTGGGTACTAACTCTCTATCATGAGTGAGATAACCAGTTCATTACTCGTCATAATGAGTTAAATAACCTGGGTACTACTCTCTATAATGAGTGAGATAACCAGTTCATTACTCGTCATAATGAGTTAAATAACCTGGGTACTACTCTCTATAATGAGTGAGATAACCAGTTCATTACTCGTCATAATGAGTTAAATAACCTGGGTACTACTCTCTATAATGAGTGAGATAACCAGTTCATTACTCGTCATAATGAGTTAAATAACCTGGGTACTACTCTCTATAATGAGTGAGATAACCAGTTCATTACTCGTCATAATGAGTAAAATAACCTGGGTACTACTCTCTATAATGAGTGAGATAACCAGTTCATTACTCGTCATAATGAGTTAAATAACCTGGGTACTACTCTCTATAATGAGTGAGATAACCAGTTCATTACTCGTCATAATGAGTAAAATAACCTGGGTACTACTCTCTATAATGAGTGAGATAACCAGTTCATTACTCGTCATAATGAGTTAAATAACCTGGGTACTGCTCTCTATAATGAGTTAGATAACCAGTTCATTACTCGTCATAATGAGTTAAAAAACCTGGGTACTACTCTCTATAATGATTTAGATAACCAGTTCATTACTCGTCATAATGAGTTAAATAACCTGGGTACTACTCTCTATAATGAGTAGGATAACCAGTTCGTCACTTGTCACATGAGTTAGATAATAAATTCGTTT